>CM056051.1:5106605-5109105 GCA_029574335.1 Rana kukunoris | reverse complement strand
TACTGAGCGAGCGGGAGGGATCGGGAGAGCTTTGAGGGTTACTACTGAGCGGGAGAGCTTGAGGGTTACTACTGAGCGGGGGGGGGATCAGCAGAGCCGGGGGGTTACTACTGAGCAGGGGATCAGCAGAGCTGGGGGGTGGTTACTGAGTGGGGGATCTGCTGAATGAGATTACGAATTAGTTGGTGGATCTGCTAAGGAGGGTTCTATTGAGCGGGGCTTCTACTGGGCCCCTTTTAAACATAGAAAATCAACACACACAGGGTATTTGCCAAGCGTCATTAAAGCTTCAATAAAGTATGATGAAGTGATAGGCACTTTAATGTGTGTTGACGTCAAAGCAATTGTAAATAAGCCCTAAAATAGAAGTTTTGGGATTCTTAAAAATACATGGATCCTTCTCCTAGGTGGGGTAGGGCGACCAGCTGAGGCTCTTGGCGGCATGCTGAGCCAGTTGTCGCTCGCACATCGGGACGGATCCTGACAATAGAGCTTGGACTGGCTCTGTTGAAAACGGGTCAATCGCTATCCAACTGCTTACAAAATGTTATTCTGAGTTATTCTCTCTGCTCACATAAAGTTTTTTTTTTTTTTTTTGTATGTAGGAGGAGACTTTTATGAATAGAGTTGAAGTTAAAGTAAAGATACCCGAGGAACTGAAACCCTGGCTTGTGGATGACTGGGATCTCATCACACGTCAGAAACAGGTATTGGAGTGAGACTGCTTTAACCGCTTACCGGCCGTATACGGTGTACCATATAAGACGACCCCCCCTAATTTTCCAGCTAAAATTTTTTTGGTTTTGGGATATACTCACCGTAGGACGACCCCCTTCCTACTAGTCTGTCTGGAAGAGGGGTAGCCAGAACAACCACTGACAGGAACAGGCTTTGTTCAGCTTTTTTCAAATCTCGCTGTGCCATGGCATACCTCGACGATCCCATACCTTATCCCTGTAATGCAGAGTACGGGCGTCCATTATTCAAAAGCCGCGCCTCCTCCTCGTGCTGTTCCGTGATAGGCGGAACACTGTTTCCCAGCAGCACCTGTGTTTGGTGTTCCGCCTATCACGGATGTCCTCTCCTCCACCAGTATAATGATCCCCAAAGGGGGGAGCTCACAGTGGGATTGACGATCACAACAATCATCTCAACTTATTTTGCGCCCAATTGCCGATTCATCAGGAGAATATCTAAAAAGACCCCACCGGTCGAGGGCAACAAGGGTCACCAAACTGGGTCTCCTACAGCCAGGGCCGCCATCGGGAAATATGGGGACCTCTGGGCCCTTTCATTTTATTTATTTTTATAAAAAGAAATTACAAAAAAAGGGGGGGTTGCCATCTGGGCACTATAAAAAAATAAATAAACCTCTGGGCCCTTTAATAAAAAAATATATATATATATATATATATATATATATATATAATAATATATATATATATATATATATAATTAACATTTATAAAAAAGAGGGTTTGCCACATGGGGACATCTAAGCCCTTTAATAAAAATTGGCCCTTTAATAAAATATATTAAAAAATATATATATATATAAATTTTTTTTTTTTTTTTTTTTTTTTTTATAAAAAGGGGCGGGTTGCCATTTGGGAACCTCCGGACCCCTTTTTTTAAAGGGGGTTGCCATCCGGGCCCCTTACAGGTGTACTGCCTGTACCCCTTTGATGGCGGCCCTGCCCACGGCGAGAAAAATAAGGGGTCCCGTGAAGAGGAACCCAGCTAGAGCTAGTGCTGGAACACATGTTTACACAGCAAAGGGTCGGCAATGGTGATGAGTGTATGTGAAGAGGGGGAGCACAGTCAGTCCCATGCTAGCATCAGGGTAATGAGGGTAGCCAATGACACTGTGTACTTGGTGAAGCCACAGTAATCCCAGGGCCCGGCATCCATTGCTGGATGTCTTGTCTTGTGTACAAAACGTACAATTCATTCATGGCAATGTACAGCAGCACACTGCGCCGCTCTACATTGCCATGCGATTCAGCACGCTGTGGGAAAATGGTTTTCCACGAAACCGGTGCCAAAAGGGTTGGGAGCTTCTGCTATCAAGTACACAACAACAAGCTAAGCTGATGGTATTCACAGGTGTATTTTAAAATGTAAAGTTCATGGGATCCCTAAAATGGCCCTAATTTTATATATCTGTTCTATATATGTTATACATATGTCCTCTTCTTGTAGTTGTTTAATCTGCCTGCCAAAAAGAGTGTGGAAACTATCCTTGAAGAATATGCTACATACAAGAAATCCAGAGGGAACACCGACAATAAGTACGTACTTTTGCACTATATTGTTCATATTTTTTATATGCAGGGCAAAGTAACGTGTGTGTGTGTGTGTTGGTTTTTTTTTTTTTTTTTTTAAACCATTTATCCTTTTTTTCTGCTAGAGCCGTTTTTTTATTTTTTGCACAAGTTTAACCACTCCAACCCCGGACCATTTTGCTGGTCAATGACCAGACCACTTTTTTGCGATTCGG
>CM056051.1:5059105-5099105 GCA_029574335.1 Rana kukunoris | reverse complement strand
GCACCCCTGGTGTAACCTATTCCTAAGCACTGTCACACCCACTGTGAGGCTTCCTCACCCTGTGACATCAGGCAGGGGTTCCTCTCTCCTGCAGTTGATGTCAATTTTTTTAATTTAATTTGCATGGCTGGATGAAACTCCACCCACACAGTCGCATCATTCCGAGATCTGTGAATGAATGAATAAACTACAAGTCCCATCTGCCACTGTGGCACAAGTGTGTTTCCTCCCAGCTTTCTAACCTCAACCACATAGAGGGGTATGGGCAGAAAGCTGGAGGGAGTGCGCGCAGGAGCCTTAAAACTGCGCCCGTCACCCACTGCGATGCTTTGCAAGTTCCTATGGAAAACCATAATAAATGCATTGATTTGCTTTTTAAGTTTCCACATCAGTACAGATTTTGAGATTTTATATTTTTAATGCTTTGCTGTGAAGTCTCTTGCTTTATGCAAGTTGTTCCTGAAGGCAACAAAATTGCGTTGTGTTCCAGTGAGATAATCGTCTTCTGATAACTGAAAATGATCTGTCAACAGGAGCAACGCACAACTTTCTCACCTCGTCTTTCAGGACAGCACTTGGAGAGAGCGCAGCTCCACCCACTTTCCCAGGAAACACTGCAGTCACTTTAAATTCCGCCCACTTCCACCATGACCTCAGTTGTTGTGTTTCCTCCGGCCATGGTGGAAGCGCTGCAGGGAACCAGGGGTGTGCTGTACTCTCTCCAGGTGGAGGTGGCTTGGGCATACCGGCGGCGGTTATTTAATACTCACAGGCAGACCCAGCACCCCCCCTGACGGGTGGGGGGTTCTTCGGTGCTTTCCCCTCTTCGAGTCCGGCGAGGGCAGAGGCCGCTGAGGGTTTTTTCTTCCTCCATAGGCGGACGGCGTGGGCTGAGGGAAGAGGTCAGGTGCCTCTTCCGGGTTCACGAGGTTCCGTTCCGGGTGGCGGGCGACGTCATTTCCGGGGGGAAGAGCTTTCGGCGGCGCGCGGCAGCTTCCGGTTCCAGCTGCTGGAGCGCAGGAGGGGAGGCGGCCTTGGCGGTGCATTTCCGGGCCTCGTGGCGACGAGTTTGCCGGGAGTTTTAAAAAACGATCGGACGGCTGCTGCACTCTGAAGGAGAATGGAGCCGGAAGAGGAATCAGCAGTGGTGGCGGGAGCAGGAGCCACAAGCACCAGCCCGGCCCAGGTAGGAGACGGCGGTTTCCACGTTACCTGGGATCTATATGTGTCCCTCCTGTTGCCCCTCTAGGGGAGGGGAGCCTGCAGCATTTCTTTCCCTAGTTATGTCTTTGGGAGTAATGCTTTCATGTTTTACACAGCGGTGGTGGGATTTTGTCTGTTTTGTTCACTGCTGTTGGTGTCAATGGGGTTGTTGTCTGATACACAAAAAGTTAAGCATTGGGTTGTTTGTTTATTGTGTTTTTCAGAAATGCAAAGAAAAACTTAATGTTGCATTGCCCCCACCTAAGAAGAAGTGTGCTATTTGCAAAACGTCCCTCAGGGGTTCATGGGTTAAACCCTTATGCAAAGCTTGCATTGCTGCAGTAATTACAGAGGAAGCCTCTGTTAGTACACCCTCTGAACAGCCCAAGGAGATAATTTCCTCCTTCAGGAAGGAACTACAGGAAACATTTCAATCTTTCCGTTCCTACCTAGACAAGCGTCCGATCTTTCAGTCAGCACCTAGAGCCTCCACTAGTACCCAAGGGGGGTAGTTAGTGAGTCTGAGGACGAGGAGCCTAGGAGTGTGGTGTCAGGGTCTGAGGCAGAGGAGGATGAGGAGAAAGATGCATCCTCATCTCGCTACAAATTGTCATTAGAGGAGGTAGATGATCTCCTGAAACAGATACATGCTACCCTTAATATTAAGGAGGATAAGACCCAGTTGTCGTTACACGACAAGATGTACCAGGGCTTAGATGAGATTAAGCACAGAACCTTCCCAGTACACAAAGTGTTGTCTGATGCTATTAAAAGGGAATGGAGGGAACCTGAGAGGGCCCCCTTCTTTTCTAAATCTTTAAAAAGGAGATTTCCTTTTGAGGAGGACGAAGCACAAGTCTGGAATAAAAAACCCAAACTTGATGCAGCCTTTTCTAAAGTCTCACGGAACACAGACTTGGCCTTTGAGGACATGGGTACCTTGAAGGATACCATGGACAAAAGGGCTGAGACGCTTTTGAAGAAAGCTTGGGATTCAACACTAGCCAACCTCAAACCTGCTATGGCGTCTACGGTAGTAGCCAGGAACCTGGAGCATTGGCTGGACAAGCTTAAAGCCCATATTGAGGCAGGGACTTCTCGCAGAGAACTACTTGACTCTCTTCCGGTTCTGGGGAACGCTGTGAGTTACATTGCAGATGCATCAGCAGAGTCGGTAAGGATGTCGGCTCGTTCCTCGGCCCTAATTAATTCGGCCAGGAGAGCCTTATGGGTTAAAACTTGGTCAGGGGATGCAGCTTCAAAGATTAAGCTGTGTGGCCTACCTTTTGAGGGTGACCTGGTTTTTGGTTCTGGTCTAGAGGCAGTTCTAGAGAGGACAGCGGACAGGAAAAAAGCTTTGCCAGTGAAGAAAGTAGTTCCACAAAACAAAAAGAATTTTCGTTCTTTTGGACAGCCCCAAAGTTCGAAACAGACACAAAGAGGGGGAAAGTCCTGGCAGCCCCAAAGGGGACGAGGGAAGCCTGGGGTACTATTTCGTTCCCCCAGCCAACCCGCAAAATCACAATGACATCCTCCCGGCGGTGGGAGGACGTCTTCGGTTGTTTCTTCCTCAGTGGAAAGAGGCAACATCCAGTGCGTTTGTCCTGAAAGTTATCTCGGAGGGATACGCACTGGAATTTTCGGAGAATCCACCGTCTCGTTTTCTACATAACCGAGTTGTCCCGGGACAGGGAAAAAGCTCTGGCAATGATGTCCTTGATAGAGGAGTTCCTTCAACAAAAGGTGATCACTCCTGTACCGCAGCAAGAGGAAGGTCTAGGGTGTTACTCCCACGTGTTTTTAGTGAGGAAGTCGTCAGGAAGGTTCAGATTGATCCTGAACTTAAAGATTCTAAACAGGCCCATTCGGTACAAAAAATTCCGGATGGACTCCATCTATTCGGTGAGGAAGCTGCTTCCAGCAGGATGCTTTCTGGCCTCAATAGATCTGAGGGATGCATATCTGCATATCCCGATAAGAGCCTCATCACAACGCTATCTACGCCTAGCGTTAAGAACAGAGAAGGGGTGAAGCACTTTCAGTTCAGAGCACTTCCCTTCGGCCTCTCCTCCTCCCCCAGGGTTTTCACGAAGGTCGTGGCGGAGGCAATAGCACCTCTCAGACTGGAGGGGGTGTCTCTTGTCCCATATCTGGACGATCTCCTTCTGTTTGCCAAATCAGAGGATCAGTTGTTCAGAGACCTGAAGAGGACTCAGACCCATCTAGAGGATCTGGGCTGGGTTCTAAATCTAAAAAAATCGAACTTGGTTCCATCTCAGGTGATAATTTTTTTTGGGTTATTCCATAGACTCGGTCCAGGGAAAGATTTTCCTGCCAGAGGAAAAGATAATCAAGATACAAGGGGTGGTAAAAGCAGTACAGACAAACCTGCCAGTGACCGTCAGGACAGCAATGTCCACCCTGGGTCTGCTCACCGCTTCTATACCAGCAGTTCAGTGGGCCCGCCTCCATGCAAGGGATCTTCAGCAGGCAATCCTACGAAACTGGTCTTTCGGGGAGTCGCTGGAAAAGCAGTTCAGGATTCCATCTCAGGTAAAAAGGAGGTTGTGGTGGTGGAGGACTCGAGCAAACCTGAGTCTGGGTCTGTTGTGGTCCTTCCCCACAACAAGGATCCTTACGACGGACGCAAGTTCCTGGGGTTGGGGCGCCCATCTCGAGGGTCAGATGACCTGGGCAGGGGTCAGGCGTGGTCCAGGATCGGTCGGACCACCTGGAGGGGCCCTTCCCGCAGGAGCTAGCGGGCCAACACTCCAGCTCAGTCCTGCTCATCCACTCCTCGGACAATTCGCCACGACAGAGCTAATTCAAAGAGGAGAGGGAGAGACCAGCAAAGTTTTTGGAGCTAAACAAAGACTGGGCTAGGGGAGGAAAATGATGGGTCCTCGGGTCTGCGGTACCAGCGATTCAGAGGTCTGTCCAAGGCGGGACAAGAGCATTTTTCGGGCAACCTCCTGGGACGTCCAATCCTATCGGACAATGCCACAGCAGTGGCATATATTTCAAAGCAAGGGGGCACGAGAAGCAAGTGTCTTTTGGGCCTAGCTTTACAAATCCTGTACTGGGCAGAGGAAAATGTTGCGTCCCTGACTGCGGTACACCTGAAGGGCAACCTGAACCATCTGGCGGACTTTTTAAGCAGGAAGAGGGTTCTGGAGTCCGAATGGAGTTTAAACCAAGAAGTCTTTCAGGAGTTGGTAGACAGGTGGTGAACTCCCCAGATAGACTTATTTGCATCTCAAGCCAATGCAAAGGTCCCGCGGTTTTTCTCCCTCAACAGGTTGGACCAAGCGGAAGGACTAGATGCGCTAGTCCAGCGTTGGTCCTTCCGTTTGTGTTACGCCTTTCCCCCAGTTCAGATGATACCATTGGTTCTCAAGAAACTGCGGGAGGAGAGGACAACGCTAATCTTAGTTGCCCCATTTTGGCCCAAGAGGCCCTGGTTTTCGGGCCTGTTGGACCTAGCGATAGAGGCTCACTGGCTACTACCAGTCAGGAGGGACCTACTGTTCCAGGGTCCTCTTATTCATCCAGACGCACATCACCTGAAGCTTGCGGGTTGGCTACTGAGGAACAAATCCTAAGAGGTAAAGGGTTATCCAGGCGTTTAGTTAACACTTTACTTAGTAGTAGAAAACAAGTCACCAGGGCCATTTACTTTAAAACCTGGAAAGTTTTTAATTCTTGGTGTGAGTCCAAGGGTAGTCTTCCTTTAAATAATTTTTCAGTCCTGGAATTTTTGCAGGATGGGATGGACAAGGGTCTGGCAGCCAGCACCCTAAAATCTCAGGTTGCTGCACTTTCTGTTTTTCTAGAGAAGAGGTTATCTCTGGATCCTTATATAATTAGGTTTTTTAGGGCTTTAGCCAGGGCTAGGCCGGTACCTTTTAAGTTTTTTCCCAAATGGGATTTATCGGTTGTTCTGAGAGGTCTGACAAAAAGACCCTTTGAACCTCCAGTAGAAGCCTCACTTAAATTTTGGACGTTGAAACTGGTGTTGCTAGTAGCAATCACTTCTGCTAGGAGAGTCAGTGAGCTCCAAGCACTATCTATTACTGAACCGTTTTTGAATATCTTTCCAGATAGGGTTGTATTAAGGACAGATCCAGGCTTTTTACCAAAAGTAGCATCAGCATTTCATAGAACACAGGAGATAGTTCTACCTACATTCTGTCCAGCTCCATCGGGTCCGAAAGAAAAGGATTTTCATACCCTAGATGTTAGAAGATGTTTAGTACATTATCTGGAGATTTCTAGCGAATTTAGAAAGGACAATTCTCTTTTTGTGCTGTTCTCAGGGTCTCGGAAGGGCTATAGAGCCTCTAAGAGTACCTTGGCCAGGTGGCTTCGTATGGCTATTCATGAAGCTTACAAGGCTATGGATTTGGAACCTCCCACTGGAGTGGTGGCTCATTCAACAAGGGCAGTGGCAACATCCTGGGCGGAACGAGCTGGGGCTTCACCAGAACATATCTGCAAGGCAGCCACGTGGACGAGTTTTTCCACATTCACTCGCCACTACAGAATGGATTTGCTCTCAGCAGCGGAGCAATCGTTTGGCAGGAAGGTCCTGCAAGCGGTGGTCCCACCCTAGAGTAAGTACTCGGTTATCATCTCCAAGTGCTGTCCTGAAAGACGAGGTGAGAAAACCTTAGTTAGACTTACCGGTAACGGTATTTCTACGAGTCTTTCAGGACAGCACCGATAACCCTCCCTTTGTTTTTTAAGGGACGATGTATAAATACTATGTATAAATACTAACGTGTATAGTTGCTATGTTTTGCTTATCTAATTCCAGCATGTCCGGAGGTACTCGTTAACAACTGAGGTCATGGTGGAAGTGGGCGGAATTTAAAGTGACTGCAGTGTTTCCTGGGAAAGTGGGTGGAGCTGCGCTCTCTCCAAGTGCTGTCCTGAAAGACTCGTAGAAATACCGTTACCGGTAAGTCTAACTAAGGTTTTAGGCTGCATTCAGTGTTCTGATTCGCTTACCCCCTTGTTATTGGTCAGCTGGTCCTCTCCCCCCACCAATCACCTTGACACATCCCTTGTGCTATTTACTAAATATTTTGCTTCCTGTTTAGCCCCTTTTGCTACTAGAGACTTTTTTTATTTTTTTTGCACACATGTATAAAAAAATTCAGCCTGAAGATTACATTAAACCCCCCCCCAAACATTATATATTTTCTGAAAGCAGACGCCCGAGAGCAGTGGTCATCACCCATGTTCTCAGGGCCCACTAACAGGCCATGTTTGCAAGATAACCGAAATACATGACAGGTGATATCATTTGCTGCTCAGTGATTGCAGTATTCTAGTCTGCTTCTCCCCAAGGTAATACATAAAACCTGGCCTGTTAGTGGGCCCTGAGGACAGGAGTTTATGACCACTGCTCTAGCACAGGGGTCTCCAAACTGCGGCCCGAGGGCCAGACGTGGCCCTTTGCTAGCCTTTATCCGGCCCTTGGGGCACAATTCCTCCCACCGACATGAGGCACTATTCCTCCCATTGACATCAACAATGGGGCACTATATCTTCCACTGATACCAATGATGGGATACTATTCCTCCTCCTAATAGGGGGAATACTCCTCTTCCTATTGACCACCAACCCTGAGGCCATATTTGTTCTCACTGATGCCGGGCCCATGACATTTTCTTCCCTTGCTGGCCCTCCTAAAGTCTGAAGGGCAATAAAGTGGCCCTTTGAAGAGTTTGGAGACCCCTGCTCTAGCGCACAGGTGTCAAACTGGCAGCCCTCCAGCTGTTGTGGAACTACAAATCCCATGAGGCATTGCAAGGCTGACGGTTACAAGCATGACTCCCACAGGCAGAGGCATGATGGGACTTGTAGTTCTGCAAGAGCTGAAGGGAAGCCAGTTTGACACCCCTGCCCTAGAG
Organism: Rana kukunoris; assembly: GCA_029574335.1. NCBI lineage: Eukaryota > Metazoa > Chordata > Amphibia > Anura > Ranidae > Rana > Rana kukunoris. The sequence continues at coordinate 5,091,984 of CM056051.1, read as the reverse complement.
AATAAAATGAGTCTAAAAGACCCTGCATGTCTCCTATGGGCTCCATTGAATAAATTGCAATGCAATTTAGGGAAGGGAATACATCCCTTCCCTGCTATGCTAGCCGGGGACACGGAGAGGCTGACCCGGAAGTGATGTCATACATGTCACAGCAAGAACGGAAGGAGAGTGGACGTGTGTCTGCTCTTCTCCGTCCGCTTCACCTGTCGGCACCCACCATGTTGGTCTCGGTCGCACTGGTACAGGAGCAGTCGGGTGGCACTGCAGCCACCCAAACTCAGCCGCCTGACAGGCAGGAGTCTGCTTGTCAGGTTTACAGACAATCCTGGTGGCTGCAGCCATGGGAGTGCCCCATTTTTTTCCATAAGACTGGCGCTCCATGGACTAGGCCGAAGCCGCGGCCTCGCCTAAAATGTCCTGCTCTCCACAATCCTGGGAAAAGGCCGGATGCCGCTCGTGCCCTTTTCGTAGGATCGCAGCGAGCTGCGGGCAGGATGTTTTAGGCGAAGCTGCAGCTTTGGCTTAGTCCGCGGAGCGCCGGTGCTAGGTTTTCAGACGAGGCCGTGACTTCGGCCTAGTCCGCACCCTTTTCCCAGGATCGGCGCAGACTAGGCCGAAGCCGCAGCCTCGCCTAAAAACTTAGGACTGGCGCTGTGTCCATCGGGGAATTTTTTTTTGGGGGCCAAAATCGCCCAGCTCTAGGCTCAGGTGAGTATTGGGAGGGGGGGGTTCTTTTTTACCTTCATACATAGAATGCACCTTCTCCCTTTTGCTACTTTAAAGTGTTTGTAAAGTGTTGAATAGCAAAGAATTACCCGACCTTGAAGGGGGTAAAAATCTTGAGTTTAATTGGTAAACTGTTTCTAGAAGTAATTCTTAACTTTTTTTTTTTTTTTTCTTTCATACATTCCAGGTATTTGGCCAAAAATTCCTCCACATTGTTCAGTGCCAGCGACTATGAGGTTGCACCCCCTGAATACCACAGGAAGGCTGTATAGTCTCCATATCGACCATTTCTGCTCGAGATGTAGCAGCGAGTGTCCAAGGCTTGCTTGCCATCATTCTAGTGTGACCTTACAAGTGACTGGCGGATGAGAAGAATGCGTGTTTTTCTTCATTGTGAATGATCTTGTGGATTGTAATGGGGGCGGGGGAGGGGAGGCTTCAGATCACCGGCCTAGCCTTCAGACCCGAGACATGTTTATAAGTGACTGGAGACATCTGAACTTTTTGTCCAGTATTCTAGACGCATTGGGTGCGTGGCTGAAGACTATTTCTGACTTGGAATCGGACAGTCTCCCCGGCTTTCTAGTACTGCTTTCATGGTGATTGTGTGGTTTGCAGCCTTGGTATTTTGTTCACGTGATATGTACTCTCACGCCCCCGGCATTGGGCCACTCCCATCTGGAAGATCTTGCGCTGAAAATGGTTCTTACGGTGTTTTGGAAGAACAAGGCTGCTGGTAACATCCTGGACTTCTGAAAAAATAATTATTGCCTATCGGATGCCTTGTATTTTTGTTAACGTACTCCTGACTTCATGTTGATTCACAATTCTAGTGGGATTTTGTATGGGCCCCGGGACCAAAAGTTACACCCGAACCTCACGTGAAGCCCGTCACAATGTCTTAATTTTTATCGTCAGTGCAATTTTTTTATTTTAAGATCGCTCTCTAGGGGTGTGAACTTTTTCTTCAATCGACCTATTGTGTTAGATGAAGAAACTTGAAGCGCCGCTCGAAGCCGAGGCTTGCCGGTGTTCAGAAAATGGGAGCGTCCGTTGTTCACTTATCCAGAAATGTCCAACTGTTTTGCACGAGATGCCACTCAAACCGACCCAGGTGCCAACGTTGTGTGGCCTCTGCCAGCGCCACCCAATGGAAAACTGCTCCAACCAACTCGGCGCTAATGAGATGTGAGGCCTCAGCCAGTGCCGCACCAGGGAATTCAGCTAATGAGATGTGAGGCCTCCATTGGCGCCGCACCAACAGACTTGACGCTAACTAGATGTGAGGCCTCAGCCATCGCCACCCCAGGGAATACCGCTCCAACCAACCCGGCGCTAACGAGATGCGAGGCCTCCATTGGCGCCGCTCCAACCAACTTGGCGCAAATGATATGTGAGGCCCCAGCCATCGCCGCCCCAGGGAATACCGCTCCAACTAACCCGGCGCTAATGAGATGCAAGGGCTCAGCCAGCGCCGCACCAGGGAATACCGCTCCAACCGACCCGGTGCTAATGAGATGCAAGGCCTCAGCCAGCGCCACTCCAGCGAATGCCGCTAAAACCAACCTGGTGCTAACGAGATGTTAGGTCTCAGCCAGCGCCATTTCAACCAACCTGGTCCTAACAAGATATGAGGCCTTGGCTAGCTCTGCTCCAACCAACCTGATGCTAATGATATGTGAGGCCTCAGTCAGCGCCGCTCCAACCAATTTGACGCTAACTAGATGTGAGGCCTCAGCCAGCTCCGCTCCAGCAAATACATCTTCAACCAACCCAACGCTAACGCGATGTGAGGCCTCAGCCAGCGCCACTCCAGCGAATACCGCTCAAACCAACCCAGTGCTAACGAGATGTTAGGCCTCAGCCAGCGCCGCTCCAACCAACCTGGTGCTAATGAGATGTGAGGCCTTAGCCATTCCCGCCCAAATGGCAACCGCGCCAACCAACCAGGCACTAACAATATCTGAGACCTCGGCCAGCTCCCTTCTAGCGAATACCACTCCAACCAACCCGACTGACGCTAACGAGATGCGAGGCCTCAGCCTGCTCCAGCGAATACCGCTCCAACCCACCTGGTGCCAACGAGATGTGAGGCCTTGTTTCGCCCCGCCTGTCAGGGCTTGGTCACACAGGTGGGAGATATGAGCAGGACAGAGACTTAAATTCGCATCATCCGCCGTGAAGTGACGACGTGTGTGTGTGTGTGATTAATGTATTGACAAGAAAGGTTTGTTGAAAATAGAGATCAATTTAAAAGAATATTGCGAAAAAGGGGAAAAAAAATGTATAAAGAAAATTGACTAACGTTGGTGAAAAATCATGAATAAAGAGAAATTTTCAAAGTATTAAAAATAATGGGGAAAAAATTAAATAAACAATATTTATAAAATATACTTTTTATAAAATATATATTTTATAAAAGTTCAAATAGAATAAAAATGTATTCCATTTTTTTCACACTTTATGATACAATGTTTTTTATCATTTTTTTTCCTCTTCCTTTTTCAGTTCTTTATACCTTGTAATTTTTTTCTCTATTAATTTTCATCAGTTTTTATTCAAAGGTATAAAAGTGTGGAAAAACGAGGAAAATACATAAAATAGTTTGACTTTTATTTTTACTTTTTCCTCCCTTTTTTCACTCTTTAATACCTTTTGAAATGTTTCTCTCTATTCGTGATTTTCACTAATTTTATTCATTTTTTTGTTTGTTTTTCCTCAATATCCTTTTTCACTTTTTTTTTTGTCTCGCCTCATATTTTCAACACACCTTCCTTGGCCATAAATATCGCACAGGTTTTCACTTCCCCCCCCCCCCCCCTTACGGGCAAAGGGTGCGAATGCAAGTCCTGCACATATCTCCCACCTCTATGACAAATGGCTGGGACGAAACGCGTCACAGGGCCCTGGCTGGAGCCACATATCTTGTTTGGCTTGAGCTGCGTCTCATGCAAAACAGTTTGGCCTGTTGTCTAGAGCGATTGATTCACCAACCCGGTTAAGAGGACATAACCATTCAATACATTTTTTTCTTTCCCCCCTGTTCTGAGTTGAAGGGCTTTGGAGGTAAATGCTGGCAGATGGGCGTGGCCGGCAGCGTTATGCACCCGCCTTCTTCTAGAAGTGCTTTTTGACTCGTTTCCTGTTATTTTCTTGTTTTATAACAGTAACTGCTTGTCCTGTTAACATTTCTGCATCCTGGGTGTGTCAAAAAAATAATAATCTTGTAACTGGTGTCCATTCAACAAAAAAAAATATTGTCGTGTAGATGTTTTTAAGAGACCTGAAATGTTCGTTCTGCATATCTGTGTTGATTTGTTGGGCGGGACGGAGGGGGGTATTCACAGCACCCCCCTATAAGTATGAAATGAAAGCTGTGGATGAGCACAGAGCTCAGTTTTTTGAGTGTTCTGGTGGCTTTCTACATTTAATACTGAAATGCGTGGGACACACGGGGAAGTGGGGGGGGGGGTAAAGGTTGTCCCCGATTTAATAAGCAGTTGCTCTCCTAGGTTGTCAGGCTGCAGTTCTGCTACGTTTGGCCATTCCACGGGAGGGGTTTGACGTTCTCTCGATCGTTCTAAAATTTTGAGCAGCACTTTGCTGAGCATGGTCCTCGATGTTCAGAAATGTCTTTTAATGCATGACCTTGTTTTATGTTTTGCTTTAAATGTACAAAAGATGTTCTATAAAATAAAGGTGCTGTCTAATGCCACGGTGTGCATTACTCATTTGACTTTGCTGGCTTTTTTTAAGACAAAAAAAAAAATATTTAACGCACGAGGGCACACTATTGCAGACAGGAATGTGCAGTATATTGCATTACATTAACCCAGTGCTTCTCAATTATTTTCTGTCATGCCCCCCCTAGGAAGAAGAAAACATTTCGCGCCCCCCCCCCCGCTTGACTGTAAATAGTATAATTTGTCTATAAAATTGTTAGTACACCTCTGCATAACACTGTATCCTCATATCCCCCCACACAGTATTGCCCTTCTTCACATATCCCCCCCACACAGTATTGCCCCATCACATACCTTCACCACACAGTATTGCCCCCTTTACATGACCCCCATCACATACCCCCACCACACAGTATTGTCCCATCACATACCCCCACCACACAGTATTGTCCCATCACATACCCCCACCACACAGTATTGTCCCATCACATACCACCACCACACAGTATTGTCCCATCACATACCCCTACCACACAGTATTGTCCCATCACATACCCCTACCACACAGTATTGTCCCATCACATACCCCTACCACACAGTATTGCCCCATCACATACCCCCACCACACAGTATTGTCCCATCACATACCACCACCACACAGTATTGTCCCATCACATACCCCTACCACACAGTATTGTCCCATCACATACCCCTACCACACAGTATTGTCCCATCACATACCCCTACCACACAGTATTGCCCCATCACATACCCCCACCACACAGTATTGCCCCCTTTACATGACCCCCATCACATACCCCCACCACACAGTATTGCCCCATCACATACCTTCACCACACAGTATTGCCCCCTTTACATGACCCCCATCACATACCCCCACTACACAGTATTGTCCCATCACATACCCCCACCACACAGTATTGTCCCATCACATACCTTCACCACACAGTATTGCCCCCTTTACATGACCCCATCACATACCCCCACCACACAGTATTGTCCCATCACATACCTTCACCACACAGTATTGCCCCCTTTACATGACCCCCATCACATACCCCCACCACACAGTATTGCCCCATCACATACCCCCACCACACAGTATTGCCCCATCACATACCCCCACCACACAGTATTGCCCCATCACATACCCCCACCACACAGTATTGCCCCATCACATACCCCCACCACACAGTATTGCCCCATCACATACCCCCACCACACAGTATTGCCCCATCACATACCCCCACCACACAGTATTGCCCCATCACATACCTTCACCACACATTATTGCCCCCTTTACATGACCCCCACCACACAGTATTGCCTCATCACATACCCCCGCCACACAGTATTGCCCCCTTTACATGACCCCCATCACATATCCTGCACACAGTTTTGCCCCATCACATAACCCCCCTTTTCCCCCCCACAGCACAGCCCCCACTCCCCATCCTTAACATTTCCATATATTTTTCCTCCCTTCCCTCTCCACTCCTACCTGTAACTTTTCAGAGCGGAGAGCAGGAGGCGGGACATTCGTCAAGTGAAGCCGCAGCAGCACTGGGTGGGGCGGCGAGACTTTTGGGCGAACTGGTGATTGGCTGCTAGGACCGCCTCCTAGCAGCCAATCACCTGCCGTCCAACATGACAGGCTGCTACCTCTCTGGTCCCGTCCCCCAGTTCAAAAATGTCCCGCCTACCGCCGTCCGCTCCTCTAACTAGCGGAGGAGGCTGGGGAGTGGGGACAGAAGCGGATACTAAATGGCGCGATCGCCGCGGTCCGGAACGAGCCCCCCTTTATGGAGCCTCGCGCCCCCCACTATTTGAGAAGCACTGCATTAACCCGAGACTTCTGCCATTACCTCTACTGACATGAATGGGGGGGTCTATTCCCCCTACTGACATAATGAATGGGGGGGTCTATTCCCCCTAGTGACATGATGAATGGGGGGGCCTACTGGCAGCATGACTGGGTGGGGGGGGCGCCATTCGGTCCTACCGGCAGGATGACTGGGTGGGGGAGGGGTGCCATTCCGCCCTACCGGCAGGATGACTGGGTGGAGGGGCGCCATTCCGCCCTACCGGCAGGATGACTGGGTGGAGGGGCGCCATTCCGCCCTACCGGCAGGATGACTGGGTGGGGGGGGCACCATTCCGCCCTACCGGCAGGATGACGGTAGAGGGGCGCCATTCCGCCCTACCGGCAGGATGACTGGGTGGAGGGGCGCCGTTCCGCCCTACCGGCAGGATGACTGGGTGGGGGGGCGTCGTTCCGCCCTACCGGCAGGATGACTGGGTGGGGGGGCGTCATTCCGCCCTACCGGCAGGATGACTGGGTGGGGGGGCGTCATTCCGCCCTACCGGCAGGATGACTGGGTGGAGGGGCGCCATTCCGCCCTACCGGCAGGATGACTGGGTGGGGGGGCGCCATTCCGCCCTACCGGCAGGATGACTGGGTGGGGGGGCGCCATTCCGCCCTACCGGCAGGATGACTGGGGCAACATAGGTTAACATGAAGAGGTAATTAGAAGTAAATAGCTCTGATACCTGTAAAAGCAGAAGGTTTCTGAGCTCAAGTATGGATGAAGCCGTACGCCCCTCACATGGGTCGGATCTCTTTGGACTCCGCTTGCTCAGTGGGGGGCAATCGCTTCGTTAATCCCTGCTGAGCAGGCAGATGACAGGGTTTGTCTCCTCTATGGGAAAGATCGCATGAAAATAGACCGCCTGTTATATTTAAGAAATATAATTGTTTATCGTTACAAAATTATTGAAGATAACGGTGCAATTAAAATTGCTAGACAAGCTACCACATGGGGACATCCCCCACCACAACCCTTAGGGCCGTATTGTAACTCGACTTGTATAAATAGGGTCATGTATATCAATTGTAGGCCTGGTGTAGGTTGGTGTCACAGGTAGAAGAGCTTTAATTGATCAGTGCTCTACATGTTTCGTGCGGACGTACTTCTTCAGGAGAATCGGGTAGGTACACAATGTGGAAAAAAATGTATAAATACAATAAGTATCAACAGTTGATATATAATGTAATGCAGGCCTCGAAAAAATTTGGTCGCAATTGTGACAAGAAATTGTGACCTGGCGTCTGGGGAAGATAAAACTTGCGGCCTCAATTACCGGCCGTCATGGGGCACGATCGCGGCGGGTCCGCGGCTTTGCGGCCATCACAGAAGGAAGCTGAGGCCTGCAGAAGGCCACAAAGCTGCGGCCGGTAATTGAGGCCGCGGCCTTCTGGAAGCCTCGGCTTCCTTCTGTGATCTGGCGCCATCTTGTGGTGGCCGTTGGCATTACAGGTTACATTACAAGTAGCAAAACGGCAGTTCTAATGTGTGTGTTTTTTTTTTTCACTGTCATCTCCTTCCCTCTAATTAAAACCCCCCAAACATTATATACATATTTTTTTCCAACACCCTAGAGAATAAAATGGCAGTCGTTGCAATACTTGCGGCCTCAATTACCGGCCGTCGCAGGGCACGATCACGGCAGGCCTGCGGCTTTGCGGGCATCTGTCACACCGTATTTGCACAGTGGTCCTACAAGCGCACTTTTTTTGGGGGAAAAAAAATACACTTTTTTTTAAATTAACCGCTTAGCGACCGCCACATGTAAATATACGTCCACAGAATGGCACGTAGAGGCAGATGGATGTGCCGGCACGTCCCTGCCTTCCCGCGGGTCGGGGGTCCGATCGGGACCCCCCGCTGCTACATGCGGCGGTCGGTAAGCCTCTGGGAGCGATCCCGGGTGAGGGGGCGGCTGTTCGTTTCTGTCCGCCCCCTCGCGATCGCTCCCAGCAAATCCGCTTCCCCCCCCCCCCCCCCTGCCTGTGTAATGTAAACACAGGCAGAGGAAGTGATGTCACCTCTCCTCTCGGCGGTATTTTCTTTCCGGCGAGAGGAGAGAAGACATCACAAGTGAGTTGCACAACACTACACTGACACCACACACATAGGCACACTTAATACCTTCAGATCACTCCCAGCCCCCTGTCACACTGTCACTGATTGCAGTGATCATATATTTACTGATCACTGTATTTAGTGTTAGTGTGACAGGCAGTTAGTGTTAGGTCCACGGTAGCCCCCTACCACCCCCCCCCCTCCCCCTCTAATAAAGGTTTAACTCCTTGATCACCGCCCTAGTTAACCCTTTCACCCCCTATTGCCAGTGTCACTAAGCCATCGGTTTTCTGATCGCTGTATTAGTGTCACTGTTGCCGCTAGGTAGCTAGTTATTTTTGATATCGCGATAAAGACATGCGGCTGAATACATTTTGGCCTGAATGTTTGACTAAAATTTAGTTTTATTCGATTTTTCTTATAACAAAAATGAGAAAATACCTATTTTTTATTTTATTTTCAAAATTTTCTGTCTTTTTCCGTTTATATCGCAAAAAATAAAAATCGCAGAGGCAATCAAATACCATCAAAAGAAAGCTCTATTTGTGGGAAGAAAAGGGCGCGAATTTCGTTTCGGTACAACATTGCATGACCGCGCAATTACCAGTTAAAGCAGCGCAGTGCCAAATTGTAAAAACACCTTTTGGGCATTTAGCAGCATGTTGGTCCGGCGCTTAAGTGGTTAAAAAAAAATAAGACAACAGTTGTTAGCCCAATTTTTTTTTTTATATATTGTGAAAGATATTACACTGAGTAAATTGATACCCAACATGTCACGTTTCAAAATTGCGTCCGCTCGTTGAATGGCGACAAACTTTTACCCTTTAAAATCTCCATAGGCGACTTTTTAAAAACTCGACAGATTTCATGTTTTGAGTTACAGGGGAGGTCTAGAGCTAGAATTATTGCTCTCGCTCGAACGATTGCGGCGATACCTCGCATGTGTGGATGCGTTCGCTTCTGCACACGAGCTCGGTAGGACGGGGCGCGTTTTTTTTGGCTCCTAACTTTTTTTTTTTTAAGCTGGCTCCTAGATTCCAAAGAAATTTGTCAAACCCTGGTATAATAATGGTAATTTATAGGTTGTCTATCGAGTCACATTGTCCGAATTACACAGCTCGCCATTTGTAAACCAGTGTGGGGGTAGATAGTAGAGCATGGATATGGGGGGGGGGGGGCAGGAGCAAATAACCACCACCACCACCACCACCATGGTGAGCCGAGGCAACCAAAGAGTTGGTGGGACAAGGAGTGCTAAAATATAGTAAAAAAAAAAGTTCAGGTTCTAGTAAGGATGAGCTCCGGTGTGTTCGCACAGTCCATGTGCAGAGCCCGCCAGGAAGTCGGCACGGCGCTGCGCTAATCACAGGCAGGGAGACATTGTTCCGATGCTCCGCTGCAGAGATCAGGAAATGTCTCCCTGCCTCTGATCAGCCCGGTGCCAACTTCCCGCCGGGCTCTGCACGTGGACTGTGCGAACACGCCGGAGCTCATCCTTGGTTTCTAACGAGCAAAGAAAGAGAGGGTAATTTTTCCTTCAACCAGCAAAAAGCAAGTGTTAATCTGCTCATGTAGACGGAATTTGTAGATTGCGGGGAGCGCTGCACTGCTCATGGGGGCGTAGGCCAAAGGATATGCCATCTAGTGTTCAAATAATTTAACCACCTGAGCCCTGGGCCATGTCATTTGACGGCCTCACGGTGGCTCTGAAAATCCAACTGGACGTCAATTGACGTCCTGGATTCCTCCGGCCACTGGGGGGGGGGGCGGCGGCGGCACGTGCGCGCCCGGCATGTGCCGAGATGCCGTTGCGCGTGCCTGGCGGTCGCGAGGTACCCACAATTGCCAATGACAGAGCAGGGACGTGGAGCTCTGTGTGTAATGATGGGGTGTAAACACAGAGCTCCACGTCCTGTCAGGGGAGAGAGAGGAGACTGATCTGTGTCCCTTGTACATAGGGACACAGATCGGTCACCCCCCTCACCCCACAGTTAGAACACAATGCAGGGTACACATTTAACCCCTTCCTCACCCCTAGTGTGAACCCCTTCAATGCCAGTCACATTTATACAGTAATTAGTGCATATTTATAGCACTGATCGCTGTATAAATGTGAATGGCGCCAAAAATGTGTCGAAAGTGTCCGATGTGTCCGCCATAATGTCGCAGTCCCAATAAAAAAAATCGCAGATCGCCGCCATTACTAGTAAAAAATAATTCTGTCCCATATTTTGTAAGCGCTTATTGCGATTTTTTTTTTTTTTTTACCAAAAATATGTAGAAGAATACGTGTCCACCTAAACTGAGGAAAAAAAATATTTCTTAAAAAAAATGGGCTATTTATTATAGCAACAATTAAAAAATATTGTTTTTTTTTTCAAAATCGTTGCTTTTTTTGTTTATAGCGCAAAAAATAGAAACGGCAGAGGTGATCAAATACCACCAAAAGAAAGCTCTATTTGTGGGGGAAAAAAGGACGCCAATTTTGTGTGGGAGCCACGTCGCACGACCGCGCAATTGTCAGTTAAATCTAGGCAGTGCCGGAAGCTGAAATTTCACCTGGGCAGGAGGGGGGGGGGGGGGGTATATGTGCCCAGTAAGCAAGTGGTTAATGCGTAGATCTATATAGTGAGAACTAGAGACCTATTACCTGAAAGGAATTACACAATCTCCAAAATGAGGAGAAAAAGAAAGGACAGCCAGTGTCTTTAGTACAGTGACAGTGCATATGTTTAGCACTGATCACTGTATTGGTGTCCCTGATCCCCACAAAGAGTCAGTTGGACCCCTTTAACACTAAAGCCGCGGCCGCTGTTTAAATGGCCCTTTTTGGCCACTAGCGGGGGGGGGCAGGGGTTTAACCCCCAAAGAAGGGGGTTAAAAACTCCCCTGTTGCAGCGCTTTTTAGGCGCTTTGAAAAGATGCCCATTTATTCGAATGGGCAGGGCGTTTTGGGAGCGCTAAATACAGCTTTCCCAAACCGCCCCAAAGATGCTGCTAGCAGGACTTTTCAGGAGCGTCTGGCAAGTGCGCCGCCCCAGTGTGAAAAGAAGGGGGTTAAAAACTCCCCTGTTGCAGCGCTTTTTAGGCGCTTTGAAAAGATGCCCATGTATTCGAATGGGCAGGGCGTTTTGGGAGCGCTAAATACAGCTTTCCCAAACTGCCCCAAAGATGCTGCTAGCAGGACTTTTCAGGAGCGTCTGGCAAGTGCACCGCCCCAGTGTGAAAAGTCACACTTGAATGAATGGGAGGTGGTTTTCAGGCGCTTGGAGGCCATTTCTAATGTTGAAGCGCCTGAAAACTGTGAAAGGGGCTTTAGTGTCAGACTGTCTGCCGCAATACCGCAGTCCCACTATAAGTCGCTGATCGCGGCCATTACTAGGATTACAAAAAAAAAATATATCCTGACCCGAATATAAGCCGAGGCACCTAATTTTACCACAAAAAATTGGGAAACCTCATTGACCCGAGTATAAGCCTAGGGTGTCCATGTGCATGCCTCGCTGTGTCCATGACTAGATTGATGTTTAACATGGGAGTCTATGGAAGGGATGCCCAGGTTTGTAAAATCGGTGCTTCCCGGCCGTAGGTCCCCTAGACAACAAACTTCACACACTTGTAGAGGAGAAATGGGGCTACATGTGTGCCAAGTTTCGGGTCCAGGGGCCCTACGACCGGCCGGTACCGGGTCCATAAAGTCACCAGAGAAATGACTGTTTAACATGAAAGTCTATGGAAGGGGTGCCCGGATTTGAAAAATTGGTGCCGTAAGTCCCCCGGACAACAAACTTTGCACACTTGTAGAGGAAGAGTGGGGCTACATGTGTTTGGGGTCCAGGGGACCTACGGCTGGCCAGTACCAGGTCCCCACATTCTGGGAGATCAGGCACAAAAAAGGTGACTCAAGTATAAGCCGAGGGGGGCATTTTCAGCACCAAAAAAAATTGCTGAAAATCTCGGCTTATACTCGAGTATATACGGTATATCGTATTTAAAATCAACTTATTGGGATTTATTTACTTGTTTCTTACCAAGCATATGTAGCAGAATACAGTACATATTGGGCTAAATTGATGATTTTTTTTTTTTTCTTGTGATGTTTTATAGCAGAAAGTAAAAAATTATAAATGTAATAAAGCATGAGATTTATATTATCACAAGAAGAAATACACATAAATGTATTATATATTTCCATGTTAACCGCTTGCCGACCGCCTCCTGTACTTCTACGTCGGCAGAATGGCACGGCTGTGCAAAGCAACGTACATGTACGTTGCTTTGAAATTTGCAGCTGCGCACCCCTGCCGCAAGCTCCCTGACCGTGGGACCCGTGTACTCTATGTCCGCCGGTGTCCCACGATCGTGTCACAGAGCTGCAGAACACATAAACGAGGCATTTCCCTGTTCTGCCTAGGACTGCTACTACTACTGCTTCCTGTCATCAGGGGCAGTGATTACTCTTGTGTCACTCGTAGCCCATCCCCCCACAGTTAGAAGCACTACCTAGGCCACACTTAACCGCTTCCCTGCTACTGTCATTTACAGAGTAATCGGTGCATTTTTTATAGCACTGATCGCTGTATAAATGACAATGGTCCCAAAATAGCGTCAAAAGTGTCCGATGTGTCCGCCATAATGTCAGTCAGGATAAAAATCTCAGATCGCCGCCATTGCTAATAAAAAAAAAAAAAGAATTAAAGACCTCTGTCCCCTATGTTGTAGACGCTATACAGTGGGGATGGAAAGTTTGGGCACCCCAGGTAAAAATTTGTATTAATGTGCATAACGAAGCCGAGGAAAGATGGGAAAATCTCCAAAAGGCATCAAATTACAGATTAGACGTGCTTATAATATGTCAAAAAAAGATTTTATTTCCATCATTTACACTTTCAAAATGACAGAAAACAAAAAAAATGGCGTCTGCAAAAGTTTGGGCACCCTGCAGAGTTAATATCTTGTACTGCCCCCTTTGGCAAGTATCACAGCTTGTAAACGCTTTTTGTAGCCGGCCAAGAGTTTTTCAATTCTTGTTTGAGGTATCTTTGCCCATTCTTCCTTACAAAAGTCTTCCAGTTCTTTGAGATTTCTGGGCTGTCTGTCACGCACTGCTCTTTTAAGGTCTATCCATAGATTTTCAATTATGTTGAGGTCAGGAGATTGTGAAGGCCATGGCAAAACCTTCAGTTAATGCCTCTCGATGTAATCCCCCGTGGATTTTGAGGTGTGTTTAGGATCATTATCCATTTGTAGAAGCCATCCTCTCTTTAACTTCAGCTGTTTCACAGATCGCATCAAGTTACCATCCAAAATTTGCTGACATTTTATTGAATCCGTTTTTCCTTTTACTTGTGAAATGTTCCCTGTGCCACTGGCTGCAATACAACCCCAAAGCATGATTGACCCACCCCCATGCTTCACAGTTGGTCAGAGGTTCTTTTCATTAAATTCTGTGCCCTTTCTTCTCCAAACGTAACTTTGCTCATTCCGGACAAAAAGTTATATTTTAACCTCATCGGTCCACAGAACTTGTTTCCAAAATGCATCAGGCTTGTCTATATGTTCATTTGCAAAGTTCAAACGCTGATTTTTGTGGTGAGGACATAGAAGAGGTTTTCTTCTGATGACTCTTCCATGAAGACCATATTTGTACAAGTATCTCTTTATAGTGGAAAAGTGTGGAAAAAATTGGGGGAATCTCGCGCCAAAATAAAGTGGGGGGGGAAATTACCAGTGCAATTGATTAAGAGCTGCTCCCTAAATAATACAGAGTGCTGGATTATACGTGTGAACAAGTGGAAATAAGGGGCGCTGACTAATGATATATTTAACATATATTATGCAACATTATTGTGAAAGATATATGTGAAAATCGTGCCACAACAATATAACAGCAAATCAATAACAAAACAGTGAATGCAACAAAAGTGCAATGGCGGTGGACAATGAATGTCTACCCAGAGTCCATAAATAAAATGTGCAATATTGTGCTGGAAAACAATAGTGATCTTATGGAGTGCTCCGTGTTAGATCTTCCAAATAATATATTCCACCTTCACCAAAGTGCCACCGCAAGTGAGGATAGATGGCTCCTTACCCGATGGTGTTGACCTATTAATTAAAATAAGGTCAAATGAGCTCAGGAATCAGCTGCTACCCGTGGGAAACTCGATTGCAAACCAAGTTGTAAACAGATCTCCTTCCTAGCTTCTCATCACTGACATGTACCACAACTCCAGTGTCTGCCAGATCTTCCTGGAGGGATCGTGCAGTCACACGTGGGTGTTGAATTGCTTTTCTCACAATCCTGCGATCTGTTCTGTCTGATATTTTTCTTGGTCTTCCAGATCTTGCTTTAACTTCCACTGTTCCTGATGACTGCCAGTTCTTAATTACATTCCGAACAGAGGATATTGACATCTGAAAACGCTTTGCTATCTTCTTATCGCCTTCCCCAGCTTTGTGAGCGACAACTATTTTCACTTTCAGTTTTCTAGACAACCGCTTAGAAGAACCCATAGTGCTGATTGTTGGGGCAAGGTCAGATGAGTCGGGGCATTTAAAACCCTTGGGACTGACATCACCTGGTCTTCCCCGACGATGATTGAGAACAATCCATGACACTGGCAGGTCTCAGCTTTGTGCATGCTAGAAATTCTGCACGGTGCCCAAACTTTTGAAGACGCCATTTTTTTTGTTTTCTGTAATTTTGAAAGTGTAAATGATGGAAATAAAATCTAACTTTTTTTTGACATATTATAAGAATGTCTAATCTGTAATCTCCTTGGACTACGGGAGAGTCAGGACGCTCACTACGTTGCAGATAGAAAAAGGAGCTGTGTGTTAGTGGGCATCCTGACTCTCCGGTAGCCCAAGGGAGGGACGAGCACGACACTCCACACCAGGGAGAAAGCCTCGCATTACTGTGTGGAGTTACAGACAGAGAACAGGAAGTGAGGGTTTCTCCGAAGAAATAAGGACATTTAAAAGCAAAATGGAAGGATGAGGTAAGTGAAGGAGGACTGCACTAAGGTAAAGGAAGATATTTAGGGGGGAAAAATACCTTTACAACCCCTTTTAAAGGGAATACAGAGAAAAAAAAAAAACATGATTGAGACAAACTACACAATGGGCCGATAAATGAAAAGCAAACGCAATATAGTAAATATTACTAAAGGAAATGATCAGCTGCCTTCATTGTTTCCCAGGTTTTTCACATGTTTATTAACCTTACTATAACCTAACGCGGGTCACCCTGAGGAGAGCAAATGGAACTTTTTTATCTTCTTGCGACCGCGCCGACGTACTCGCCCCATTACCGTGACAATGAAAGACATTCCGTTCATTCCATAGTATAGTTGTTGTGGTTTCGGAGGTCTCCATTTCTTTGTGTTTTTTGTTACCTTACTACTTCTTTTATCTCTTTCCCAGAAAGGAATCCGAAAAAAAAAAAAATCCTTTGTTAAATGTTTGTGCGCTGTATATGTTCAGAGATATGCTCCGACCTGCCTCATTGTTCGTTTACTACTACAAAGACACTCCAATTATTACTATACAGCAGGGGTCTCCAAACTTTCTAAACAAAGGGCCAGATTACTGTCCTCCAGACTCTAAGGGGGCCGGACTGTGGCCATCAGGAGTACAAAATCCCCCATCATAGGTGTCATTGGACCCCATCATTGGTGTCATTGGGAGGAATTCTGCCCCATCACTGGGAAGAAATTCTGCCCCATCACTGGGGAGAATTCTGCCCCTTCATTGGTGTCATTGGGAGGAATTCTGCCCCTTCATTGGTGTCATTGGGAGGAATTCTGCCCCTTCATTGGTGTCATTGGGAGGAATTCTGCCCCTTCATTGGTGTCATTGGGAGGAATTCTGCCCCATCAATGGTGTCATTGGGAGGAAATTCTGCCCCATCATTGGTGTCATTGGGAGGAACTCTGCCCCGTCACTGGGGGGAACTCTGCCCCGTCACTGGGGGGAACTCTGGCCCGTCACTAGGGCGAACTCTGCCCTGTCACTGGGAGGAACTCTGCCCCGTCACTGGGAGGAACTCTGCCCCCTTCATTGGGAGGAATTCTGCCCCTTCATTGGTGTCATTGGGAAGAATTCTGCCCCATCACTGGTGTCATCAGGAGGAATTCTGCCCCCTTCATTGGGAGGAATTCTGCCCCGTCACTAGGAGGAACTCTGCCCCGTCACTGGGAGGAATTCTGCCCCCTTCATTGGGAGGAATTCTGCCCCTTCATTGGGAGGAATTCTGCCCCATCATTGGTGTCATTGGGAAGAATTCTGCCCCATCACTGGTGTCATCAGGAGGAATTCTGCCCCTTCATTGGTGTCATTGGGAGGACTACTGCCCCATCACTGGGAGGACTACTGCCCCATCACTGGGAGGACTACTGCCCCATCACTGGGAGGAATTCTGCCCCCTTCATTGGGAGGAATTCTGCCCCTTCATTGGTGTCATTGGGAAGAATTCTGCCCCATCACTGGTGTCATCAGGAGGAATTCTGCCCCCTTTATTGGGAGGAATTCTGCCCCCTTCATTGGGAGGAATTCTGCCCCGTCACTGGGAGGAACTCTGCCCCGTCACTGGGAGGAATTCTGCCCCCTTCATTGGGAGGAATTCTGCCCCCTTCATTGGGAGGAATTCTGCCCCCTTCATTGGGAGGAATTCTGCCCCTTCATTGGGAGGAATTCTGCCCCATCATTGGTGTCATTGGGAAGAATTCTGCCCCATCACTGGTGTCATCAGGAGGAATTCTGCCCCTTCATTGGTGTCATTGGGAGGAATTCTACACCATCACTGGGAGGACTACTGCCCCATCACTGGGAGGACTACTGCCCCGTCACTGGGAGGAATTCTGCCCCCTTCATTGGGAGGAATTCTGCCCCTTCATTGGTGTCATTGGGAAGAATTCTGCCCCATCACTGGTGTCATCAGGAGGAATTCTGCCCCCTTTATTGGGAGGAATTCTGCCCCGTCACTGGGAGGAATTCTGCCCCCTTCATTGGGAGGAATTCTGCCCCTTCATTGGGAGGAATTCTGCCCCATCATTGGTGTCATTGGGAAGAATTCTGCCCCATCACTGGTGTCATCAGGAGGAATTCTGCCCCTTCATTGGTGTCATTGGGAGGACTACTGCCCCATCACTGGGAGGACTACTGCCCCATCACTGGGAGGACTACTGCCCCGTGACTGGGAGGACTTCTGCCCCTTCATTGAAGTCACTGGGAGGAATTCTGCCCTTCATTGGTGCCAATGAATAAAAAAGCATCCCAGGGGCCGGATAAAATCAAGCAAAGGGCCGCATCTGGCCCCCGGGCCGCAGTTTGGAGACCACTGCTATACAGGATGTATATAACGCCAACAGTTTTACGAAGAAACACTTTACAACATAAAAGGGAGACAGTACAATAAGAGCTTACACTTTAACCACTTGAGGACCCCCCCTACCGACGATATACGTCGGCAGAATGGCACGGCTGGGCACAATCACGTACCTGTACGTGTCTCTTTTAGGACCAGCCGCGGGGTCGCGAGCCGCGCCGCCCGCGGCACGCTCGTGACGCGGTCCAAGGCTCCCTGACCGGATCGCCGCCAGTGTCCCGCGGTCGGTCACAGGAGCTGAAGAACGGGGAGAGATGAGTGTGTAAACACAGCTTCCTATTTCTTCACAGTGGCAGTGTCATTGATCGTCTGTTCCCTGATATAGGGAAAGACGATGAGTGATGTCACATGTCCAGCCCCGCCCCCCTACAGTTAGAAACACATATGAGGTCACACTTAACCCCTACAGCGCTTCCCCTAGTGGTTAACGCCTAAACTGCAATTGTCATTTTCACAGTAATCACTGCATTTTTATAGCATTTTTTGCTGTAAAAAAGGCATTGGTCCCAAAAGTGTCCGATGTGTCCGCCATAATGTTGCAGTCAAGGGAAAAAATCGCTGATCACCGCCATTAGTAGTTAAAAAAATATATTAATAAAAAAATGCAATAAAATTATCCCCTATTTTGTAAACGCTATAAATTTTGCGCAAACCAACCGATAGACGCTTATTGTGATTTTTTTTTTTTTTTTTTTTACCAAAAAATAGGTAGAAGAATACGTATCGGACTAAACTGAGGAAAAAAAAAGTTTTTTTTAAATATATTTTTGGGGGATATTTATTATAGGAAAAAGTAAAAAATATTGAATTGTTTTCAAAATTGTCGCTGTATTTTTGTTTATAGCGCAAAAAATAAAAACCGCAGGTACCACCAAAAGAAAGCTCTTATTTGTGGGGAAAAAAGGACGCCAATTTTGTTTGGGAGCCACGTCGCACGACCGCGCAGTTGTCAGTTAAAGCGACGCAGTGCCGAATCGCAAAAAGGGGCAAGGTCCTTAACCTGCATAATGGTCCGGGTCTTAAGTGGTTAATGGGGTGGGGGCAGGGGGTACAAAAGGTTGTAACTGTGGGGAATGAGCTGATGGAAGCGGTCAATGATTAGTTGGAGGTGTGATGGGGAATAACTTTGTATAGCGCTACAAATGCGAACTGAATCGCCTCAAGGCGCTTGGTATCCATTTCCTTCCTTATCCTTCAGAAGAGGCGGGTCTTGAGTTTTTTTTTTTTCCTGAAGACCCAATGATTTTCTTCCATTCGGATGCTGGTTGGTAGCCCGTTCCATAGCCATTTACTCTGCTGATCTTGAGGGGGAACTCCACGCCAAATTTGAACTAAAAAAACGGCATTGGTTCCCCCTCCAAGAGCATGCCAGGCCCATGGGTCTGGTGCGGATTTAAAGGGGAACGCCCTACGCCGAAAAATCCCTACGCCAAAATATATACCGGACCCGTATCCGAACAGCAGCCCGACTGGTCAGGAAAGGGGGTGGGGACGAGCGAGCGCCCCCCCCCCTCCTTAACCGTGCCAGGCCGCATGCCCTCAACATGGGGAGGTAGGTGCTCTGGGGCAGTGGGGCCCCCCACTCCAAAGCACCCTGTCCCCATGTTAATGAGGACAGGGCCTCTTCCCGACAACCCTGGCTGTTGGCCCCCAGATACCAGCCCCCTGCCCTAGGTGAATGAGTATGGGGTACATAGTCAAAAAAACGAACACACTACACAGGTTTTTAAAATAATTTATTAGTCACCCCCGGGGGTCTTCTTCCGGCTTCTTTGCTCTCAGGCCCAGGGGGACTTCTTTTGACTTCAGGGGTCTTCTTCTGTCTTCTCCGCGCTCCCCGGTTCTTCTCCCGCTCTCCGGTGCCTTCTGCCGGGCTTCGCCGCCACTATCTTCCTTGTAGCTCTTTTACTAGCGGCGGCGGCGGCCAGCCCGGTCTTCCGCGTCGCCTTCTTTTCTTCAGATGTTGACTCAACGCTCCCTCCCGCTGTAACGCCGGGCGGCGTAGGGGGGGGTTCCTCTTTAAATCCGCACCAGACCCATGGGCCTGGTATGCTCTTGGAGGGGGAAACCCACGCTGTTTTTTTTTTTTAGCTAAAATTTGGCGTGGAGTTCCCCCTCAGGATTCATATCAAACACAGTGCCTGGTATTGGCAGGGATCCAAATCGGATCCCCGTTCATGGAAAGTCGGACTAAAGTCGCAGGGCAAAGTCGGATCCAAAGTAGTACTAGTGTCGTGTCGCACCAGTGTGAACCCGGCCTGTAACGGTCAGGGGCTTGCAATGCATCATGGGACTTGTAGTTCCACAACACTTGGAGGGCCGCAGGTTGAGCACCCATGACCTCGGGTCTCTGCTAAAGAAATATAGAGGGCCGGATTCTCAAAGCTGTTACGGCGGCGTATCTCCAGATACGCCGCCGTAAATTCAAATCTGCGCCGGTGTATGTTTACGCCGATTCTCTAAGGCAGATACGTTAAAAAAAAAAAAATAGGCTTCTTCCGCCGACGTAACTTGCCTACGCCGGCGTATAATTGTGTGCAATAATACGCTGGCCGCTAGGTGGCGCTTCCGTCCATTAGCCGCGTCGAATATGCAAATGAGCTAGATACGCCTGATTCACGAACGTACTTGCGCCCGGTCGTCGTATTTTACGTCGTTTGCGTAAAGCGTAAAGTCACCCCTGCTTTATGAGGGGTAACTTTGCGTAGGTGAGGCGTACGCAATGTTAACCCCTTCCATACCGGGCATTTTCACCCCCTTCCTGCCCAGACCAATTTTTCGTTTTCAGCGCTGTCGCACTTTGAATGACAATTGCGCGGTCGTGCAACACTGTACCCAAATTAAATCTTTATGTTTTTTCCCCCACACAAATAGAGCTTTCTTTTGGCGGTATTTGATCATCTCTGCGGTTTTTATTTTTTGCGCTATAAAAAACAGAAGAGCGACAATTAAAAAAAAAAAAAAACACAATATTTTTTTATTAAATAAAAAATCAAAACATTTTTTTCAAAAACATTTTTTTCCTCAGTTTAGACCGATACGAATTCTTCTACGTATTTTTGGTATAAAAAAAAACCGCAATAAGCGTATATTGATTGGTTTGCGCAAAAGTTATGGCGTCTACAAAATAGGTGATAGATTTATGGCATTTTTATTTTTTTTTTTACTAGGAATGGCGGCGATCTGCGGTTTTTTTTTTTGTGACCGTGACATTGCGGCGACATTGCGGCGACGCTTTTGACACGTTTTTGGGACCATTCACATTTACACAGCGATTAGTGCTATAAAACTGCACTGATTACTGTGTAAATGTGACTGGCAGGGAAGGGACTAACACTAGGGGGCGCTGAAGGGGTAAAAATGTTCCCTAAAGTGTGTTCTAACTGTAGGGGGAGGGGGGATTCGCAGGGGGAGGAGACTGATGTGTGTTCCTCTGTACTGGGAACACACATCGGTCTCCTCACCGCTGACAGGAGGTGGATCTGTGCGTTTACACCCCATCATTACACACACAGATCCACACTCCTGCCGTGATTTGCGGGTAATCGCAGGTGCCCGGCGGCAATCGCGGCCGTCGGGCACACGCGCGGGGTCGCGGGTGGTGCCGCGCGCACCCTAGATCGCCGGGAACAAAGGACGTCATATGACGTCCACCCCGGATCGAGGAGGGGTTCCTGCCGCCGTCATTTCACAATTTTGCGGCAAGGAAAGGGTTAAGTATGGACGTCGGGACAGCGCCGAATTTACGTAAATCATTCGCGAATAGGGCTTTGCGTAAATTACGTTCACGTCGACACCAATGATTATTTGCGGCGTCATTTGGAGCATGCGCACTGGGATACGTCCAAGGACGGCGCATTGCGCAGTTCAAAAATAGCGTCAAAAACGTGGGGGTCACGATTCATTTTAAATAAAACACGCCCACCCACTTCCACATTTGAATTACCCGGGCTTACGCCGGGCCATTTGCGCTGCGCCGCCGTAACTTAGGACGCAAGTGCTTTGAGAATACGGCACTTGCGTCCAAACTTCCGGCGGCGTAGCGTAAATACGCCCCGCTGGCATTTACGCCAATATATGAGAATCTGGCCCAGAATTTTTGGGGGACTTTTATTTTATTTTCTAGCAAAAAAGTACGGATTTAAACTTGTAAACAAAAAGTGCCAGAAAAGGGGCGGGGTCGGCAAGCGAGAATCGGTATTTTATAAATCGGGATTTCATATTGGTCGAAATAAAAAGCCCCCCTTTCCCTCTGATTGCCCTGAGAAGGGGCAGAACGATCGACGATCGTGTGACCAGGAGCCGCGTCAGACTAGAGGGATCCTCCCACGATCGGAAGGAAATCTGAGTATCGGGAGGGTATAGAAGGTATTTCAGTGGCCGGTAACAATATACAGGGAGCTCTATGAAGAGTGTGAAAGGAGAAATCTGATTGGTCTATAATGTGATATTCTGTCCCCGCCCCCCCGAGTTGTGTGAGAAATCCCTCAGACGCAGATATATGAACACCGGGCACATATATATATATAATGGGAGGAAATGTAAGAACACGCATAGGAAAACATTTTGCCTTTGAGCAATGAAAGCAAAGTATC
Source organism: Rana kukunoris (assembly GCA_029574335.1). NCBI lineage: Eukaryota > Metazoa > Chordata > Amphibia > Anura > Ranidae > Rana > Rana kukunoris. Next base: position 5,069,645 of record CM056051.1, on the reverse strand, counting down.
GGGGGTCATGTATCGGGGGAGTCATGTATGAAGGGGGGGTCATAAATCAGGGGGTCATGTTTCGGGGGGAGTCATGTATGAGGGGGGTCATAAATCAGGGGGTCATGTATCGGGGGGAGTCATGTATGAGGGGGGTCATAAATCAGGGGTCATGTATCGGGGGGAGTCATGTATGAGGGGGGGTCATAAATCAGGGGGTCATGTATCGGGGGGAGTCATGTATGAGGGGGGTCATAAATCAGGGGGTCATGTATCGGGGGGAGTCATGTATGAGGGGGGTCATAAATCAGGGGGTCATGTATCGGGGGGAGTCATGTATGAGGGGGGTCATAAATCAGGGGGTCATGTATCGGGGGGGTCATGTATGAAGGGGGGTCATGAGTCAGGGGGAGGTCATGTACGGGCGGGTCATATATGTGGGGTCATGTATGAGGAGGGGTCATGAGTCAGGGAGGTATGTATCGGGGGGGGAGTATGTATCAGGGGGTCATGTATCGGGGGGGGTGATGTATCGGGGGGTCATGTATGGGGGGGGGCGATGTATGAGGGGGGGGGTGATGTAAGAGGGGGGTCATGTATGAGGGGGTCATGTATGAGGGGGGTCATGTATCAGGGGGTCATGTATCAGGGGGTGTCATGGGGGGGTGTGAGGTAAGAGGGGGTCATGTATGGGGGGGGTCGGGGTCAGGGGGGTGAGGGGGGGTCATGTATGAGGGGGGGTCATGTATGAGGGGGGTCATGTATCGTGGGGGTCATGTATGGGGGGGGTCATGTATGAGGGGGTCATGTATGAGGGGGGTCATGTATCGTGGGGGTCATGTATGAGGGGGGGTCATGTATCGTGGGTGGTCATGTATGAGGGGGGGTCATGTATCGTGGGGGTCATGTATGTAGGGGGGGTCATGTATGGGGGTCATGTATGAGGGGGGGTCATGTATCGGGGGTCATGTATGAGGGGGGGTAGGGGGGGGGTCATGTATCGTGGGGTCATGTATGAGGGGGGGTCATGTATGAGGGGGTCATGTATGGGGGGTCATGTATGTATGGGGGTCATGTATTGGGGTCATGTATGAGGGGTCATGTATGAGGGGGTCATGTATGAGGGGGGGGGGTCATGTATGAGGGGGGTATGAGGGGGGTCATGTATGAGGGGGTCATGTATGAGGGGGGTATGAGGGGGGGTCATGTATGAGGGGGGTCATGGGGGGGTCATGTATGTAGGGGGGTCATGTATGAGGGGGGAATCATGTATGAGGGGGGTCATGTATGAGGGGGGGGGGGTCATGGGGGGGGTCATGTATGAGGGGGGGTCATGTATGGAGGGGGGGTGGAGGGGGTATGATGGTAGGGGGGTCATGGGGGGGTCATGAGGGGGGTCATGTATGAGGGGGGGGTCATGTATGAGGGGGGGTATGAGGGGGGGTCATGTATGAGGGGGGGTCATGTATGGGGGGGGTCAGGGGGGGTATGAGGGGGGGTCATGTATCGGGGGGGGGGGGTCATGTATGAGGGGGGTGTCATGTATGAGGGGGGGTCATGTATCGGGGGGGGGGGGGTCATGTATGAGGGGGGGTCAGTCATTGATAGACACCAATGGGCTCTGGTGTGCACTGTTGAGGCTACACTGATGATCGGCTGTGATTGGCCCTTTACCCCGATCTTTGATCAGCTGACAATAATTCAGTTGGGTATTATTGTGTCTCTGTTATTATTGCTCTCTGTGTCCCCATTATTATCATTGAAAGTGAAAAAAAAAATAATAATTTTGTGTTGTCCCCAGAACAGGAAGTGAGGGGAAATCTTCCGAAGGGGACATTGAGTTTGTAGGGATTTCCTGTCACTTCCTGTGGTGGGAATGGGACAGGAAGTGAAGGGAAATCTCCTCAGGTGGGGGCGGGGATGGTAAAATCCTCCGATATGAAATAAAAAAACAATGTTTTGGCCCCAATTCATTGTAAGCGGATCAGGGCGGGTCTTCGCCTCACGTCTTATCACTGTACAGAGAATAGTCACCCCGACCGCCCCGCCCCCCACACCGAACACCTGAGTGACGTCACACTAAGCCGCCCCGCCTCCCCCGAACACCTGAGTGACGTCACGCTCCCGCCGAAAGGTGTGTCCCGTCCCTCAGCCAGGGAGAAAAAGTTCTGAGAGGAAATCCCGCCCACTAACTTTTTCCCTGGCGGTGATTGGCCGGAAGTCAGTCAGTCCTTGTCATTCCAGCGATCCGATTGGAGGAAAGGAGAGGAGCGGTTTACAGCCGACTGAGGGGAACAGAGAGAGAGAGAAAGATCTCTACACATCCACAGAGGAGAGAGGGGGGGAGATGAGAGGAGAGGAGCCGCCATGAAGAGTCTGAAATCCCGACTGAAGAAACATGAAGTCACCATCAATGTGAGTCCGGGGGGGAGGGGAGAGTTCACTATATATACACCCTCCATGTGTGTCCCCTCCCCCTCCATGTGTGTCCCCTCCCCCCTATACACCCTCTATGTGTCTGTCCCCTCCCCCTCCATGTGTGTCCCCTCCCCCCCTATACACCCTCCATGTGTCTGTCCCCTCCCCCTCCATGTGTGTCCCCTCCCCCCTATACACCCCTCCATGTGTCTGTCCCCTCCCCCTCCATGTGTGTCCCTCCCCCCCTATACACCCTCCATGTGTCTGTCCCCTCCCCCTCCATGTGTGTCCCCTCCCCCCCTATACACCCTCCATGTGTCTGTCCCCTCCCCCTCCATATGTGTCCCCTCCCCCCCCTATACACCCTCCATGTGTCTGTCCCCTCCCCCCCTATACACCCTCCATGTGTCTGTCCCCTCCCCCCTATACACCCTCCATGTGTCTGTCCCCTCCCCCTCCATGTGTGTCCCCTCCCCCCTATACACCCTCCATGTGTCTGTCCCCTCCCCCTCCATGTGTGTCCCCTCCCCCCCTATACACCCTCCATGTGTGTCCCCTCCCCCCCTATACACCCTCCATGTGTGTCCCCTCCCCCCCTATACACCCTCCATGTGTGTCTCCCCTCCCCCCCTATACACCCTCCATGTATCTGTCCCCCTCCCCCCCCCTATAAACCCTCCATGTGTCTGTCCCCTCCCCCTCCATGTGTGTCCCCTCCCCCCCCATACACCCTCCATGTGTGTCCACTCCCCCCTTTACACTCTCCACCTGTGTGTCTGTCTGTCCCTCCCCCTCCACGTGTCTGTTCCCTCCCCCCCCATACACCCTCCACGTGTCTGTCCCCTCCCCTCCACGTGTCTGTCCCCTCCCCCTCCATGTGTCTGTCCCCTCCCCCCCCTATACACCCTCCATGTGTCTGTCCCCTCCCCCCCCCTATATACACCCTCCATGTGTCTGTCCCTCCCCCCCTATACACCCTCCATGTGTCTGTCCCCTCCCCCCTATACACCCTCCATGTGTCTGTCCCCTCCCCCCCCCTATACACCCTCCAATATGTGTCCATAAGCACATTAATGACCCTTACACCTGGGTCTACACCTGAGTCTGCCCAACGTGCGGGTAGTGGGTGTGCCTTTTGTTGTGTAACAGCGAGTGCTACAAACTCGCCAAAAAACGTCCACCAGGGTAAGAAAAAACAGACGCTCCGCCACCAAAACGGTTCTGGGGCGACTTTGGGGCGTCTGCTGCACTTAGGGGCGCCCTCGGGGGCAAAGTTTGTGGTCTCTACACTGCGGTGTGAATGGGGCCCCCGAGGTGCGCAGATCCTGTGGGGGGCGTTTTCCTCGCTGCTTGTGATTTATTGTACAGTATTGGCTGGATTCTGATGTCATGTGATGTGGGAGGGGTCACTATTCTTCTTGTCTTTGGTTGGTGGACAGCCCTATATATATTATTTGATCCGCCCCCCCCCCCCCCTCTGCTGATTTTGTATGTTTGCCCACCTGACGTAGAAACGATCAGTCTGTAATTTTATTGGTCGGTTTATTATAACAGTGAGAGAGACGGAATAACAACAACAATATCCAGAAAAACGCATTTCACAAAAGTTATACATTGATTTGCATTTTAATGAGTGAAATAAGTATTTGACCCCCTTAGTAGTTGGGGAGGGGGGGGGGGGGGCCCTTGTTGGTGATCACAGAGGTCAGACGTTTTTTGGAGTTGGCCTCCAGGTTCTCACACATCTCAGGAGGGATTTTCTCCTCTTTGCAGATCTTCTCCAAGTCATGAAGGTTTCCAGGCTGAGGTTTGGAAACGCAAACCTTCTGCTCCCTCCACGTATTTTCTATGGGATTAAGGTCTGGAGACCGGCTAGGCCACTCCAGGATCTTAATGTTCTTCTTCTTGAGCCGCTCCTTTGTTGCCTTGGCCGTGTGTTTTGGGTTATTGTCATGCTGGAAGACCCATCTATGACCCGTCTTCAATGCCCTGGCTGTGGGAAGGAGGTTCTCACCCGAGATTTGATGGTACATGGCCCCGTCTATCGTCACTTTGATGGGGTGAAGTTGTCTTGTCCCCTTAGCAGAAAAACACCCCAAAGCACAATGTTTCCCCCTCCATGTATGACGGTGGCGGATGTGGCCTTCTCCATGGGCGACGGGCAGCATTCCTCCTTCTCCAAACATGGCGAGTTGAGTTGATGCCAAAGAGCTAAATTTTGGTCTCATTTGACCACCAGGGGCTGACTGACCATTCTGGCACTGCCTGAGGGCCCCATGCCACTAGGGGCCCCATCAGGGTTGCCAGCATAATGTTTCCCCTCCATGTATGACGGTGGGGGATGTGGCGTTCTCCGTGGGCGACGGCGGTGGGCGATGTGGCGTTTTTTCCATGGACGACGGCGGTGGGCGATGTGGCGTTTTTTCCATGGGCGACGGCGGTGGGGGATGTGGCATTTTTTCCATGGGCGACGGCGGTGGGGGATGTGGCGTTTTTTCCATGGGCGACGGCGGTGGGGGATGTGGCGTTTTTTTCCATGGGCGACGGCGGTGGGGGATGTGGCGTTTTTTTCCATGGGCGACGGCGGTGGGGGATGTGGCGTTTTTTTCCATGGGCGACGGCGGTGGGGGATGTGGCGTTTTTTTCCATGGGCGACGGCGGTGGGGGATGTGGCATTTTTTCCATGGGCGACGGCGGTGGGGGATGTGGCGTTTTTTCCATGGGCGACGGCGGTGGGGGATGTGGCGTTTTTTCCATGGGCGAAGGCGGTGGCGTTTTTTCCATGGGCGGTGGGGGATGTGACGTTTTTCCATGGGCGACGGCGGTGGGGGATGTGGCGTTTTTCCATGGGTGACGGGGGTGGGGTTCTCCATGGGTGACGGGGGTGGGGTTCTCCATGGGCGACGGGCAGCATTCCTCCTCCTCCAAACATGGCGAGTTGAGTTGATGCCAAAGAGCTAAATTTTGGTCTCATTTGACCACCAGGGGCGGACTGACCATTCTGGCACTGCCTGAGGGCCCCATGCCACTAGGGGGCCCCATCAGAGTTGCCATCCTCAGTAAAACCAGGGGCCCTGGCTTTAACAGTACACATGCTTCAAAACTATTAAGCAAAATGTACCCATGCAGTCCCCCTCCCCCGTCACACTGCAAGGGTTAATTATACGCTCATTAGAGTGATGCTAAACCCAATAAAAATAAATTAGTTCAGGAATTCTAAACTTGCAGATTATATTATATTAGTCACTGAAAATGCATCCTCCTTGGTGGACTCCCCTCCCCCGCCGCCTCCCTGTTTGCTGGTATTTCCTGGCTGCAAAGGAGACAACCCGTTCATGCGCGCTCCTGTCCAGGGCTGTGTGCATCTAATGAAACGCACTTTATACTCCCCTCCTCTGTGTAATGGTTTGCACAGAGCAGCCCCAATCCTCCTCTTCTCAGGTCCCTCTTTGCTGCTTTTAGCCCCTCCCCTCCTTTTGATTGCCCCCTCAGCCAGCAGCTTGCTACAGGGGGGCCACCCAAGCAGAGTCGGAGCTCCGTGTATCCATTCAGACATGGACCCCAGACCTGGCCCCGCCACCTCTCTCCCCTTATTGGCTGGTTGACTGACTGACTCGATGGGGCCGCTGCTCTGTCTCAGCCAATAGGGAGGAGTGTACTGAGGTGGATCGTAGACATTGCTGGAGAGAGAGAAAAGGGGGTCTAGGTAGGTAATTAGGGGGGGCTGATACACACACACACACACACGGTTTTTTATCTTAATGCATGGAATGCACCTTCTGCCTTTACAACTCCTTTCTAGGACAGGGCCTTTTTTTGGCACTTTTTGTTTACAGGCCCCAAAAAAAAAAACATGTATGTATTTATTTATTTTTTTGATAGAAAATTACTTGGAACCCCCTCCCCCCAAAAAAAAAATAAAAAAAAAAAATTCACAAATAATGTTCCATAAATAAAATTGCAACACCGACCATTTTATTCTCTAGGGCAGGGGTGGGCAAACTTTTTGACTTGAGGGCCGCAATGGGTTCATATATTGGGGCCGGGGGCCGGACCAAGAATAGATGGCTGGTGTGTATGTGTGAATTAATATAAATTAAATTTAAATTTGTAACATTAAATGTTTAGATTAATTTAAGGTAGAAAAGCATAAACAGAGTTATTTTACAAAACTACAATTGATGGCCCAGTGGCTGTGTTTGATGGCATGGCACAGTGGTGACAATTGATGGCACAGTGATTGCCTTTGATGGCATGGCACAGTGGCTGCCTTTGATGGCACAGTGGCTGCCTTTGATGGCACAGTGGCTGCCTTTGATGGCATGGCACAGTGGTGACAATTGATGGCACAGTGGCGACAATTGATGGCACAGTGGGTGCGTTTGATGGCATGGCACAGTGGCTGCATTTGGCATGGCACAGTGGTGACAATTGATGGCACAATGGCTGTGTTTGATGGCATGGCCCCACAGCTCTGGACCCCCTGCATGTTACACAGACACCCTTCAGTTTACACCCCTTTCAGTGCAGACACCCCCCTTAGTGAAACCCCCCTCAGTGCAAACCCCCAGTGCAAACACCCCCTCCCCATTCAGTACCTCAGATCAGCGCAGCGATGATCACGGCACATGGACAGAAGGTCCCCTCCATACACACAGAGAGGAAGGGGAGGTGGCAGCAGCTTCACTCGGCGGCAGCGCTAACAGGCCGTGGCTGTGAGAGGAGGGGATGGATGGTTTCCCGTGGTGTCACCCCCGCAACCCCCCCCCTCCTCTTGTACCGCGGCGCTGGGCAGGCAGGTGCTGTCACTCTGACCCCCCAGTGTGTGGCGTCCCGCCCCCCCACTTAGTATGCCTCTGGGTGGCACCGCCCTCTCAGAAGAATTCTCCAAACCCACGGGGTGAGAGGCGGCCAGAGGCAGAGCGCCCACAGTCTATCTGCGCTCGCTTTCTCCAGCCCCCTTTGAAGCATAGGCCGCAAAGCCGCGGCCTCAATTAGCAGTGATCGCGGCAAGAGGAGATCGCTGGTGGGGGCCGGATTAAAAGGTCTGCCGGGCCGTATACGGCCCGCGGGCCGTAGTTTGCCCATGGCTGCTCTAGGGTCTCTGCAAATATAATATAATATATAAATTATTATTATTAATTTATATATTATATTTGCAGAGACCCTAGAGAATAAAATGGCCGGTGTTGCAATTTTATTTATGGAACAGTATTTGTGAAGTGGTTTTTAAAACACAATAAAAAATAAAATAAAAAAAACACTAATGAATTTTATTGCAAAAATATACGCAATATATAATCCAATTTTTTTATTTATTTTTTCCGGTAAAATCTAAAATGATGATGTTAGGTCGAGTACCTAACATGTCAGGCTTTAAAATTGCACACACTCATGGAATGATAGAAAACTACAATACAGAATCTCCATGGGGTTTACATTTTGTTTTATTTATTTTTATTGTTGCCAGCGCTAGAATTATTGTTCTCACTCTAACATTTGCTGTGATGCATCACATGTGTTCACTGTGCATGAGTACTTATTATTTAAAAAAAAAAAAAATATATATATATTTACACTGTCCTAAAGATTTTTGATTTTTTTTTGGGGGGGGGGTCTTATAGACCACAGATTTCTCCATAAAGAGGACCTGTCACCCTTAATTATATTAAAAGGGATGTTTACATTTCTTGCAGTAGGAATAAGTGATATTTAAAAGAAAATTATATCACTAAGGCTACATTCACGCATAGCCGACTCCGTCGCAGTCCGTTCCGAAAAAATTCTCCCCCCACTGTTATATCCACATCTCTCCCCCCACTGCAGTGGCTTCACTAGGGTTGGTGTAACCCAGGGCAGGAGAAAAAATTGTGTCACCCCCCCCCCCCACCACCAACTATAGAACCCCCTCGGTGCAGACACCCGCATCAGTGCAGAGACCCCCCCCCCCTCCTCGGGCCAGAGACCCCCCCAGCGTGTGTCCCACGAGTGGGGCTCCTCCTCCTCTGTGGATGTAAACAGAGGAGGGGGGCCGCCGCCGGGTGTACCAAGATGGCCGCGGCTCCGGAGCTAGGCCAGAGCCGCGGACTCTCCTAATGTTATGGCCGCGGCTCCGGAGCTAGGCTGAAGCCACGGCCATAACGTTACGAAAGGCCGCGGCTTCGGCCTAGCTCCGGAGCCGCGGCCATTACATTAGGAAAGGCCGCGGCTTCGGCCTAGCTCCGGAGCCGCGGCAATCCGCGGATCGCAGTGTGTGCCGATCCGTGATCCGAACGGGTCACCCCCTTCGGATCAACTGTGATCCGTTGCACCACTAGTCCGCAGATCTCCGCTGAGCCGACGGATGACAAGCTCCTCTCTGCTCACTGAGCGGGGAGGAGCTTGTGCAGCGCCGCTGTCCTCTATGGAGCGATCTGATGAAGACGGACAGCGTGTCCGTTTTCATCAGATCTTACCCGCTCCGATCCGCATGGACGGATGGGGACGTGTGCCCCGTACGTTTGTTTTTTAGTGGATCAGGTCGGATTTCAGCGGTCTGGCACTAAGAAACGCTGTCTCTAGATCATAGAGGTGGGGGGACCTTCTGGCCTCTGTTCACCTCTATGGCCAGCCGTGTGAACCTGTCGGATCGGTTCCTGGGGCTCGCTGGCAATCCAGAGAAACCGTGTGTGGGGGGGGTGGGGGGGCGGGGGGTTGGTGGTGAACGTCCCTTCTTGCCGCTCCAGCACAGCAGCTAATCCTTTTTCAAGCTCCGGATATATAATGAAAGGTATGACCCGATCGGTAGCTGTGTGGGTTTCAATCATTATCCGTGAAACACAATAAAGCCTGACAGGTGAAACGTTGTCACACCCGGGTGTTTCCATTCTCGGGTGACATGTTTCAGCCCCGGGCGCTGAATACATTGACAGCAGTCTGTGGGACCGGGAGACGATCGTACAGAGAAATGCGTAATAAAATGAAGTGCGCCGGAGATCGCACAGCGCTGGTCTCCTGTAATGATACAATGTAACTATTTTCTTCTTCTCTTGTATCTTTTCATGTGACGACACCGAAGAAATGACACTTTGTATCTCCAATGTTGTGTGGTGAGTGTACAGCTTGTATAACGGTGTACATTTCCCGTCCCCTCAAAATAACTCAACACACAGACATTAATGTCTAAACCGCTGGCAACAAAAGTCAGGACACCCCTATATGAAAATGCCCAAATTGGGCCCAAAGTGTCCATATTTTGTGTGGCCGCCATTATTTTCAACCTTCTTGAGCATGGAGGTCACCAGAGCTTCACAGGTTGCCACTGGAGTCCTCTTCCCCCTCATCCATGATGACATCACAGAGCTGGTGGATGTTGGAGACCTTGCGCTCCTTCACCTTCCGTTTGATGATCCCCCCACATATGATCGATAGGGTTTAGGTCTGGAGACATGTTTGGCCAGTCCATCACCTTTTACTCTCAGCTTCTTTAGCAAGGCAGTGGTGGTCTTGGAGGTGTGTTTGGGGTGGTTATCATGTTGGAATACTACCCTGCGGCCCAGTCTCTGAAGGGAGGGGATCATGCTCTGCTTCAGTATGTCACAGTACATGTCGGCATTCATGGTCCCCTCAATGATCTGTAGCCCCCCAGTGCTGGCGGCACTCATGCAGCCCCAGACCATGACCCTCCCCCACCATGCCTGACTGTAAGGAAGACACACTTGTCTTTGTCCTCCTCACCTGGTCCCCCCCCCCCCCCCCCCCCACACGCCTGACACCATCTGACACCAAATACCTTTATCTTGTCTCATCAGACCACAGGACAGGTTCCAGTATTCCATGTCCTCAGTCTGCTTGTCTTCAGCAAACTGTTTGCGGCTCTTTCCTGTGCGTCATCTTTAGAAGAGACTTCCTTCTGGGACAACAGCCATGCAGACCAATTTGATGCAGTGTGTGGCGTATGGTCTAAGTACTAACAGGCTGACCCCTCCCCTTCACCCTCTGCAGCAATGCTGGCAGCACTCATACGTCTATTTCCCAAAGACAACCTCTGGATATGACGCTGAGCACGTGACCTCAACTTCTTTGGTGGACCATGGCGAGGCGGGGGGAGGGGAACCCGTCCTGTTATACCGCTGGATGGTCTTGGCCCCCGTGCTGCAGATCA
>CM056051.1:5034105-5054105 GCA_029574335.1 Rana kukunoris | reverse complement strand
ACTGCGACATTATGGCGGACACTTCGGACAATTTTGACACATTTTTGGGACAATTGTCATTTTCACAGCAAAAAATGCATTTAAATTGCATTGTTTACTGTGGAAATGACAGCTGCAGTTTGGGAGTTAACCACAAGGTGGCGCTGTAGGGGATGTGTGCCTATGTGTGTTTGTTTACAACTGTAGGGGGGTGTGGCTGTAGGTGTGACATCATCGATCGCGTCCCCCTATTACAGGGATGACGCGATCGATGCTGCGGCCACAGAGAAGCACGGGGAAGCCGTGTGTACACACCGCTCTCCCCGTTCTTCCGCTCCAGGGACGGATCGCCGCACTCCAGCAGCGATCGGGTCCGCGAATCCCGCGGTCCCGGAGCTTCGGACCGGGTCGCGGGCGCGCGCCCGCGACCCACGGCTGGGTACTAAAATCAACGTATATATACGTTGATGTGCCCAGCCGTGCCATTCTGCCGACGTAAATGTGCAATAGGCGGTCCTTAAGTGGTTAAAATGTTGTTATATTTTCTTTTCTTAAACGACTGTTTCTTATCTATAATGCACCGCAAAAATCCCCCCCTGCCTCCGTTTCACAACCCTCTACGTAGTTTAAGGTTAAAGGAGATGTAAAGGGAAAACATATTTTTTGCCTAAAGTTAATGTCTGCGAGGTAGACAGACAGAATAGTGTAATGATTCTGTAAACAAACGTGTAAATACCTATTACATTCCTTCATCTGTATCACCCCCGGCATTCTAGTTTCTGTTCTCTCATTCACTTCCTGGTTTGCGGCGCTCGTTCATGCAAGAACTACAATTCCCAGTATGCATCGCGGCAGGCCCAGTAATTCACACCTCCCTGAAGTCTCTAACACGCAGAGAGCGTCCTGCCGCACAGATGTAGTTCCCAGGAGGGGGCGGGGAACGTCACTGACCACCGCAGTAAAGCCTCCCTTCACGGTAGGAAGTGAACAGAGAAGAAATAGAGCAACTTCTGAGCAAAAACCAACAACAAGGAAGTGAAGAGGAATGTCTGCGGGTAAAGGATGCTTATTATGGAAAAAAAAAATATTTTCCTTTACAACCCCTTTCAACGTCTTTTTCTTCTAATTTTAACGCGTGTCCAGCATTGTTTTTTAATAAAAAAAAAAAAATCGTTAATGACGCTTCCAATAATTTGAATATAACTTGACATGCATGAGGGCATCGGCATCTGGAAGCTTTGCCCTACGTGTTTCGTCACTGTAGGACGTCGTACGTTTTTTGCTTTCATAGTTACATGTAAGCTGTTGGCCCCCATTCGTACCTGAGCGTTTTTGTTGTGCGTTTTTGTGTTTCACCCTAACGCAGTGTTTCTCAATTCCAGTCCTCACGCCCCCCCCCCCCCCCTCCCCCCAACAGGTCAGATTTTCAGGATTTCCATTATTGTGCACAGGTGATTTGATCAGTTTCACTGCCTTAGTAATTCCCACAGCTTTTTCATCTGAGGGAAATCCTGAACACATGACCTGTCTTCACAGCGCATGTGCCGATTACATCAACCACTTTAACAACCGGTCTCCTCTTCACTTCCCCTCCTCCCACCTTGGAAGTGTGTATTTGAAAAAGGTCTGCATGTATACATGCAGGTCTGATCGGGGTATATTCACCTCGCACGTTGCTGGGGGGGAGGCACGTCGTTGATGGGGGGGGGGGGGGGGGGGCACGTCGTTGATGGGGGGAGGCACGTCGTTGATGGGGGGGCACGTCGATGGGGGGGAGGCACGTCGTTGATGGGGGGGGGGTGGGGCGCGAGTGTTTTAACTTTTTTCCCTGCCAGTGATGCACAGTAATCGGTGGCTATTTTTATTTCATTTTTTTTAGCTCTCATCACTGTATACATGTCAATGGTCCCAAAAAAGTGTCAAGTGTCTGATCTGTCTGCTGCAATGTCGTTGTCCCGCTAAAAATTGCAGTTTACCGCCATTACTAGTACAAAAATTTTTATAATCATTCGATGCCATAAATCTATTTTGTAGATGCTACGTCGTTTGCTCACACCAAATTGTGCTCATTGCGATTGTGTTATTTTTGAAAGAAAAAAAAATGTAGAAGAATACACATTGGCCTAAACTGATGAACTTTTTTTCATTTAATTTTTTCCATATTATAGCAAAAAAATAAAAATAATATATATATATTGCAGAAAATAAGTATTTGAACACCCTGCTATTTTGCAAGTTCTCCCACTTGGAAATCATGGAGGGGTCTGAAATTGTCATCGTAGGTGCATGTCCACTGTGAGAGATATAATCCAGAACTCACAATTTATGATTTTTTAACTATTTATTTGTATGATACAGCTGCAAAGAAGTATTTGAACACCTGTCTATCAGCTAGAATTCTGACCCTCAAAGACCTGTTAGTCTGCCTTTAAAATGTCCACCTCCACTCCATTTATTATCCTAAATTAGATGCACCTGTTTGAGGTCATTAGCTGCATAAAGACACCTGTCCACCCCATACAATCAGTAAGAATCCAACTACTAACATGGCCAAGACCAAAGAGCTGTCCAAAGACACTAGAGACAAACTTGTACACCTCCACAAGGCTGGAAAGGGCTACGGGGAAATTGCCAAGCAGCTTGGTGAAAAAAGGTCCACTGTTGGAGCAATCATTAGAAAATGGAAGAAGCTAAACATGACTGTCAATCTCCCTCGGACTGGGGCTCCATGCAAAATCTCACCTCGTGGGGTCTCAATGATCCTAAGAAAGGTGAGAAATCAGCCCAGGACTACACGGGAGGAGCTGGTCAATGACCTGAAAAGAGCTGGGACCACCGTTTCCAAGGTTACTGTTGGTAATACACTAAGACGTCGTGGTTTGAAATCATGCATGGCACGAAGGTTCCCCTGCTTAAACCAGCACATGTCAAGGCCCGTCTTAAGTTTGCCAATGACCATTTGGATGATCCAGAGGAGTCATGGGAGAAAGTCATGTGGTCAGATGAGACCAAAATAGAACTTTTTGGTCATAATTCCACTAACCGTGTTTGGAGGAAGAAGAATGATGAGTACCATCCCAAGAACACCATCCCTACTGTGAAGCATGGGGGTGGTAGCATCATGCTTTGGGGGTGTTTTTCTGCACATGGGACAGGGCGACTGCACTGTATTAAGGAGAGGATGACCGGGGCCATGTATTGCGAGATTTTGGGCAACAACCTCCTTCCCTCAGTTAGAGCTTTGAAGATGGGTTCGAGGCTGGGTCTTCCAACATGACAATGACCCGAAGCACACAGCCAGGATAACCAAGGAGTGGCTCTGTAAGAAGCATATCAAGGTTCTGGCGTGGCCTAGCCAGTCTCCAGACCTAAACCCAATAGAGAATCTTTGGAGGGAGCTCAAACTCCGTGTTTCTCAGCGACAGCCCAGAAACCTGACTGATCTAGAGAAGATCTGTGTGGAGGAGTGGGCCAAAATCCCTCCTCCAGTGTGTGCAAACCTGGTGAAAAACTACAAGAAACGTTTGACCTCTGTAATTGCAAACAAAGGTGACTGTACCAAATATTAACATTGATTTTCTCAGGTGTTCAAATACCTATTTGCAGCTGTATCATACAAATAAATAGTTACATCATACATTGTGATTTCTGGAATATTTTTTTTTTTGATTATGTTTCTCACAGTGGACATGCACCTACGGTGACAATTTCAGACCCCTCCATGATTTCCAAGTGGGAGAACTTGCAAAATAGCAGGGGGTTCAAATACTTATTTTCCACACTGTGTATGTATATATATATATATATATATATATATATATATATAATCCATTTTTTTTCTAAATATATTATAAAAAATATTTTAATTGTCAGTCCTCTTTTTGTATTACAAAAAAAATAAAAATAAAAACTACAGAGGTGATCAAGTACCACCATTAAATTGTAATGCATTTGTTTCTCTACAATTTCCAAACCCATATACTGCTGGAGTGAAAAATCTCATATGTTTATGGCATTGAGGTATGGACATGCACTACAGACCAGTGTTCATTTTGGTGTGTCATTTCTATTTAGTTTTAGTCTTGGTCTTTTGACTAAAATGGAATTTTAGTTTTAGTCCGTATTTTAGTCGCCTAAAATAGTAGTCATTTACGAAAAAATTAACACTGCTGAAAGTTCACTGCTAAACCATGTAGTCATTTTTTTTGTTTCTTTATATCGAATTTTGACCTTGCATTGCTTTAACCTGGAATCCATGATCACTCGCAGAGATGGAAAAGCTTCTTCTACTTCATGTAGTTCCCAGAACTCTGCTTACTAAGTCCTTGCCTCCCACATAGGTGCAGGACCTTTTTGGCATGCTTGAGATTCCAGCGTCGGGGTGTGCTCCTATGGGGGGGGAGTAGGAGATATTATTCTTTCTAATAATCTCTTAGATTACTTTTTTTTTTTTCTTGCAGAAGATATTTTTTTTGTTATGAAAGATTAAACTCCAGATAGTGATGTGCTGATTGGATCCAGATGGCCTTCTCTGGAAAACCACCTAAAGCTGCATTTTTTAAGGGCCTCTCCTTTTTTGCTGGGTGAAGAAGAGCAGAATAAAGTGTCTGTGCGACATTAACCACTTAAGGACCGCCTACTGCACATTTACGTCAGCAGAATGGCACGGCTGGGCACATCAACGTATATATACCTTGATTTTAGTACCCAGCCGTGGGTCGCGGGCGCGCACCCAAGACCCGGTCCGAAGCTCCGGGACCGCGGGATTCGCGGACCCGATCGCCGCTGCAGTGCGGTGATCCGTCCCTGGAGCGGAAGAACGGGGAGAGTGGTGTGTATACACGGCTTCCCCGTGCTTCTCTGTGGCCGGAGCATCGATCGCGTCATCCCTGTAATAGGGGGACGCGATCGATGACGTCACACCTACAGCCACACCTACAGCCACACCCCCCTACAGTTGTAAACACAACACATAGGTCACACATCCCCTACAGCGCCACCTGTGGTTAACTCCCAAACTGCAACTGTCATTTCCACAGTAAACAATGCAATTTAAATGCATTTTTTGCTGTGAAAATGACAATTGTCCCAAAAATGTGTCAAAATTGTCCGCAGTGTCCGCCATAATGTCGCAGTCACGAAAAAATCGCTGATCGCCGCTATTGGTAGTAAAAATATTTTTTTTTATAAAAATGCAATAAAACTATCCCTTATTTTGTAAACGCTATAAATTTTGCGAAAACCAACCGATAAACGCTTATTGCGATTTTTTTTTTTTTTTTTTTTTTTTTTTTTTTTTTTTTTTTACCAAAAATACGTAGAAGAATACGTGTCGGCCTAAACTGAGGAAAAATGTTTTTTTATATATTTTTGGGGGATATTTATTATAGCAAAAAGTAAAAAATATTGCATTTTTTTTTAAATTGTCGCTCTATTTTTGTTTATAGCGCAAAAAATAAAAACCGCAGAGGTGATCAAATACCACCAAAAGAAAGCTCTATTTGTGGGGAAAAAAGGATGCCAATTTTGTTTGGGAGCCACGTCGCACGACCGCGCAATTGTCATTTAAAACGACACGGTGCCGAATCGCAAAAAGGGGCAAGGTCCTTTACCTGCATTTTGGTCCGGGTCTTAAGTGGTTAACATCCTATCCTTTGTCCTTGTTTTTATAATACCTGGAGGAGAATTTAAAGGGAAATGCTGCCTGTGGGGACCACCTTTTTATTTTAATAATCTTATATAATTTATATATATATATATATATATATAAATAAGTCGGGCACATAAAAAAAAAAATCTACTCTACAGGCATGAGGT
Organism: Rana kukunoris; assembly: GCA_029574335.1. NCBI lineage: Eukaryota > Metazoa > Chordata > Amphibia > Anura > Ranidae > Rana > Rana kukunoris. The sequence continues at coordinate 5,048,309 of CM056051.1, read as the reverse complement.
CAATATCTGCAAATATATTTCTGGCCAATTAGGTAATCCCTTTCATCCCGTCCACTTCAGCTCCAGGCCTTTTCTGGCACTTTTTGTTAAAAAGTTAAAAAAAATCTGCCTTTTTTGCTAGAAATTTACTTGGACCCCCTCAAACGTCATATTTTTAATAGCAGAGACCCTGGAGCAGCGGTCTCAAATTGGCCACCCTCCAGCTGTTGGGAAACTACAAGTCCCATCATGCCTCTGCCTGTGGAAGTCATGCTTATAACGGTCAACCTTGCAAAGCCTCATGTTTGAGACCCCTGCCATAGAGAATAAAATGGCAATCGTTTTATGTCGCACGATATTTGCACAACGGTTTTTCAAACCCAATTTTTGGGGGAAAAAATACACTCTGGAATTTTAATGCAAAAAAAAAAAAAAATTATACAAATGTGTGTGTGGTGTGTGTGGTGTGTGTGTGTGTGTGTGTGTGTGTGTGTGTATATATATAATATATATAGTTTTTACAATTTTTTTTTTTTATTTTTATTTTTTTTTATTTCCTAGTTAGCACACCAAACAAAAGATGTACACCGATCAGCCAAAACAATATGACCACCCACCATGACCCCATCCAGGCATGGACTCCACTAGACCAGTGTTTCTCAACTCCAGTCCCCAAGGCGCCCCCTCCGGCTGCAGGTCATGTTTTCAGGATTTGGGTCCTTTCACACGGAGCGGACCGTTTTTTTCGATCCGCTCCGTGTGTGTCCGTCGGCTCAGCGGGGATCCCCGCTGAGCTGTCGGCGGACAGGGCGGTCTCCGCACACTGTGCAGAGACCGCCCTGTCTTTCCTCCGCTCTCCCCTATGGGGGATCGGATGAATACGGACCGTCTGTCCGTATTCATCCGATCTGCCAGACGGAAGAAAAATAGGGTTTTCTTCCGTCCGAAAAAGCGGATCTTTGCGGACGTTAGCGGATGCATCATCCGCTAACGGACGCGATCCCATAGGGATGTAAAAACGGACAAACGGATGCGGACGTGTGAAAGGACCCTTTCCCTCAGATGAAACGGCTGTGGTAATTGCTAAGGCAGTGAAACTGATCAAATCACCTGTGCAAGGTGGAGGGAAGCCTGAAAACATGGCCTGTTGGGGGCGCCTTTGAGGACTGCAGTTGAGAAACGCTCCACTAGACTTCTAAGTCCGGATTCACACTGATGTAAATTGGACGTGGTTTTCCCTGCATGCAATTTGTGTGTGACCCGGCTCTCAATGGAGCTGGTTCACTCACCTCCTGGGGGGTGTGGCTGCAGTCCACGTTTAGAAAGGGGTCCCTGTGCGTTTTTTTTTTTTTTTTTTCGATTTGGGTGTGAATGCTGCCAAAAATTCCAACCTGATTAGTACCTGAATTGGTGAACAGGGATGCACTGGACCCCTTGATGTGACCCCACGGACGCAGCTTGTGTGAACCCCACGGCCGCAGCTTGTGTGAACCCAGCCTCAAGGTGTACTGTGGTGTCCTGGCACCAAGCCATCACTAGCGGAGCCTTTTTATTTACTTGATCTCTGGAAGATATTAACACCTTTTTAATGACCAGGCAATTTTTTTTTGCCCTTCAGCACTGCACTGCCTTAACTGGAAGGGCCAGGTCACACCATAAAAACGTTCCAGATTATTTTCCTTTTCTGTGTTTTTGTTTTTTTTGGATGGCGCTCTGGTGTGTTCTCTTTGGATGGCGCTCTGGTGTGTTCTCTTTGGATGGCGCTCTGGTGTGTTCTCTTTGGATGGCGCGCTCCGGTGTGTTCTCTTTGGATGGCGCGCTCCGGTGTGTTCTCTTTGGATGGCGCGCTCCGGTGTGTTCTCTTTGGATGGCGCGCTCCGGTGTGTTCTCTTTGGATGGCGCGCTCCGGTGTGATGTATGTTATGTAGCCGTGATTATCTGGGACACTCGGTGGCGTTATTGCCATGTCTACCGTACATTGGATAATCCTGGTGCTATAGGCAGAGGAAGTTGTTCGGGGCGTATTGTACACTTCTCTGATCCTCTGCAAAGCATTTTGCGGGCCGAGGGCCTGCCTGTGCCCTGAAATGCAGTCAGACTGCACCATGTTTACTCTGACATCCTAAAGAACAATGTAAAGTAATTGCGCCTCCGATCTCTTGCATGCAAAGCTTTTCAGCTCTGTACACTGTGATGATTGTTGTTTGGCAACACTTTTCAAGCATGAAGAACAACCCCCCCCCCCCCCACCACCACCACCACCACCACCAATCACTGACATTTATCACCAGGCTGTATAAAGCCGTATACATAAACCAGATCACTTCCATCCTGTAGGAATGCCTGACGGAGGCAAATAGAAGACCGTGTTAGAGAGAAATTATTTTCACTGTTACTGAGAAAATATAAGAATCTGTGGTTGTTGTAGGGCTGGTTATAATAAAAAAATCGATTTGATCTTAAAAATCAAGTTTGTAGGTCAAATCGATTCATATTTAAAAAAAAAAAAAAAAAAAAAAAATATATTTATTTCCCCCCAGGACCGGCGCTAAGAAACCTCCTATTACCGGGTGAAGACCCTCACAAATGACCCTCCTGTGTCCCTCCTGTCTTGATTGCCTCTCAGGGGTGTGCAGTGGAGAAGTCAATCCGCCGCAATCCCAGGAAAGGGCTGTGAGGCCAAAGCCGCGGCCTTCGCCTAACAAAAAAAAAAAAATCCTGCCCGCAGCTCCTCAGGATCGGTGCTAGAGTCCTCCTGCTACTGGGTGCGGACCCTCACAACTGACCCTTCAGTGTCCCTCCCTGCCTTGGTGGCCTTTCCGGGGTGTGCAGAGGAGAATCCAATCCGCCGTGATCCTGGGAAAAGGCCGCGAGGCCGGCTGTCGCGGACTAGGCCGAAGCCTCGCCTAAAAACTCCAGCCTACAGCTCGTCGGGAACGGAGCGGTGTCCCTCCAAAAAAAAATAAAAGTTTTGAATCGTAAATCTATTTATTTATTTTTTTATTTTTTTCTGGGATTTATGACATCACGTTGGCCTAGGCCAGAAACCAGGAAGACCGGCTGCTGTACATAGTGGCCGAATACCAGCCAAAGGAGTGGTTTTATTAAAATACACAGGGCAGGGTGACTCCCGTCCGCAGACATGCTGTGTAATATCAGCCCGCTGTAACTGATACTTGCAGCATAACTGGATCTCAGGGCTAAATATTATTATTACTATTGTCAGTTTACAAAACACAACTAGTGATTTCATCTGACGCAGAACTGTGCAAGTTGTGGGTGTCGCCTCGGATTCTCATGAGTCTCGGCTGTCCTCAGGTCCTTATGTACGGGTGAAACTCGAAAAATTTGAATGTCGTGCAAAAGTTCATTTATTTCACTAACGCAACTTAAAAGGTGAAAGTAATATATGAGAGAGACTCATTACATGGAAAGCGAGATCGTTCAAGCCGTGATTCGTCATCATTGTGATGATTATGGCTTCCAGCTCATGAAAACCGCAAATCCACAATCTCAGAAAATTAGAATATTGTGGAAAGGTGGAATATTCTCAGCTCAAAGTGTCCCCCTCTAGTCAGATACGATATTTTGGGGAGCTGCGGTGGCTCAACGCGATTGGCACTGCGCTGACAAGCCGGTCACCTCTGCAGCTAAGGGTTCGGCTCCCGGTCTCGGCTGCATGTGAATTGAGTTTGATGGTCTCAGCCCGGCTCCCGGTGGGTGTGCTATGCGAGGTAAGCCTGCGCTTAGTACGACCACCCCCCTCCCACAAAAACCACCACACTTACACGCACTCGAAATTGGGTTAACATGCACGCACTTTGGCCACGCGGTCTCTAAAAGAGAGGCGAAGGACTAACAGGACTGGCTGAGCGGGCAAATCCTCTCACTCCCTCCATAGGGGAGTCCCTCTGCCCCGTTGGGCTTCAAAGCGGAGCAGGTAGGGCGGGCTGTGTGGGAGGACCCCCTCACACCCGCCATTGCCACCCGGGGGCATGGAGAAAGATGGCAGATTGCCTCTGGGGGGGAGGGTCTGCCTACTCCCAACTCCTGCAGTCCGGCTCCTCTCTCGAGTACACGCACAAATACACTTTAAAAAAAATAAAAAATACGGTATTCTTCGCTCTATAAGACGCACCTAGGTTTTTGAGGAGAAAAACCAGAAAAAAAATATTCTAAACCAAAAATGGTGTATTTAAAATATTTTAATAAAATGTAACAGGGGATGGTGTGAAGTTTTCTCATTTGTTAATCTGCGCTTGCTGCTCCAGCAGTAGGAAGGCTCTGGAGGTCCGCCATTTTGGTGAAGCCCACGCAGCATGGTCAGGCAGAAAGCCGATACTTTTCTAACCAGCGACGGGTCTTGGCGGCCTCTCCGCATTTCTGGACAGTCAGGAGGCTAGATGGATCTCGCTGCTGGAGAGGTCCTGGGCTGTGATGCTGAAGCCGATTTCTTGGTGAAGAGTGGATCCACGCAGCCATACTGCTGAGCGGTCGACACGGCCAGCACTGTAATGTAACACGGCGGCGGGGGGCGGACTTCTGGTCCGTATTCGCTCCATAAGACGCAGGGACATTTTCACCTATTTTTTGGGGGCGGTCAGAATTGCGTCTTATGGAGCAAAAAATAAGATAATTGAGCCATAACACCTGCAAAAGGGTTCCTGAGCCTTTAACCACTTAAGGACCGCCTAATGCCGATAAACGCCAGCAGAATGGCACGGCTGTACACGGGCACCTATCTGTACGTCGCCTTAAAAAAGCCCGGCCGTGCCCGCGGGACCCGCGGACCCGATCGCTGCCGGTGTCCCACAATCGGTCACAGGAGCTGAAGAACGGGGAGAGCCGAGTGTAAACAAACCTTCCTCAGTCTGCCTAGTGAGCCCGTCACTGATCGTCTGTTCCCTGTCATACGGAACAACGATCAGTGACATCACACCTACAGCTATGCCCCCCCCCCCCCCCTACAGTAAGAAACACTCCCTTAGGGCACACTTAATCCCTTAGCGCTCCCTAGTCGTTAACCCCTTCACTGCCAGTGTAATTTTCACAGTAATCGGTGCATTTTTATAGCACTGATCGCTGTGTGACAATTGTGAGTGTAAACAAACCTTCCCCATTCTGCCTAGTGAGCCCGTCACTGATTGTCTGTGACAAAGGTCCCAAAAATGTCAGATTTGTCCGATGTGTCCGCCATAATGTCGCAGTCACGAAAAAAATCACTGATCGCAGCCATTACTAGTAAAAAAAAAAAAAATTGCAATAAAACTCACCCCTATTTTGTAAACGCTATAACTTTTGCACAAACCAATCAATAAACGCTTATGGCCAAAAATATGTAGAAGAATACGTATTGGCCTAAACTGAGGGGAAAAATTTGGGGGATTTTTTTTTTAGGGGATATTTATTGTAGCAAAAAGTAAAAAAATATTTTATTTTTTCAATATTGTCGCTCTTTTTTTTTTTTTTTTTTTTTGTTTATAGCGCAAAAAATGTTGCGTCGCTTCGGAATCGCTGTTCAGAAGCTTCAGACGCACTGCTCTTTTTATTGCAATGGGCAGGGCATTTTTGAAAATGCTAAATGCAGCGCTCCCAAACCGCCCTAAAGATGCTGCTTGCAGGACTTTTCCGAACATCCCGCAGGCGCACCGCCACAGTGTGAAAGCACCAGTTGTAATGGATGGGAGGCGGTTTCCAGGCGCTATTTCTATGGCTAAAACGCCTGAAAACTGCATCAGTATGTGAGGGGTCTAAGGCTCGGCTCGCACTGCTGATTTATGAAGATGATTCAGCACGGAATTAATTTGAGTCACAATATTCTGAAAGGACTCCATTGAAATAATGTGATATATTTTTTTTTTTTTTCCCTGTCATGTGATTCTGTGTGACTCGGGTCACATGACCGCACTTGTGTTGATTGTTTTGATTTAAGGAATAGACTTGGGTTTAGTTTGTGGTTTGGATGTTCGGAGGTTTTCTTTCTTTTTATGCCATGGACTTCTGTGCAAAACCTCCCCGCATCGAAACTGTATGAGGACGAAACCTGCTTGGACTGTTCCTGGGTGTCCTTGTCTTCAGTGGATAATTATTTATTTATTTTTATATATTATATAATATATATATATATATATATATATATATATATATATATATATATATATATATATATATATATATATATATATTATTCACTGTTAGTGATATATTTTTTTATAAATAATAATTTATTAATATATACAGTGCCTTGCGAAAGTATTCGGCCCCCTTGAACTTTGCGACCTTTTCACACATTTTAGGCTTCAAACATAAAGATATAAAACTGTAATTTTTTTGGTGAAGAATCAACAACAAGTGGGACACAATCATGAAGTGGAACGAAATTTATTGGATATTTCACACTTTTTTAACAAAAAACTGAAAAATTGGGCGTGCAAAATGATCCCGCCCCTTTACTTTCAGTGCAGCAAACTCTCTCCAGAAGTTCAGTGAGGATCTCTGAAGGATCCAATGTTGACCTAAATGACTAATGATGATAAATAGAATCCACCTGTGTGTAATCAAGTCTCCGTATAAATGCACCTGCACTGTGATAGTCTCAGAGGTCCGTTTAAAGCGCAGAGAGCATCATGAAGAACAAGGAACACACCAGGCAGGTCCGAGATACTGCTGTGGAGAAGTTTAAAGCCGGATTTGGATACAAAAAGATTTCCCAAGCTTTAAACATCCCAAGGAGCACTGTGCAAGCGATAATATTGAAATGGAAGGAGTATCAGACCACTGCAAATCTACGAAGACCTGGCCGTCCCTCTAAACTTTCAGCTCATACAAGGAGAAGACTGAGATGCAGCCAAGAGGCCCATGATCACTCTGGATGAACTGCAGAGATCTACAGCTGAGGTGGGAGACTCTGTCCATAGGACAACAATCAGTCCCTGTATACTGCACAAATCTGCCCTTTATGGAAGAGTGGCAAGAAGAAAGACATTTCTTAAAGATATCCATAAAAAGTGTCGTTTAAAGTTTGCCACAAGCCACCTGGGAGACACACCAAACATGTGGAAGAAGTTGCTCTGCTCAGATGAAACCAAAATCAAACTTTTTGGCAACAATGCAAAACGTTATGTTTGGCGTAAAAGCAACACAGCTCATCACCCTGAACACACCATCCCCACTGTGAAACATGGTGGTGGCAGCATCAGGGTTTGGGCCTGCTTTTCCTCAGCAGGGACAGGGAAGATGGTTAAAATTGATGGGAAGATGGATGGAACCAAATACAGGACCATTCTGGAAGAAAACCTGATGGAGTCTGCAAAAGACCTGAGACTGGGACGGAGATTTGTCTTCCAACAAGACAATGATCCAAAACCTAAATCTGCAAAATCTACAATGGAACGGTTCACAAATAAACATATCCAGGTGTTAGAATGGCCAAGTCAGAGTCCAGACCTGAATCCAATGGAGAATCTGTGGAAAGAACTGAAAACTGCTGTTCACAAACGCTCTCCATCCAACCTCACTGAGCTCCAGCTGTTTTGGGCAAAAATTTCAGTCTCTCGATGTGCAAAACTGATAGAGACACCCCAAGCGACTTACAGCTGTAATCGCAGCCAAAGGTAGCGCTACAAAGTATCAACTTAAGGGGGCTGAATCATTTTGCACGCCCAATTTTTCATTTTTTTGTTAACAAACTTTGAAATATCCAATAAATTTTGTTCCACTTCATGATTGTGTCCCACTTGTTGTTGGTTCTTCACAAAAAATTACAGTTTTATATCTTTATGTTTTGAACCCTGAAATGTGGCAAAAGGTCGTAAAGTTCAAGGGGGTCGAATACTTTGGCAAGGCACTGTATATACCACTGTTAATTCATTATTTAATATAAATATATTATTATTATTATTTTATTATAAATATATCACCAACAGTGGTATATTATTTAAAAAACATATTTAATAATAAATAAATCTCACAACCATACAATCCCATACACACTCCTATACCCACAGTCACGGGGTCTGCAACTTCTCAGCCCTTTTAAGTTCCACCATTTTTAATTTTGGGATCTCCCACAATGAATTTTGTAGATTTTATTTCTAAAAGGTTCATAATATTCTAGAATTTAAATCTACCAAATTTATCTTGGGGAAATATAAATATTAATATAATTAAAAATATATATTCTATTAATATTTATATTTCCCCAAGATAAATTTGGTAGATTTAAATTCTAGAATATTATGGACCTTGTAGAAATAAAATCTACAAATTCATTGTGGGAGATCCCAAAATTAAAAATAGTGGAACTTAAAGCGGTGATTCACCCTAAATCTACTCTGTCCCATCTGATCCAGCATACTGGCGTCAGCGCCAGTATGCTGTTGTTGTTTTTTTTAATTGCTCTACTTACTGTTTTAATGAATAATTTTCATTTTCTCTCCACCGCGGGTGAATGGCGCTGCTATCGCGCATCACGCCTTTTCCAAAAAATAGCCGATTTAGGACTCGGCTATTTCCGGCGCTATACGGCGCCTGTGCACAGACCTAGGAGCTGATTGCGCAGGCGCCGTATATCTCCGAGTCCTATTTCGGCTTTTTTCCGAGGGGGCGTGACACGCCATAGCCATAGGCCTCGGAGATATACGGCGCCTGCGCAGTCGGCTCCTAGGTCTGTGCGCAGGCGCCGTATAGCGCCGGAAATAGCCGAGTCCTAAATTGGCTATTTTCGGAAGGCGTGACGCGCCATAGCGGCGCCATTCACCCGCGGTGGAGAGAAATTAAAATTATTCATTAAACAGTAAGTAGAGCAATTAAAAAAAAAAAAAAAACGGCATGCTGACGCCAGTATGCTGGATCGGATGGGACAGAGTAGATTTAGGGTGAACCCCCCGCTTTAAGAGGGCTGAGAAGTTCCAGACCCTATGACTTTGGGTATAGGATTGTGTATGTGGGATTGTATGGTTGTGAGATTTTTTTTTTTTTTTTTTTTTATATTTTTTTATTATTATTTGTGCTAGATGGACGTGTGTGTTTGTGTTTTTTTTTTTTTTTTTTATTCTTTCTGGGTAAAGGATTGTATGGTTGTGAGATATTATAATAAAAAAAAAAGTCCATCTAGCTCAAATATTATTATTATTATTATTATTATTATTTTTAGCTAGATATGTGTGTTTTAACTTTGATTTTTTTTCTTCTTCTGGGTATAGGATTGTGTATATGTGGTTGTGAGATTATTATTTTCTTTAATAATTGAGCTAGATGGACGTGTGTGTGTGTGTGTGTGTTTTTTTTATTTTTTTTTCTGGGTATAGGATTGTGTATATGGGATTGTATGGTTGTGAGGTTTTTTTTTTTTGTTCTATTATTTTTATTATTTGTGCTAGATGGACGTGTGTGTGTGTGTGTGTGTGTTGTGTTTTTTTTTTTTTTTTTTATTATTATTTATTTTTCTTCTGGTTATAGGATTGTATACATGGGATTGTATGGTTGTGAGATATTATAATAATAAAAAAAAAAGTCCATCTAGCTCAAATATTATTATTATTATTATTATTATTATTATTATTATTTTAGCTGATGTGTGTGTGTGTGTGTGTGTGTGTGTGTGTGTGTGTGTGTTTTAACTTTGTTTTTTTTTTTCTTCTTCTGGGTATAGGATTATGTATATGTGATTGTATAGTTGTGAGATTTTTTTTATTTGTTTTTAATAATTGAGCTAGGTGTTTGTGTTTTTTTTTTTTTTTTTTTTTTCTGGGTAAAGGATTGTGTATATGGGATTGTATGGTTGTGAGGTTTTTTTTTTTTGTTCTATTATTTTTATTATTTGTGCTAGATGGACGTGTGTGTGTGTGTTTGTGTTTTTTTTTTTTTTTTTTATTATTTATTTTTCTTCTGGGTATAGGATTGTATACATGGGATTGTATGGTTGTGAGATATTATAATAATAATAAAAAAAAAAGTCCATCTAGCTCAAATATTATTATTATTATTATTATTATTATTATTTTAGCTGATGTGTGTGTGTGTGTGTGTTTTAACTTTGTTTTTTTTTTCTTCTTCTGGGTATAGGATTATGTATATGTGATTGTATAGTTGTGAGATTTTTTTTATTTTTTATTTTTTAATAATTAAGCTAGGTGTTTGTGTTTTTTTTTTTTTTTCTGGGTAAAGGATTGTGTATATGGGATTGTATGGTTGGATTTATTTTTTATTTATGCATTTTATCTTATTTAATTTTTTTTATTTAATTTTATTTATTGGTTCAGCTAGATGAACTTGTGTCGTTTTTTTTTTTTTTTTTTTTTTTTTTTCAACCTATGTAACCATGACCTGTAAATCCTATGCTGAGCCCCGGCTTGTGTTCCTTTTATTTATTTTTTGCCCCCTTCAGTATAAAGCCGCCCCGCCGTGTCCCTCTGACAGGTAACGTGACCGCACCATATGGTAATTTTTTTGCCGCGGTATCGAAGAGATGGTTTGGCATTCCCTGCTGTGGGCGACGTCACTGGCCGGGCATTCCACGTCCAGCAGACAGAACCCGATCCCGGGGATTATATTCGGGATTAAAGAGTTAGAACAAACTTTTTCACACTGCGGACGGCAGATATACACATTCTGTATTCCTGTTGCGACGTGCGAAATCGTGCGCCATTTATATTGTGCTCTGCTGCAGCTGACGTGTGTGTGTGTGTGTGTGTGTGTGTGTGTGTTTTTTTTTTTATTATTATTTTTTATTTATTTTTTATGAAAAAATTTAGAGAAAACGTGCTGCAGTTTGTTCCCACCTTTACATGACCTAGCATGGAATGTTTAGAGCAGAAGGAAACCTTGGTCAAGGGGACTTTAAATGAGGCCAATCACTGAGGAATAAATCAGTATAAAGGTGGTAATAAATCTGGACATTTATTGCATAATGGCAAATAAAAAATTACAATGTTGCAAAAAAGGTGGAATCGGGATAAAAACATTGCGTTGTTTGTGAAAACAAATAAAAAATTACATTGAGCTAAGCCACGGCTGACACCTAAAAATAGGAAGGTATTAGAGCTGCCCGATTCTGGCTAAAATGAAAATCGCGATTTTTAGACTTGGAATAAACATTGCGATTCTCGCGGCGTAACATTTATCTTTCACGTTGTACAAAAAAAAAATTGGGATCACTTTTTCTGTGTGTGTGTGTGTTTGTTTGTTCGTTATTCATTAAAGCGTATTCCCCCCCCCCCCCCAATAAAATGCGTTAAAAAGATTGCTGCGTAAATATTGTGTGACATAAAATATTGCAACAACCACCAATTTATTCTCTAGGGTCTAAGTTTGAGGGTTCTAAGTAGGGGTGCAACGGATTAAACCCGCGGTTCGGATCATTCCTCGGATCAGAGTCACAGATCATTTTTCCGATCACCACCATATATAGTCTCCACTGTAATGTCCACATCTCCCCCCACCCCCACTGTAATGTCCACATCTCCCCCACCACCCCCACTGTAATGTCCACATCTCCCCCCACCCCCACTGTAATGTCCACATCTCCCCCCACCCCCACTGTAATGTCCACATCTCCCCCCACTCCCACTGTAATGTCCACATCTCCCCCCACCCCCACTGTAATGTCCACATCTCTCTCCCCCCCCACTGTAATGTCCACATCTCTCTCCCCCCCCACTGTAATGTCCACATCTCTCTCCCCCCCCCACTGTAATGTCCACATCTCTCCCCCCCCCCCCCACTGTAATGTCCACATCTCTCCCCCCCCCCCCCCACTGTAAATGTCCACATATTTCTCTCCCCCCCCCACTGTAATGTCCACATCGCTCTCCCCCCCCACTGTAATGTCCACATCGCTCTCCCCCCCCACTGTAATGTCCACATCTCTCTCCCCCCCCCCACTGTAATGTCCACATCTCTCCCCCCCCCCCCCCCACTGTAATGTCCACATCTCTCTCTCCCCCCCCACTGTAATGTCCACATCGCTCTCCCCCCCCCCCCCCCACTGTAATGTCCACATCTCTCTCCCCCCCCCACTGTAATGTCCACATCTCTCTCCCCCCCCCCCACTGTAATGTCCACATCTCTCCCCCCCCCCCCACTGTAATGTCCACATCTCTCTCCCCCCCCCCACTGTAATGTCCACATCTCTCTCCCCCCCCCCCCCCACTGTAATGTCCACATCGCTCTCCTCTCCCCCCCCCCCACTGTAATGTCCACATCGCTCTCCCCCCCCCCCCCCCCCCACTGTAATGTCCACATCTCTCTCCCCTCCACCCCCCCCACTGTAATGTCCACATCTCTCTCCCCTCCCCCACCCCACTGTAATGTCCACATCTCTCTCCCCCAATGTAATATCCACATCTCCCCCCCCCCCCCTCCCCACTGTAATTTTTTTATTTTATGTGGCTTTATCTATGAACAGTCTTCTGAATCCTGCGCTGATCTGCATATAGGTAAAATCCGATCGGCTCGGTTTCCGCACTTTAGCTTGTCACGCTTCCATCTTTTCACCGGCTGATTTCCCTCCATAGTGATGTGTGACAAGTGATGTCACCGAGGCTTCCTCTAATTATAGGGACTCTAAGCTGTCACTCCAACCCACCAAATAATGGCTCTTTTTATATACAGACAGCGTGCACATTGAACTTCATGATCTGGAGAAACGCGCCGCAGAACTTCCACGCGCTTTGAAGTCTCGGAATGCTTGTTTGATAAATTAGCACTGTAAGCTATTTTTATAGGATGAAGCCGGGTCTGTGTTTTATGACATGAATCATTTCCTGTCAGGTGGAATCTGTGAGTTCGGGAAACTGGTGTGCATGCGAGATACATCTTCTGCAAACGCACATACTCGTCCCTCTTTTTTTGTATAATTTTTTATAATTTTTTGGGGCGTTTCGCCATTCCCATAGTCTTAGGTCATGGTGTTTGTTTAACCACTTAAGCCCCGGACCATTATGCAGGTTAAGGACCTTGCTCCTTTTTGCGATTCTTGCACTGCATCGCTTTAACTGACAATTGCGCGGTCGTGCGACGTGGCTCCCAAACAAAATTGGTGTCCTTTTTTTTTTTCCCCACAAATAGAGATTTCTTTTGGTGATATTTAGGGGTGCAACGGATCACGGTTGATCCGTGATCCGAACGGGTCACCCCATTCGGATCGGCACGCTATGCGATCCGCGGACTGCCGCCGTGGCCATAGCATTAGGAAAGGCCGCGGCTTCGGTCTAGCTCCGGAGCCACGGCCATCTTGGTACACCCGGCAGCAGCCCCTTCTCTCTGTTTACACCCACAGAGGAGGAGGAGCCCGCGCTCGAGGGACACACGCCGCCATCTGAGGTCTGCACAGGGGTTACTGTCTGCCTGTACTACGGGGGGGGGAGGGTCACTGTTTGCCTGTACTAACGGGGGGGGGGGTGGGGGGGTGACTGTCTGCCTGTACTATGGGGGGGGGGTGGGGGAGGTCACTGTCTGCCTGTACTATACGGGGGGGGGGAGGTCACTGTCTGCCTGTACTACGGGGGGGGAGGTCCTCTGTCTGCCTGTACTATGGGGGGGGGGGGGGGGGGGTCTCTGTCTGCCTGTACTATGGGGGGGGGGGGGGGGTTGGGAGGTCACTGTCTGCCTGTACTACGGGGGGGGTGGGAGGTCACTGTCTGCCTGTACTACAGGGGGGGGTGGGGAGGTCACTGTCTGCCTGTACTAACGGGGGGGAGGTCACTGTCTGCCTGTAACTAGGAAACGGGGGGGGGGGGGGGTACCGGGGGGGGGGGTCACATAACTGTCTGCCTGTACTTACGGGGGGGGGGCAGGGGGGGGGGGGGGGGGGGGGGGGGGTGGTTTACTGTCTCCTGTACTAAACAGGGAACAAACGGGGGGGGAGGTCACTGTCTGCCTGTACACGGGGGTTATCGGGGGGGGGGGGGGGGGGAGGTCACCTGTCTGCCTGTACTACGGGGGGCGGGGGAGGTCTCTGTCCCTGCCTGTACTACTGGGGGGGGGGGGTTGGGGAAGGTCACTGTCTGCCTGTACTACGGGGGGGTGGGGAGGTCACTGTCTGCCTGTACTACGGGGGGGGGGGGGTCACTGTCTGCCTGTACTAACGGGGGGGGGGAGGTCACTGTCTACTCTGCCTGTACACGGGGGGGGGAGGGTCACTGTCTGCCTGTACTACGGGGGGATACTGTAACTGAACGGGTGGGGGGGGGGGGGGGGGGGGGGGGGGGGTTTAAACTGTCTGT
>CM056051.1:4784459-5034005 GCA_029574335.1 Rana kukunoris | reverse complement strand
CATAGTGCCTGCTGTCATACACTTCTCTCCTGTACATGCTGCCCACTGTCGTACCCTCCACGCTTCTCTCCTGTACATACGGCTCACTGTCGTACCCTCCACACTTCTCTCCTGTACATACTGCTCACTGTCATACCCTCCACACTCCTCTCCTGTACATTGTGCCTTTTGCCATACCCTTTGCACTCCTCTCCTGTACGTAGTGCCCAATGTTAGACCCTCCACATTCCTCTCACTCACCTGCACATACTTCCCACTTATATACCGTCCGTACTCCTCCCCTATGTCGCTTACCCACAAAAACAGTTCTTTAAAATTATACTGAATACCCTCAATGTTACCAGCTCTAGAATGGAGACACTTTTGTTAGTTCAACTAAAGGAAATCTTCTCAGTCCTCATGTTGGTTCTGTCCCATTATTAGAACTTATTTAATTTTGTGATTACTACTGTGATGTATAGAGGGACATCGGGGATCTCAGCTACTCTAAATATAGCACTTGTGAAAAATAGTGTCCCTGAAAATATTTTTTAAATGTTGGCAACTATGCACTGCCCAAGGGCCACTGGGTCAGTATGGGGCCCCATGAGAGGTTTCTGGGATCCTGGGATAATAAAGCGGTAGTAAAATTTTCCTGACATTACTACTTTTTAGAGGCCCTGGGGTAGGTTATGCCACAATGTACAAGTATGCACAGCAAATTAGCACATTAGGGTACACTTAAATTTTCAGACTGGGCCCTCCATTGCTGCGCTGTGATTCTCACGCATTTATTTATTATTTATAAAAGGCCCCACCAAAATCCTCAGCACCAGGCCCATGATGTTCTTAATCTGGCCCTGTGTGCCTTGAGGACTGGAGTTGAAAAACACTGCTCTAGGGTGTTAGAATAAAAAAATATATGATGTTTGGGGGTTTTAAGTAATTTTATAGCAAAAAAAAAAAAAAAAAAAATGTTTTAGTCTCGTAAACGCCAAATCTGAAAAAATAGGCTCGGGGGCTTAAGTGGTTAATCGGTACAGCTGTCGTTCGAAAATGCATTACAACGCATGACATCACGTCAGAGTTTTTATTGTGTCGTACGAGAATTTTCGTGACTTTAGTAAACTCTTCAGATTCGATGTGAA
This sequence comes from Rana kukunoris, assembly GCA_029574335.1. NCBI lineage: Eukaryota > Metazoa > Chordata > Amphibia > Anura > Ranidae > Rana > Rana kukunoris. The sequence goes on along the minus strand of CM056051.1, from coordinate 5,032,878 downwards.
ATTAGCATGGAAAAAAAAAAACCGGACGCTCCTTCGTCCGATAATCAGATCGTGTGTACGGGGCATTCTCTACACATCTAAGTCTGCGATACGGATAATTCCTGAAGTTCAGCTGAAGAGCATGGAGTCGCAAGACCCAGAAGAGAAGCTTGCAGCCATTGAAGTGAGAAGTGACCTGGGTCAGGGACTCGGTGACACGGGCATGGCCTCTCGGTCTCGATGAAGATCGGCCTTTCCACATTGAATTCTCCACTCTCTTGATTTAAATGACTCGTTTTGGGTCAATGACTCAGAAAATAGAGAAGCCATTAGATCAGCTCGGTAGTCGGGGCCCCTGACACCCTGAGAAGTCGTGTACGAGTCGCCCTGTGTATCTTTCTCAGCACAGGTTTCCTTTTTAAAGGATTGTTCCACTCTGTACTTTGCTGTGCACCGGGCGGGATCAGGCTTGTTCCACTGATATGCCAAATCATTACTCAGCAGTGTTGGCTTCGGGTCCCAGATATGCTGAATACGGGTTCCAGGCTGTCATCTCTTGTGCTGCTGCTGTTATTGCTCCATATCTCGCTGTTACTCCACCTTGCTCATTCCAATTCATGCAACACTAGGGGGTTTAACTTCTTCAGCCCTGGAAGGTTTACCCCCTCTTCATGAGCAGGCCATTTTTTTGCGATGCAGCACTGCGTTTCTTTTAAGGCCACGTACACCCGATCAGACCGGTCCGATGAGACTGGTCCGACAGACCGTTTTCATCGGACCGTTTTTCATGTGCGTACACACCATCGGACCAAAATCCCTTCGAACCAGAACGCGGTGACGTAGAACACAACGACGTGCTAAAAAAACGAAGTTCAATGCTTCCAAGCATGCGTCGACTTGATTCTGAGCATGCGCGGGTTTTTGGTCCGATGCTTTTGTGTACTAACCATCGTTTTTGTCTGTTGGACAGATTTTAACCACTTAAGGACCGGACCAATATGCTGCTAAATGACCCAAGGTGTTTTTACAATTCGGCACTGCGTCGCTTTAACAGACAACTGCGCGGTCGTGCGACGTGACTCCCAAACAAAAGTTGTTTTCCTTTTCTTTTGATGGTATTTGATCACCTCTGCGATTTTTTTAATTTTTTTTTATTTTTTGCTCTATTTTTATATATAGAGCAAGATTTTTTTTTTAAAAACAATATTTAATTTTTGTTATAAGAAAAATCGAATAAACTAAATTTTAGTCAAACATTTAGGCCAACATTTATTCAGCCACATGTCTTTAGTAAAAAAAAATAAAAAATTAGCTACCTAGCGGCAACAGTGACACTAATACAGCGATAAGAAAAATTATCGCTTAGTGTGTCACAATAGGGCAATGTGTGGCAATAGGGGGTGAAAGGGTTAACTAGGGCAGGTGATCAAGGGGTTAAAACTTTATTAGGGGGGGGGGTACGGGGCTACCCTGGACCGAACACTAACTGCTTGTCAAAGTAACTGTCACACTGACATTAAATGCAGTGATCAGTAAATAAATGATCACTGCAATCAGTGACACTGTGACAGGGGGGTGGGTGATCAGAAGGGGTTAAATGTGTGTGGTGTCAGTGTAGTGTTGGTGCGACTTACTGTGATGTCTTCTTTCCTCTCGGCGGATTGAAAATACCACCGAGAGGAGAGGTGACATCACTTCCTCTGCCTGTGTTTACATTACACAGACAGAGGAAGTGACACAGCAGGGGGATGCCGGATTGGCTGGGAGCGATCACGAGGGGGCGGACAGAAACGAACAGCCACCCCCTCAGCACGGATCACTCCCGGAGGTAAGATGACCGCCGTACGCAGCGGAGGGGGTCCCGATCGGACCCCCGACCCGCAACAAGGCAGGGACGTACATGTACGCCCATGTGCCTGTACGTGCCATTCTGTGGACGTACATTTGCGTGCGGCGGTCGTTAAGTGGTTGAAGAAAGTTTTAAAAGTTTGGTCCGACGGACAACAGTCCAATGGGCCGTACACACCATTGAATTGGTCCGATGAAACTGGTCTTCAGACCAGTTTCATCGGACCGGTCTGGTGGTGTGTACGCGGCCTAGCTCACAATTGCGCGGCCGTGCGATGTTGTACCCAAATAAAATATTGATGTCATTTGTTTCCCCACAAATAGAGCTTTCTTTTGGTGGTATTTGATCACCTCTGCATTTTTTTTTTTTTTTTTTGAGCTGTAAACAAAAATAGAGCGTCAATTAAAAAAAATAAAAACATTTAATTTGTGCTATAAAACGTCCAATAATTTTTATTATTATTTTAAATCGAATTTCTTCAATTTTCGATTTTCTGTCTGGCCGAGAATGTTGCCCTGGCGGAATAGGACCCCTCTTATTCGGCAGAACACCGGGAAACACCAATTTCGCTGTGAGTGTGCAGTGCACTGCGTACCAGCATTGATCCGATGCCAGCTGCCGGGCATTACACCACCGGGAAACGCCACTGTGAGTGTGCACTGTGCACCAGCATTGATCCGATGCCAGCTGCCAGGCATTACACCACCGGGAAACGCCACTGTGAGTGTGCACTGTGCACCAGCATTGATCCTATGCCAGCTGCCAGGCATTACACCACCGGGAAACGCCACTGTGAGTGTGCACTGTGCACCAGCATTGATCCTATGCCAGCTGCCATAGGATTTTTTGACAATCGTGATCTATATGCTTTTCCCCAGAATCGTGCAGCTCTACTAGAGGCCGAAAAAGGGTTGCAAGCGCCGCTGCCGAAGCACAGGCCATTGATTTCAATGGCAGGGGCGGTTTAAGAGCGATGTATCCACCTCTCCTGCAATGCCCTAAAGTTGCTTCTTGCTGATCCTTTTTTTTTTTTTTTTTCTCTCGTCCTGCAAGCGCACCGCCCCAGTGTCACGGCGCTATATTTAGCCCAAAAGCGCCTGAAAAACGATCATGTGAAAGTAGCCTTTTTGAGGACCAGTGACACTAATGGAATGATCAGTGCTAAAAAAAAAATTGCGCTTGACTAATGGCAGGGAAGGGGTTAAAGGGGTTGTAAGGCTGCATTCACACCTAGGCGTTTTGTCGCCCGACGCTGTAGCAGCCTGAGATACGCTGGAGGGGCGAATTAACATTGTCGGCTATGGAGATGGTTCACATCTCTACGCCGAAACGCCGTACGCCTGAAGCTTGAAACAAGTCCCGGACCCTTTTTTTTCAGGCGTTTTGGCAATAGCCGACAATGTTAAAATCACCCCTCCCAGCGAAAACAAGGAGCGGGGGACAATACGCCAATGTCGTGTCGTGTCGCGGCAATACGCCGCCTGCCGCCTACGCTCAGGTGGGAATGCAGCCTTAAGGTTTGTCTTTTATTTTCTAAATAGAGTGACAATTTTGAAAAAAAAATGAATATAAATATATATTTTTTCTCAGTTTAGGCCGATACGCATTCTTCTTCTACATATTTTTTGTAAAGAAAATCGCAATAAGCGTTTATTGATTGGTTTGTGCAAAATGTATAGTGTTTACAAAATAAGGGATAGTTTTATTGCATTTTTATTATATATATTAGTAATTGCGCCGATTAGCTTTTTTTTTCAGTACTGCGACGTTATGGTGGACACTTTTGACACATTTTTGGGACCATTGGCATTTATAGCGATCAGTGCTATAAAAATGCACTGATTTACTATAAAAATGCCACTGGCAGGGAAGGGGTTAAGAGTAGGGGGCGAGAAAGGGGTTAATTATGTTCCCTGGGTGTGTTCTAACTGAAGGGGGGAGGGGACTGACTTGGGGAAATGACAGATCGCTGTTTATACATTGTATGAACAGACAATCAGGCATTTCTCCCCCTGACAGGACCGGGAGCTGTGTGTTTACACACACAGCTCGCGGTTCTCGCTCTATAACGAGCGATCGCGCCCGCCGGGCACACACGTCGAGGGCGAGCGGCGGGGCCCTTATTGGCTTATTCGCAAGATGACATATTACGTGATCTTGCGGCGGCTGGTCGGCAAGCGGTTAAGGGAACCAATGTAGAAAAACTAATATTTACAACCCCTTTAACATCAGGGGCGATGAAAGGGTTAAATGTGATCCTAGGGGCCGCAGGTCTGTCTGCCTCAAAAACGATCGGCGGGTCCCAGAGGACATTGGGTTCGCCGGACCCACTGCTTGGCTCCCGCTGTTTCCAATCACAGTGGGATCGGGTCACCGGCGGCATGCATGCACACCCCCCCCCCCTTTCCCCGCGACCTGCGTGGGGCAGCCCGGAAGTAGCTAAAGTAAAATAGGATCTAAAAAAACATAAGTGAGGGTGGAAGGTGTATATATTTTAATTGCACCACATCTTGTATGCGTAAAGAATTGTACCGCATGTAGGAATGGGATTTTTGCATGAATTGTAACCAAACCAAGAGAACTGTTTTTAAAATGTTACAATTTTTACTACAATTGATCCTCAAATTCCACAAAAACTCGAGTTCCCAGTATAAATTAGAGGGTTTTATCTAATTTTCTGGTATAAAATGATTTTATGAGCACTTTTTTAATCATTATTATTATTTTTATTTATTTTTTGTAAGTTTTGCTGCATAAATTAAAACAAAACAAAGTAAGCGAATGCCAATCGGATGCTTTGTAGGAATTTGGCCTTTTACCTGAACTAAACAAAATGTGATATAATTGTCCCCGTGATCCGACCTTCTACTTCAGAAGACAAAACCTGTGTTTTCCTTCCTCGGTGGAGGGAAAAGGTTGCTGGGCTTGTCCTGTAATGACACGTAAAAGGTGATAATTACAAATGTCTGTGTTTTTTCTTTTAGGCATTCATACATTCCATTCATGTAAATGTCAAAATAATAAACATTCATTATTACCACCCGCACAGCTAAGGCTGCAAAAATGCCTGCCGAGCGACCCGGATTCACCTGCTCTGTACACGTCCCACATTCAGCTACAGCAATGCCGTCCTAATAGCATCATGGCCCCCGGGCAAAGTAATGCACTGGGGGCCCTACCAGCCCTGTGGCGACTATAACTTCCCCCGCCGCTGCACAATTGTTTGAGTGTCCCCTGTATCCTCCAGCTCCCCTCTGTGTCTTCCTCTGGTAACCCCCTCGTGCGCTCCAAGTCTCCTCCCCCCCCCTCGTGCGCTCCTGCGGTCTCCTCCTTCTCCCCCCCCCCTCGTGCGCTCCCCGCGTCTCCTCCTCCTCCCCCCCCTCGTGCGCTCCCGTGGTCCCTCCTCCCCCCCCCCTCGTGCGCGCTCCCGTGGTCTCCTCCTCCCCCCCCCTCGTGCGCTCACCCGTGGTCTCCTCCTCCCCCCCCTCGTGCGCTCCCGTGGTCTCCTCCCCCCCCCCCTCGTGTGCTCCCGCTGTCCTCCTCCTCCCCCCTCCCCTTGTGTGCTCCCGCTGTCTCCTCCTCCCTCCCCTCATGCGCTCCCCGCGGTCTCCTCCTTCTTCCCCCCTCGTGCTTTTCCGCGGTCTCCCCCTCCTCCTCCCCCCTCGTGCGTTCCCGCGGTTTCTCCCCCCCCTCATGCGCTCCCCGCGGTCTCCTCCCCCCCCCCTCGTGTGCTCCCGCTGTCTCCTCCTCCTCCCCCCACCCTCGTGTGCTCCCGCTGTCTCCTCCTCCTCCCCCCCCCCCCTCGTGTGCTCCCGCTGTCTCCTCCTCCCCCCCTCGTGTGCTCCCGCTGTCTCCTCCTCCCCCCCTCGTGTGCTCCCGCTGTCTCCTCCTCCCCCCCCCTTGTGCGCTCCCGCGGTCCTCTCCTCCTCCTCCCCCCCCTCGTGTGCTCCCGCTGTCTCCTCCTCCCCCCCCTCGTGTGCTCCCGCTGTCCTCCTCCTCCCTCCCCTCGTGCGCTCCAGCGGTCTCCTCCTTCTCCCCTCCCCTCGTGCGCTCCGGCGGTCTCCTCCTTCTCCCCCCCCTCGTGCACTTCCGCGGTCTCCTCCTTCTCCCCCCCCCCTCGTGCGTTCCCGCGGTCTCCTCCCCCCCCCCCCCTCGTCCGCTCTCCCGCGGTCTCCCTCCTCCTCCCCCCCCCTCGTGTGCTCCCGCTGTCTCCTCCTCCTCCCCCCCCCCCTCGTGTGCTCCCGCTGTCTCCTCCTCCTCCCCCCCCCTCGTGTGCTCCCGCTGTCTCCTCCTCCTCCCCCCCCCTCGTGTGCTCCCGCTGTCTCCTCCTCCTCCCCCCCCCCTCGTGTGCTCCCGCTGTCTCCTCTCTCCCCCCCCCCTCGTGTGCTCCCGCTGTCCTCCTCCTCCTCCTCCCCCCCCCCTCGTGTGCTCCCGCTGTCTCCTTCTCCCCCCCCTTGTGCGCTCCCCGCGGTCTCCTCCTCCCTCCCCTCGTGTGCTCCCGCTGTCTCCTCCTTCTTCCCCCCCCCCCCTCGTGCACTTCCGCAGTCTCCTCCTTCTCCTCCTCCCCCCTCATCAAGCGCTCCGCCGTGGTCTCCTCCTCCTCCCCCCCCTCGTGCGCTCCCCGCTGTCTACTCCCTCCTCCCCTCGTGCGCTCCCCCGGTCTCCTCCTTCTCTCCCCCCCTTGTGCTCTCCCCCGCAGTCTCCTCCTCTTCCTCTCCCCCCTCGTGCGCTCCCGCGTCTCCTCCTTCTCCCCCCCCTCGTGCACTTCCGCGGTCTCCTCCTCCTCCTCCCCCCCCTCGTCGCGTTTCCCGCGGTCCCCCCCCCCTTGTGCGCTCCCGCGGTCTCCTCCTTCTCCCCCCCCCCTCGTGCGCTCCTGCGTTCCTCCTCCTCCTCCTCCCCCCCCTCGTGCGTTCCCGCGGTCTCCCCCCCCCCCCCTCTCGTGCGCCTCCCGCGGTCTCCTCCTCCTCCCCCCCCCCCTTGTGCGCTCCTGCGGTCCTCCTCCTCCTCCCCCCCCCCCCCTCGGCCCATTGTCAAATGACGGTGGCAAGGTGGCTCTATAAATCCAAGCTGCCTTCTTTTGACGTCTTTGCGTCCTCCGGCCACTGGGGGGCGCGCGTGCGCACCCGGCGCGTCCCCGAGATGCCGATGCGCGTGCCTGGCGGCTGCAATGTCCGCCAGGTACCCGTCGATCGGCAGTTTTAGATCTGGGACGTGGCGCTCTGTGTGTAAAACACAGAGCTCCACGTCCTGTCAGGGAGAGGTGACAGATGCTGTGTCCCTTGTACATAGGGACACAGATCGGTCACCTCCCCCAGTCAGTCCCCTCCCCCCACACAGAACACACCCATGGAATACATTTAACCCCTTCCTCGCCCCCTAGTGTTAACCCCTTCCCTGCCAGTCACATTTATACAGTAATTAGTGCGTTTCTATAGCGCTATTCGCTGTATTATTGTGAATTGTCCCCAAAAAGTGTCCGATGTGTCTGTCGCAATATCGCAGTCCTGACAAAATTCGCAGATTGCCGTATTACTAGTAAAAAAAAATTAATAATAAAAAATTTGTCAGAATGCTATCCCCTATTTTGTAGCCACTAAAATATTTGCGCAAACCAATTACTATACGCTTATTGTTTTTTTTTTTGTTTTTTTTACCAAAAATATGTAGAATACATATCGGCCGAAATTGAGATTTTTTTTAATGGGATATTTATTATAGAAAAAAGTAAAAAAATTTTGTTTATAGCGCAAAAAATAAAAACCGCAGAGGTGATCAAATACCACCAAAATAAATCTCTATTTGTGGGAAAAAAAGGACGTCAATTTTGTTTGGGAGGCATGTCGCACGACAGCGCAATTTTAATTTAAAGCGACGCAGTGCTGAAAGCTGAGATTTCGCCTGGGCAGGAAGGGGGTATATGTGCCCAGTAAGCAAGTGGTTAAATTTTATTATAGGTTTAAAAAGTTTAGAGTTACAAAGCGTCGCCTATGCAGATTTTTAAATACCGAAGTTTGGCGCCATTCCATGAGTGTGCGCAATTTTAAAGCGTGACATGTTGGGTATCTATTTACTCGGCGTTGCATCATCTTTCATATTTTACAAAAAAATTGGGCTAACTTTACTGTTTTTTTTTTTTTTTTTAATTCATGAAACCGTTTCCCCCCCCCCCCCCCCAAAAAATGCGTTTGAAAAATGATTGCGCAAATACTGTAAGTTGTAATGACCGCTATTTTATTCCCTAGGGTGTCTGCTAAAAAAAACATAATGTTGGGGGGGGTTCTGAGTCATTTTCTAGAAACAGAATGATGATTTGTACTTGTTGGAGAGAAGTGGCAGAATAGGCCTGGTATGGAGGTGGTATAAAAGCCCCCGGTATTGAAGAGGTTAACCCCCCCCCCCCCCCCCCCCATCTCTTCCTCACGATTAGCTGGCCAGGGGAAGCAAGAAGCAATCTGTGACTTTTTGGTTTAGACTTTGCCATGCATCAGATAACCACTAGATGGCAGTGCAGTAGAGTGAATAGATCAGCAATGGATACTTTGTATCTTTTCTGAGAGAACACAGTAACAGTTCTTAAATAACTTGTCACAAAATGTTTACAACTGTCACATGTAGAGATTTTATTACAGTATTCAGGAGGTTTTGTCATCCATTCCTGTAACGATTGTGCAGGAAGCGGAGTGACGCGGAAGATATAACGCGGCCTTTCTGGAATGTAATGTAACGGGGAAGCTGGAAAATAACGGTCACCAGATAACAATGGTGTGTATTCTACACTCCGCAAGAGTCGCCTATCAAAGTCCTGAAAAGGGAAATGTCTGCTTCATATCAGCCAGTCAGATTTTACCAATCGCTGTATGTCCCCCCCCCCCCCCCGGCGACCTACTAATAGGAATGTGACTGGCTGATAAAGTTCAAATAGAATTATAGGCAAAACGTTAATTCTAAAATTGATAGAGCAAGGAATGGTTATAACTAGGGTTGTCCCGATACCACTTTTTTAGGACCGAGTACAAGTACCGATACTTTTTTTAAATGTGTCCCCAAATGCAGCCGTGTCCCCCACATACATATATTGCTGCCATGTCCCCCCCTCATATATTGCAGCCATGTCCCCCCCCCCCACATATATTGCAGCCATGTCCCCCCCCACATATATTGCAGCCATGTCCCCCCCCCCACATATATTGCAGCCATGTCCCCCCCCCTCATATATTGCAGCCATGTCCCCCCCCCCTCATATATTGCAGCCATGTCCCCCCCCCCCACATATATTGCAGCCATGTCCCCCCCCCCCCACATATATTGCAGCCATGTCCCCCCCCCACATATATTGCAGCTATGTCCCCCCACATATATTGCAGCCATGTCCCCCCCCCACATATATTGCAGCCATGTCCCCCCCCCCACATATATTGCAGCCATGTCCCCCCCCCCACATATATTGCAGCCATGTCCCCCCCCCACATATATTGCAGCCATGTCCCCCCCACCACATATATTGCAGCCATGTCCCCCCCCCCACATATATTGCAGCCATGTCCCCCCCCCACATACATTGCAGCCATGTCCCCCCCCCCCCACATACATTGCAGCCATGTCCCCCCCCCCACATATATTGCAGCCATGTCCCCCCCCCCCACATATATTGCAGCCATGTCCCCCCCCCCCCACATATATTGCTGCCATGTCCCCCCCCCCCACATATATTGCAGCCATGTCCCCCCCCTCATATATTGCAGCCATGTCCCCCCACATATATTGCAGCCATGTCCCCCCCTCATATATTGCAGCCATGTCCCCCCCCCCCACATATATTGCAGCCATGTCCCCCCCCCCCACCACATATATTGCAGCCATGTCCCCCCCCCCCACCACATATATTGCAGCCATGTCCCCCCCACCACATATATTGCAGCCATGTCCCCCCCCACCACATATATTGCAGCCATGTCCCCCCCCACCACATATATTGCAGCCATGTCCCCCCCCCACATATATTGCTGCCATGGCCCCCCCCCCCCACATATATTGCTGCCATGTCCCCCCCCACCACATATATTGCTGCCATGTCCCCCCCCCCCACATATATTGCTGCCATGTCCCCCCCCACATATATTACTGCCATGTCCCCCCCCACATATATTGCAGCCATGTCCCCCCACATATATTGCAGCCATGTCCCCCCCTCATATATTGCAGCCATGTCCCCCCCCCCCCACATATATTGCAGCCATGTCCCCCCCCCCACATATATTGCAGCCATGTCCCCCCCCCCACATATATTGCAGCCATGTCCCCCCCCCCACAATATTGCAGCCATGTCCCCCCCCACCACATATATTGCAGCCATGTCCCCCCCCACCACATATATTGCAGCCATGTCCCCCCCCACCACATATATTGCAGCCATGTCCCCCCCCACCACATATATTGCAGCCATGTCCCCCCCCCACCACATATATTGCAGCCATGTCCCCCCCCCCACCACATATATTGCAACCATGTCCCCCCCCCACATATATTGCTGCTGCCATGGCCCCCCCCCACATACATTGCAGCCATGTCCCCCCCCACATATATTGCTGCCATGTCCCCCCCCCCCCACATATATTGCAGCCATGTCCCCCCCTCATATATTGCAGCCATGTCCCCCCCCCCCACATATATTGCAGCCATGTCCCCCCCCTCATATATTGCAGCCATGTCCCCCCCCCCCTCATATATTGCAGCCATGTCCCCCCCCCACATATATTGCAGCCATGTCCCCCCCCCCCACATATATTGCAGCCATGTCCCCCCCCCCCCACATATATTGCAGCCATGTCCCCCCCCACATATATTGCAGCCATGTCCCCCCCCCCCACATATATTGCAGCCATGTCCCCCCCCCCCCACATATATTGCAGCCATGTCCCCCCCCCCACATATATTGCCTGCCATGTTCCCCCCCCACATATATTGCTGCCATTGCAGTTCCCCCCCCACATATATTGCTGCCATGTCCCCCCCCACAATATTGCAGCCATGTCCCCCCCCACATATATTGCAGCCATGTCCCCCCCCCACATATATTGCAGCCATGTCCCCCCCCCACATATATTGCAGCCATGTCCCCCCCCCCATATATTGCAGCCATGTCCCCCCCCACATATATTGCAGCCATGTCCCCCCCCCCACATATATTGCAGCCGTGTCCTGTGTCCCCCCCCACATATATTGCAGCCGTGTCCTGTGCCCCCCCCACATATATTGCACCGTGCCGTGTCCCCCCCCCCCACCACATATATTGCAGCCGTGTCCCCCCCCCACCACATATATTGCAGCCGTGTCCCCCCCCCACCACATATATTGCAGCCATGTCCCCCCCCCACCACCATGTCCCCCCCCCACCACATATATTGCAACCATGTCCCCCCCCCACATATATTGCAGCCATGTGCCACCCCCCCCCCCACATATATTGCAGCCATGTCCCCCCCCCCACATATATTGCAGCCATGTCCCCCCCCCCACATATATTGCAGCCATGTCCCCCCCCCCCCACATATATTGCAGCCATGTTCCCCCCCCACATATATTGCTGCCATGTCCGCCCCCACATATATTGCAGCCGTGTCCTGTGCCCCCACATATATTGCAGCCATGTCCTGTGCCCCCACATATATTGCAGCCAATGACGGATCCGTCCAATCCCGAGAAGGGGAGTGTCTATACATGGCGAGGCGGGCATTACAAGTATTCAAACGAAAGCTGGTAATGCGCTCTGTATTGCAGGGGGATTAACGCGGCGGTATGCGGCGCAGGCTTTAGGTATCGGGGGTTTTTTGCGGGAGTAGAAGTACTCCCGCAAATACTCGGTATTGGTCCCGTTACCGATACTAGTATCGGTATCGGGACAACCCTAGTTATAACCCCCTGCCCCATTGCAGAGATTTCCCTTCACTTCCTGTCTCATGGCGGAGATTTCCCTTCACTTCCTGTCCCATGGCGGAGATTTCCCTTCACTTCCTGTCCCATGGCGGAGATTTCCCTTCACTTCCTGTCCCATGGCGGAGATTTCCCTTCACTTCCTGTCCCATGGCGGAGATTTCCCTTCACTTCCTGTCCTATGGCGGAGATTTCACTTCCTGTCCCATGGCGGAGACTTCACTTCCTGTCCCATGGCGGAGACTTCACTTCCTGTCCCATGGCGGAGACTTCACTTCCTGTCCCATGGCGGAGACTTCACTTCCTGTCCCATGGCGGAGACTTCACTTCCTGTCCCATGGCGGAGACTTCACTTCCTGTCCCATGGCGGAGACTTCACTTCCTGTCCCATGGCGGAGACTTCACTTCCTGTCCCCATGGCGGAGACTTCACTTCCTGTCCCATGGCGGAGACTTCACTTCCTGTCCCATGGCGGAGACTTCACTTCCTGTCCCATGGCGGAGACTTCACTTCCTGTCCCATGGCGGAGACTTCACTTCCTGTCCCATGGCGGAGACTTCACTTCCTGTCCCATGGCGGTTGATTTCCCTTCACTTCCTGTCCCATGGCGGTTGATTTCCCTTCACTTCCTGTCCCATGGCGGTTGATTTCCCTTCACTTCCTGTCCCATGGCGGTTGATTTCCCTTCACTTCCTGTCCCATGGCGGTTGATTTCCCTTCACTTCCTGTCCCATGGCGGTTGATTTCCCTTCACTTCCTGTCCCATGGCGGTTGATTTCCCTTCACTTCCTGTCCCATGGCGGTTGATTTCCCTTCACTTCCTGTCCCATGGCGGTTGATTTCCCTTCACTTCCTGTCCCATGGCGGAGATTTCCCTTCACTTCCTGTCCCATGGCGGAGATTTCCCTTCACTTCCTGTCCCATGGCGGAGATTTCTTCACTTCCTGTCCCATGGCGGAGACTTCACTTCCTGTCCCATGGCGGAGATTTCCCTTCACTTCCTGTCCCATGGCGGAGATTTCCCTTCACTTCCTGTCCCATGGCGGAGATTTCCCTTCACTTCCTGTCCCATGGCCTTCACTTCCTGTCCCATGGCCTTCACTTCCTGTCCCATTTCCCTTCACTTCCTGTCCCATGGCGGAGGTCCCATGGCGGAGACTTCACTTCCTGTCCCATGGCGGAGACTTCACTTCCTGTCCCATGGCGGAGACTTCACTTCCTGTCCCATGGCGGGATGACTTCACTTCCTGTCCCATGGCGGAGATTTCCCTTCACTTCCTGTCCCATGGCGGAGATTTCCCTTCACTTCCTGTCCCATGGCGGAGATTTCCCTTCACTTCCTGTCCCATGGCGGAGATTTCCCTTCACTTCCTGTCCCATGGCGGAGATTTCCCTTCACTTCCTGTCCCATGGCGGAGATTTCCCTTCACTTCCTGTCCCATGGCGGAGACTTCACTTCCTGTCCCATGGCGGAGATTTCCCTTCACTTCCTGTCCCATGGCGGAGATTTCCCTTCACTTCCTGTCCCATGGCGGAGATTTCCCTTCACTTCCTGTCCCATGGCGGAGATTTCACTTCACTTCCTGTCCCATGGCGGAGACTTCACTTCCTGTCCCATGGCGGAGATTTCCCTTCACTTCCTGTCCCATGGCGGAGATTTCCCTTCACTTCCTGTCCCATGGCGGAGATTTCCCTTCACTTCCTGTCCCATGGCGGAGATTTCCTTCACTTCCTGTCCCATGGCGGAGATTTCCCTTCACTTCCTGTCCCATGGCGGAGATTTCCCTTCACTTCCTGTCCCATGGCGGAGATTTCCCTTCACTTCCTGTCCCATGGCGGAGATTTCCCTTCACTTCCTGTCCCATGGCGGAGATTTCCCTTCACTTCCTGTCCCATGGCGGAGATTTCCTTCACTTCCTGTCCCATGGCGGAGATTTCACTTCACTTCCTGTCCCATGGCGGAGACTTCACTTCCTGTCCCATGGCGGAGATTTCCCTTCACTTCCTGTCCCATGGCGGAGATTTCCCTTCACTTCCTGTCCCATGGCGGTTGATTTCCCTTCACTTCCTGTCCCATGGCGGTTGATTTCCCTTCACTTCCTGTCCCATGGCGGAGATTTCCCTTCACTTCCTGTCCCATGGCGGAGATTTCCCTTCACTTCCTGTCCCATGGCGGAGATTTCCCTTCACTTCCTGTCCCATGGCGGAGATTTCCCTTCACTTCCTGTCCCATGGCGGAGATTTCACTTCACTTCCTGTCCCATGGCGGAGACTTCACTTCCTGTCCCATGGCGGAGATTTCCCTTCACTTCCTGTCCCATGGCGGAGATTTCCCTTCACTTCCTGTCCCATGGCGGAGACTTCACTTCCTGTCCCATGGCGGAGACTTCACTTCCTGTCCCATGGCGGAGACTTCACTTCCTGTCCCATGGCGGAGACTTCACTTCCTGTCCCATGGCGGAGACTTCACTTCCTGTCCCATGGCGGAGACTTCACTTCCTGTCCCATGGCGGAGACTTCACTTCCTGTCCCATGGCGGAGACTTCACTTCCTGTCCCATGGCGGAGACTTCACTTCCTGTCCCATGGCGGAGACTTCACTTCCTGTCCCATGGCGGAGACTTCCCTTCACTTCCTGTCCCATGGCGGAGATTTCCCTTCACTTCCTGTCCCATGGCGGGAGATTTCCCTTCACTTCCTGTCCCATGGCGGTTGATTTCCCTTCACTTCCTGTCCCATGGCGGTTGATTTCCCTTCACTTCCTGTCCCATGGCGGTTGATTTCCCTTCACTTCCTGTCCCATGGCGGTTGATTTCCCTTCACTTCCTGTCCCATGGCGGTTGATTTCCCTTCACTTCCTGTCCCATGGCGGAGATTTCCCTTCACTTCCTGTCCCATGGCGGAGATTTCACTTCACTTCCTGTCCCATGGCGGAGATTTCACTTCACTTCCTGTCCCATGGCGGAGACTTCACTTCCTGTCCCATGGCGGAGATTTCCCTTCACTTCCTGTCCCATGGCGGAGATTTCCCTTCACTTCCTGTCCCATGGCGGAGATTTCCCTTCACTTCCTGTCCCATGGCGGTTGATTTCCCTTCACTTCCTGTCCCATGGCGGAGATTTCCCTTCACTTCCTGTCCCATGGCGGAGATTTCCCTTCACTTCCTGTCCCATGGCGGAGATTTCCCTTCACTTCCTGTCCCATGGCGGAGATTTCACTTCACTTCCTGTCCCATGGCGGAGACTTCACTTCCTGTCCCATGGCGGAGATTTCCCTTCACTTCCTGTCCCATGGCGGAGATTTCCCTTCACTTCCTGTCCCATGGCGGTTGATTTCCCTTCACTTCCTGTCCCATGGCGGTTGATTTCCCTTCACTTCCTGTCCCATGGCGGAGATTTCCCTTCACTTCCTGTCCCATGGCGGAGATTTCCCTTCACTTCCTGTCCCATGGCGGAGATTTCCCTTCACTTCCTGTCCCATGGCGGAGACTTCACTTCCTGTCCCATGGCGGAGACTTCACTTCCTGTCCCATGGCCAAACTGGAAGTGAGTGGAAATACTTTAAATTAAATTGTCTCCAGAAAAGTAATCGTTTTTTTATTTTTATACTTTTACTTTAATTTTTAATTGGAACAGTAAACGGGACAAATAGAGAAGTGGGATTAAATTTCCTTTTACTTATACGTTTTGACTTTTGATTTTCTGGTAAAAAAAAAAATGACCTGAAATTCATATCATTGATGGGACTTCAGTAAACTAAAATCGGTTTGCTGTGATGAGCGCCCTGTTCACATCAATATTACTGACAGCATTGCCCTGTGTGATATTGAACCCCCAAACCAAAAATGACATGTGTTGCAGCTGGTAAAATCATTCGATTTGGTGGCTGCATTTGTTTTCTTTTTTTAGGCTCCTCCCCGGGGAAACGGGTACATAGGAGGAGCCTATGATACTTATGAACTTCTCACGTTGTACACAAGTATGGCTGGCTCCTCCCTGGCGCACGGGTATGTCTGGCTCCTCCCCTGCACACGGGTACATGGGAGGAGCCTATGATACTTATGAACTTCCCACGTACACACGTATGGCTGCCTCCTCACCGCTAGTATGGCTGGCTCCTCACCGCTAGTATGGCTGGCTCCTCCCCGGCGCACGGGTACATGGGAGGAGCCTATGATACTTATGAACTTCCCACGTACACACGTATGGCTGGCTCCTCACCGCGAGTATGGCTGGCTCCTCCCCGGCGCACGGGTACATGGGAGGAGCCTATGATACTTATGAACTTCCCACGTACACACGTATGGCTGGCTCCTCACCGCGAGTATGGCTGGCTCCTCCCCGGCGCACGGGTACATGGGAGGAGCCTATGATACTTATGAACTTCCCACGTACACACGTATGGCTGGCTCCTCACCGCTAGTATGGCTGGCTCCTCCCCGGCGCACGGGTACATGGGAGGAGCCTATGATACTTATGAACTTCCCACGTACACACGTATGGCTGGCTCCTCACCGCTAGTATGGCTGGCTCCTCCCGGCGCACGGGTACATGGGAGGAGCCTATGATACTTATGAACTTCCACGTACACACGTATGGCTGGCTCCTCACCGCTAGTATGGCTGGCTCCTCCCCGGCGCACGGGTACATGGGAGGAGCCTATGATACTTATGAACTTCCCACGTACACACGTATGGCTGGCTCCTCACCGCGAGTATGGCTGGCTCCTCCCCGGCGCACGGGTACATGGGAGGAGCCTATGATACTTATGAACTTCTCACGTTGTACACAAGTATGGCTGGCTCCTCCCTGGCGCACGGGTATGTTTGGCTCCTCCCCTGCACACGGGTACATGGGAGGAGCCTATGATACTTATGAACTTCCCACGTACACACGTATGGCTGCCTCCTCACCGCTAGTATGGCTGGCTCCTCACCGCTAGTATGGCTGGCTCCTCCCCGGCGCACGGGTACATGGGAGGAGCCTATGATACTTATGAACTTCCCACGTACACACGTATGGCTGGCTCCTCACCGCGAGTATGGCTGGCTCCTCCCCGGCGCACGGGTACATGGGAGGAGCCTATGATACTTATGAACTTCCCACGTACACACGTATGGCTGGCTCCTCACCGCTAGTATGGCTGGCTCCTCCCCGGCGCACGGGTACATGGGAGGAGCCTATGATACTTATGAACTTCCCACATTGTACACAAGTATGGCTGGCTCCTCCCCGGCGCACGGGTACATGGGAGGACCCTATGATACTTATGAACTTCTCACATTGTACACAAGTATGGCTGGCTCCTCCCCGGCTCACGGGTACATGGGAGGAGCCTATGATACTTATGAACTTCTCACATTGTACACAAGTATGGCTTGCTCCTCCCCGGCTCACGGGTACATGGGAGGAGCCTATGATACTTATGAACTTCTCACATTGTACACAAGTATGGCTGGCTCCTCCCCGGCTCGCGGGTATATGGGAGGAGCCTATGATACTTATGAAGTTCTCACGTTGTCATTATGAGGGATTGTTTTGTAGAATTGAGGAAAATAATGCATTTTATCCATTCTGTAACAACAAAATGTGGGAAAAGTGGAACGCTGTGAATACTTTCCAGATGCTCTGTATGTAGAAATAGATTTAAATAATATTTTGTGCCGTCCGATTTTATAATTTTCGCTCGCAGGATTTATTAGCTGGCTCTTGGAATGTTGGCTCTGGATTGTGTTTACCAAAATAAGCGGTACAAGTATGAAGCCGATGAAGGGGGCAGCTGCCTGTACATGTAAATAAGATGTAGAGGGAGGTGAAGGAATTTAATGGCACTTATGGCTTCCATCAGAACCTCTTCATCAGCTGCCGTCCCTGAGCATCGCAGGCAGGTGCGCTCTTCATAGAGTCGCTGCCAAATGTCCTTCCCAGTTGGTGGCTCTCGGCTGATGCCGATCATGACGTGGAGACGCTCCGAAGCTGTACTTGTGTCTTACCAACGATTTGTTTTGATGTCCAGACGGGAAACCTCGGGTCTCCTTTTTTTAGGAATTCGTTGTGCATAATTGAGGTTTCCCACAAGATCCTGCTCTGTTGGTGGGTCTTTAGAGGTTCGGAGATCACTGGAGGTGATGAAAGTCGCTTAATGACATTATGTGGAGAGCGGCAACTGGAATTTACTGGCCACACATCACGACTGTCGGTATAACCAGACCAACAAGAGAGAGGGGATTATTTACCCTATGAAAGTATATAAATAACCAAAACTTTTGTTTATTTTGATGTGGGTTTTTTTGTTTCTGAATAGTCAGAAAGCGTTGGAGTTGCAGTCGGAAGCTACAAAAACTGTAGAACGTTAACCGGTTTCGGACCAGCCGCCGCAATTATTCTGTGGCAGGCTTCCCCCCTGCTACAACACCCTCCCCCCCCCCCCCCTCGAGCCGTCGTAGCTGTACGTCTGCTCTTTAAGGCGCCTCCAGCGGCACGATGCTCATTACAGAGTGAACGGGGATGTGTGTAAACGCACATCCCGGTTCTCTCAGGGGCAAGGAGACTTATCGTGTATTCCTACTATGTATGAACACCGATCAGTCTCTTCCCTAAGTCAGTCCCACCCCCCTTGGTGGGATGTTACTACCAAGTTAGCAATCAGTAGAGCTTGGGGGGCTATTACTGAGTGAGGGATCAGCAGAGCTAGGGGTTACTACTAAGTTCGGGGTCAGCAGAGCTTGGGGGCTTCTACTGAGTGAGGGATTAGAGTGGGGGCTGCAGAGGATCAGTAGAGCTGGGGGACCAGAGCAGGAGAAATTGGCAATGTCGCATGTGGTGCTCATTCTGGGAGCAATGTAGCGGGAGGTGAGCAGGAACAAGAGAGGGGGGGATCAGCAGAGCTGGCGGTTACTACGGAGTGGGGGGTCGGCAGAGCTGGGGAGTTGCTACAAAGTTAGCGATCAGCAGAGCTTGGGGGCTACTACAGAGCGGCGGGGGGCGGGGTCAGCAGAACTGGGAGTTTCTACAGAATTGGGGGATAAGGAGATCTGGGCATTGCATACAGAATGGGGGGAGGGGGTAGCAGGACTGGGCGTTACTGCAGAGCTGGAGATCGGCAAAGCTGTTGGTTACTACTGAGTGGGGGAGGGTGGAACTGAGCTGCAGATGATCAGCAGAACTGGGGGTTTCTACTACTTTCGGTATTGGCAGAAGGCTACTGCTGAGTGAGGGATCAGCAGAGCTGGGGGCTACTACAGAACGGGATGGTCGAGGGTGGAGCAACAGAGCTGGGGGTCACTACAGGGGGGGGGTGTTGGCAGTGCTGGTAGTTTCTACAGAATGGGGGGGGGGGATCAGTAGAGCTGGGTATCGCTACTGAGCATGGGGGGGGGTGGAAATGAGGGGGGGTAGCAAGACGGAGGGGTGGGGTGGAAGGGTGGGGGTTACTACAGAGCTGGAGATCAGCAAAGCTGGGGGTTACTACTGAGTGGGGGGGGGGGGGGGGGTGGAACTGAGCTGCAGAGGATCAGCAGAGCTGGGGTTACCTCACTCAGTAGTAGTCCTCTGCCGATACCCACTGTAGTAGGCAACCCCAGCTCTGCTGATCCTCTGCAGCTCAGTTCCACCCCCCACTCAGTAGTAACCCCCAGCTTTGCTGATACCTCACTCAGTAGTAGTCCTCTGCCGATACCCACTGTAGTAGGTAACCCCAGCTCTGCTGATCCTCTGCAGCTCCGTTCCACCCCCCCCCCCCACTCAGTAGTAACCCCCAGCTTTGCTGATACCTCACTCAGTAGTAGTCCTCTGCCGATACCCACTGTAGTAGGTAACCCCAGCTCTGCTGATCCTCTGCAGCTCCGTTCCACCCCCCCACTCAGTAGTAACCCCCAGCTTTGCTGATACCTCACTCAGTAGTAGTCCTCTGCCGATACCCACTGTAGTAGGTATCGGCAGAGCTGTGGGTTACTACAGAGCAGGGGGGGGTCAGTAGAGCTGGGCATTACTACTGAGCGTGAGGGGGGGATCGGCACAGCTGGGAATTGCTACAGAGGGGGATTTAGCAGGACTGGGGGTTACTACTCAGTTGGGGGAGTGGGGTTACTAGTGAGCAGGGGGATCTGCTGAATAGGGGTATTAAGGAGCTGAGGATCTGCTGAGCGGGGGTGCTACTGAGCCGAAGTTCTACTGGGCCTCCACACAGACACATGGAATCTGCCAAGCTTCATTACAGCTTCAAAAAAATGTAAAAGAAAGCCGCGGTTGGCTGAATCCGGGGCACAGGAATGCAGAACGTGGTGCACTCTCGGATCTCCAGGTGAAATACGGGCAAAAAAGTTTTGGCCAAACTTCTCCCGTAAAATGCATTAAGGTAAAAAATGCCCCACTGGCTGAATAAATCTGGGTGATGGGATTGGAGGATGAGGCTTTGACTCCTCACCTGTACACCTCCCAGGACTGATCCTGCAGTTTAGGCCCCAGACTCCAGTTTTAGTGGCGCGGAATGGGCCGCCGACCTCCATAGTGGAGAGTAAACACTCATAAATAGAATAATGGTGGCCGGATGAGGGGGAGGTCAGGAAAAGCTGTTTGGTGAGGTGACATTCTTGTGACATTCTCGCTGTGTCCCCCCCCCCCCCGCTAATGTTCTCTAATGTGTCACCTTCTACATGCTTTACATACACTTTTTGCTTTTTATACCTCTCCCCTTCTCTTGATGTTTATTGGGACTCTGCGGGGTGCAGACAAGAAGTATGTTTAGAAGTCTGTCCTCAGACGGGAACTTTCTCGGTGACGCTGACCAGGAATTCCTCCGCGCAGTTATAGAGCCGCGGGTGTAAAATTGGGACCGGTCTGGATGCCAAAGTGCCGGATGAATTTGGCTCTGGCTTTATTTTTTATATTTTACTTTTAATTTTTTTAGCTTTATTATATTTATTATCTCTACGATCTGTCTGAAATCAGACCAAAATTAAACAAAATGTCTTTGTGCATTACCAGTAAAACAAAAATTAGGAATGAATTATTCTGTACTATGTTGGGCCGTTTCCCTATAATAAATAAATAATAATAAAAAAAGATATAGATATTGTATATAAAAAATAAAGAATATATGGGGAAATCTGGATGCACCTCCTTATAATGTTAATTTTGTAGAACTCTGGTTCTTAAAAAAGTGGGCCCCCCAAGCAGTTTAACCCCTTCAATCCCGGGCTTTTATACCCACCCCCATACCGGGCCTATTCTGGCACTTCTCTCCTACATGTACAAATCATCAATCTTATTAGGGTTGTCCCGATGCCACTTTTTTAGGACCGAGTACAAGTACTGATACTTTTTTTTCCAAGTACTCACCGATACCTTTCTTTTAATGTCATGTGACAGTGGCGTTTTTTTTTTTTTTTTACAGTTGCGTTTTTTTTTTTTTTTACAGTGGCGTTTTTTTACAGTGGCGCCTTAAAAATAAATAAAAATAGGGGGGGGGGGGGGGGGTAGTGGATTGTCAGTCTGTGTTTTTATTTTTTTTTCTTATTTTTTTCTTACTATTTACATTTTTTTATTATTTATTTATTGCAATGTTTTTTTTTTTAATCAGCCGTGTTGGGGGGGGGGGGGGGGCTTTGGTGAGATATCAGGGGTCTTAACAGACCTCTGACATCTCCCCTTTGAGACAGAGAAAGGTACTAGGGACACAGATTCCCCCTGTCCCTTTCTCAGCAGCCTCAGCTGCGCTGAAAATGAATGGGAGTGAAGACGGCGTCTTCTCTTCATTCATAAACTGAAACATTGTAATCACAGTTTACGATGTTTCAGTTCTGTGAATGGACAGTCATCGCTGACTCTGTCCATTCGGAACAGTAAGGAGCCGGGTTTACCGCGGCGATACCTCACATGTGTGGCTTGAACGGCGTTTACGTACGTCGCCGGGACTTGCGTATGCGTTCGCTTCTGAGCGCGAGCTGACAGGGGCGTTTTTAGAACCTTTTTATATATATATATATATATATATATAATTAGTGTGTGTGTATATAATTTGTATATTTACATTTTTTTCTTTTACTCCTATTACAGGGAATGTAAACATCCCTTGTAATATGAATAGTGTGTGACAGGTCCTCTTTAGGGAGAGAGGCGGGGGGGTCAATAAGACTCTACACATCTCTCCTTCAACACTGGAAAGCATGAGATCGTGAACAAAAAATTCACCGATCTTGTGCTTACTAGCCGCAATTACGGGTACCCGGGCGTGACGTCATCACCTGGCGCCTGGGCCTCCGATGGTCATAGAGATGACTGGTGACCATCTGGTCACCAGTCCTCTCTATGCTTCCCATCCGGCGCAGGACGATTCTTTCTCCGGGCCCCTGATGGCACGGGAGAGCCCAGAAAAGCACCGGATGGCGGCGGGAGGGGGGGATGTCCCCTCCCGCCGCCTATAAGAACGATCAAGCGGCGTGACCGCCGCTATTCGTTCTTATCGTGCGCAGGAACGCCACCGGAACACAATGATATGTGAATGATGCCTCTAGCTGCACCCATCATTCAAATATCCCCCCACAAAGCCCAGGACGTCATATGACGCCCACCCAGCATAGGAGATCCGCTCCGTGGACGTCGTATGACTATGGGCCGGTACTGAAGTGGTTAAGGCTTGCAATATCTCCTTTAACCTATACGGTTAAAGGGGTGTTCCAGCCCTAAGTTGTGTTTATTAAAAGTCAGCAGCTACAAAAAGTGTAGCTGCTGGCTTTTAATAAACACTCACTTACCTGCTCCTGCGTTCCAGCGACGCGCCGACCGGGGCTCCGCTCCTCTGCCCCCCTCCCCGGCCGGCGTCTCCATCCTGACTGTGGGCACCCAGCCGTGACAGCCTTCGGCTTCACGGCCGGGCACCCACTGCGCATGCGCGAGCCGTACTGCGCATGCGTGCGCGGCGCGGCTCGCCGCTGATTGGAGAGGCGATCGCATGGGACCTGTCAGTGTCCCATGTGATCGCCTACAGGGAGGGGGCTGGTGTAGGCGATTAAGCTTAATCGCCTAACCAGCCCCTCGGCGGAAGCAGGAAGTGGGACAGGAAGTCCCACTCCTACTGAAGCCCCCACTCCCCCCCCAAAAAAATTACATGCCAAATGTGGCATGTATGGGGGTGAGGACTGGATTGAGAAAAGGTCATTTTTTTGGGTGGAACACCCCTTTAAGGAGATATTTGCAGAAAATCGGGCACCAATGTCTACGGCGCATGCGCACTGAGCGCGCGCCTGCTCTTGAATGGGAGCCTGCAGGGAGTGACGTCATCGCCGCTCCGGCCAGTCACAGCGCCGGAGCGGCGATAACCGGAAGTCACTCCGGGTATCATGGCGGCGACGGAGGACGTGTCCGAGGACCGCTGCGGGGGCTTTGATGGTAAGGTAAGTAATTGATCATGAGCTAGTATGCTAGTCATACTAGCTCATTATGCCTTTCCCTTGCAGTTTTTTTTTCTGTTTTTGTTTTCTGGGTATACAACCGCTTTAAAAAATGACAGCGGTGCAAATTGGCCTGGGCAGGAAAGGGGGGAAAGTGCCCAGTTATTGAAGTGGTTAAAGGAGCTACAAAAAAGCTAATATTACCAGTGGTTGTTTTTTTTATTATTATTTTTATCCAGGTTTGTTTGTTTTTTGTTGTTTTTTGTTTTTTATTCAGTGTTTTTTTTAATTATTTTTTTTTATCCAGTGTGTTTTTTATTTTTTATCCAGCGTTTTTTTGTTTTTTATTATTTTTATCCAGCTTTGTTTTTGTTTTTTATTCAGTGTTTTTTTTAATTATTTTTTTTTATCCAGTGTGTTTTTTATTTTTTATCCAGCGTTTTTTTGTTTTTTATTATTTTTATCCAGCTTTGTTTTTGTTTTTTATTCAGTGTTTTTTTTTATTATTATTATTTTTTATCCAGTGTGTTTTTTGTTTTTTTAATCCAGCGTTTTTTTGTTTTTTATTATTATTTTTATCCAGCTTTGTTTTTGTTTTTTATTCAGTGTTTTTTTTTATTATTATTATTATTATTTTTTATCCAGTGTGTTGTTTTTTTTTTTTTTTCAGCGTTTTTTTGTTTATTATTTTTATCCAGCTTTGTCTTTTTTATATATACAGCTTTTTTTTTTTTTGTGTGTTCTTTTTATCCAACGTTCTTTTTTAGCTTTGGAGCCTTATATGTTGCGATTTGTTATTATGATAACTGTATTATTCATGTAGAAGGTATGATGTGTAATGATCTCTTGTATATAATAATTTTTCTTTTTTAACTTTTTATGTTGCAGTTTCTATACTCATTCAGTTCTGATTTCTGCAGAAAGGGGGGTAAAAGGGGAAAATAACGGAAGCATTCATGCGCGCTGCCCCCCCCAATCCCATAATGGGGTCCTTCACACTGGGTGATTGTGTGGGGTTGCCATGGGAAATGCTCCGCTTCTGTTTCCTGGCTCTCTGATTTGATATCGGACCATGTAATGAGCCATTGTTTTCCCTGCAGAGGGTTCTGGGGATGGTTTGGGGGGGGGGGGGGGGGGGCGCCGGGCACCCTCACATGCCTCCCCTATTCACTTTGTACTGTAGGGGGAAGCAAACAATGTCCATTCAGTGTGAGGCGCTGATCTCCCAGCCAGACATCAGTCGCGGCTTTTCACTTTTCTCACGCTTTGCTGAATGGAGTGGGGGGGGGGGGTTCAGGTGGAGTCGGTCAGAAGATGGGGGGCCAGTGATGTTTGGAGGGGGGGGACATTAATATTCATGTGCGTTATGCACTTGGTATTCACGGCTCAACTTTCCCCCGTCCTTCATACTTGTCACCGGATACTTTGATTTTGGTTCTTGTGACCCCCCTCTTCTGTACTCACATCCAATCCGGAGACGGCCTCATGAAATCTCTCCTATTTCCTGCAATACATTCCCAATGTGAGATCTCTTCTTCCTCCGCACATTAAATATCGCTCTCCTCCCTGATATCACAGCGCCAGACGTGAACCGCGCTCTCCCCCTGTATTACTATTAGTATAAATGGTGTGTCGTGTGTGTATATACAGTATATTACAAAAGTAAGTACACCCCTCACATTTGTGTAAATCTTTCCTTGTATCTTTTCATGTGACAACACTGAAGAAATGACACTTTGTATCTCCAATGTTGTGTAGTGAGTGTGCAGCTTGTATAACGATGTAAATTTGCCATCCCCTCAAAATATCTCAACACGCAGCCATTCATGTCTAAACCGCTGGCAACAAAAGTGAGGACACCCCTTGTGATAGTATTGGCAGTGACAGGTACTCTTTACAGAGAGATCTGAGGTCTATCTCCTTTGACCCTGGTGGTGAGCAGGCGGGACCGCCGTCTACCTTCTCTATAAAATCGATCTGGCTGCTGTAGTTTGTCGCCGTTTGGCGCAGTTTTAAAGCGTGGCATGTTGGGTATCAATTTACTCGGCGTAACCTCATCTTTTTATATCAAACACAAATTTGGGGTAAATATTGTGTTTTGGGTTTTTGTACATTTTATTAACCACCTCAATACCAGGCCCCCTTCCTGCCCAGGCCATTTTTTCAGCTTTCAGCGCTGTCGCCCTTTGAATGACAATTGCGCGGTCATGCTACACTATAACCATGTGAACTTGTTCTTTTCTTCACACAAATAGAGCTTTGTTTTGGTGGCATTTAGTCACTTCTGGGGTTTTTTTTCCTTTAAAAAAAAAGATAAATTTAAGAAAAAGTTTGAAAAGGGGGAAAAAAAGGTAAATTTTGTAAATTATGTAATTTTTCTTTCACTGATGAGTGCAGATAAGGTGGCACTGATGGGTAGACACGAATATGCCACACTTATGGGCACTAATAGTAGGAATTGATGGGCAGCACTAATAGCCAGAACTTCCTGGCATCACTAATGGGCACTGATTGGCACTTGTGGGCACTGATTGGCACTTGTGGGCACTGATTGGCACTTGTGGGCACTCATTGTATACAGGGTGCTGCCCTCTGGCCAAACGGCTTCCCTTGTGTTTCCTCCTCGTCACCACAGCGGTGTCCTCGCCGTGAGTCTCCTTCCTTGACCAATAGGGGTAACTTCTCCTTTCGGCCAATCGGGAAACGGATCTCGCCACCCCTGGACGACGTCATTTGTGACGAAACCCGTAGGGAGGTTTCCCGAGATCTCTTTCCCGATTTGACCGAAAGGAGAATGCAGCATGGCTCGGAAGGAAGCGGATACGTTTAACCACAACCGACCGCCCGCCGTCATTTTACGGCGGGACGGTGGCTCTCCTGGGCGAGAGCCCGTAGCTATACGTCCGCATTTTTGCGGCCGCTAGGGCACGCACGCGCGCTCGTTCGTTACAGAGCGGGGACCGGGAGCTTTGTGTGTAAACGCAAAGCTCTCTGGTCCAGTGAGCGGGGAAACACTGATCTCCTGTTCATACAATGTATGAACAGAAGATCAGTGATTTCCCCTAGTGAGTCCACCCCCCCCCATACAGTTAGAACACACCCAGGAACACACTTAACCCCTTCCCTGCCCCCTAGTGTTAACCCCTTTACTGCCAATGGCATTTTTATAGTAATCCAATGCATTTTTATAGCACTGATCGCTATAAAAATGCCAATGGTCCCAAAAATTCGTCAAAATTGTCCGAAGAGTCCACCATAATGTCTTAGTACTGAAAAAAAATGCTGTTCGCCGCCATTACTAGTAAAAAAAAAATATTAATAAAAATGCCATGAAAGTACCCCCTTTTTTGTAAACGCTATAAATTGTGCGCAAACCAATCAATAAACGCTTACTGCGATTTATTTTCTTTTTTTTTTTCTTAACAAAAATATGTAGAAGAATACGTATCGGCCTAAACTGAGGGAAAAAAATGTTTTTTTTTATATATTTTTTTGGGGGATATTTATTATAGCAAAAAGTAAAAAATATTGCATTTTTTTTTAAATAGTCGCTCTATTTTTTTGTTTATAGCGCAAAAAATAAAAACCGCAGAGGTGATCAAATACTGCCAAAAGAAAGCTCAATTTGTGGTAAAAAAAAGGACGCCAATTTTGTTTGGGAGCCACGTCGCATGACCGCGCAATTGTCGGTTAAAGCGACGCAGTGCCGAATCGCAAAAAGTGCTCTGGTCATTGGGCAGCAATATGGTCCGGGGGTTAAGTGGTTAAGAAGCAAGTGGGGCACACAACGAGGAAGAGCCTAGAGTGCCGGCGGGGGACCCAAGAAGAGGAGGATCCGGGCTGCTCTGTACAAAATCATTACACAGAGCATCTTTTGTTTTTAATAATTAAAAAAAAAACACGATCTAGGTTTTACAATCGCTGCGGGTGGCTGAATTATTTTATCTCAAATTTTGTTCAGCAGAAATGCGGACTGTACTCTGTAAAGATAGAAAGGGGGGGGGGGTGTCATTTTTATAATAACTTAATAAATGTATGCGTTACTACAAACTGATTTTTATTTTTTTTCCCATTACCCACCCCCCCCCCACATATGATTTGAAATCTGAACCCATTAATCAGAATTATTTCTATACACGTCTCTTTTGAAAGTCACATGAAGATTATTCAGAGCGGCTTTGTGGGGGAGTTTACATCCTAAAAAAAGAAAAAAAATGCCCCCTTATCGTCTTTTTTTTTTTCCAAGAACATCATTTTCCGAGAAGTAGGATTCTGTTTTTCTTCCCCTGATCAGATATTGGAGGAGGAAGTCGCAGAGCCTCCAGTGACAGGAGAGTTGGGAGGCCGGTGTCATTGTTATTCTAATGCTCTCCCTGCCCTGAGTTATGAGGCTCAGTGTATGGGAATGCAGGGCATGTGTGTGCAGAGCCTCCTCACTATCTCAGCTGTTTAACCTCCTCCTGGAGCAAAAAATAGAGCAGCAGCCCTAGCCCTCCCCCTGGGCCAGAGCCAGGGAGGCTGCGCTGTGTTTACAAGGAGAGACTTTTGGGAGAAGTCACTAGTTGTGTGAGGAGCAGAGGAGAAGGTAGAGGAGGGGATCCGGCATCACAAAAGGAGCAGGAGATGGAGGAGACGGCGATGACCTGAGGATGACTGCCGGTACTGCCCTGTCCTGGGGCAGGCGATGGGGCACCACTCTTCGGGGGAGATGGCATCTGGCATAGGCGTATTCTGAGATTCTTGTATACCAGTGCAAGGGAGGGGGGGGGGGCGCTCCCAATCGCAAGGTGTCTGTGCCCGGGACCCAGGACGGGGCCAGGATGACACCCTGGTTCACCTGTTCTTCTTCTAAACACAAAGTGAGTCCTGTGGTCTGGTGGTATTCTTCTCTTACTGATTGTGTCTTTGTGATTTCAGAAATTCAGTGCTAGGTGTATATATAATTTGTTCATAGTTTTATTTTTTGTTGTGTTTGTGTTTTTTTTTGTTGTTTTTTTGTTGTTTGTGGGGTTTTTGTTGATTGTGGGGTTTTTGTTGATTGTGGGGTTTTTGTTGATTGTGGGGTTTTTGTTGATTGTGGGGTTTTTGTTGATTGTGGGGTTTTTGTTGATTGTGGGGTTTTTGTTGGTTTGTGGGGTTTTTGTTGGTTTGTGGGGTTTTTGTTGCTTTGTGGGGTTTTTGTTGCTTTGTGGGGTTTTTGTTGCTTTGTGGGGTTTTTGTTGCTTTGTGGGGTTTTTGTTTGTGGGGTTTTTGTTTGTGGGGTTTTTGTTTGTGGGGTGTTTGTTTGTGGGGTGTTTGTTTGTGGGGTGTTTGTTTGTGGGGTGTTTGTTTGTGGGGTGTTTGTTTGTGGGGTGTTTGTTGGTTTGTGGGGTGTTTGTTGGTTTGCGGGGTGTTTGTTGGTTTGCGGGGTATTTGTTGGTTTGTGGGGTGTTTGTTGGTTTGTGGGGTTTTTGTTTGTTTGTGGTTTTTGTTTGTTTGTGGGGTTTTTGTTTGTTTGTGTGGTTTTTTTTTGTGCTTGTTTTTGTTTAAGGCTCTGTTCACATATGAGGTGCATGCGGCTCACCGCAGGAGTCCGGTGCATCCTGGTTCGCAGCTTTAGGTCCCATTTCAGCCCAAATTCTGCGCTGAATTCGGACCTGAAATGGACCAAAAGACACACTGGTGTTGTTGTTTTTTTTATTTTTATTATTATTTATTTATTTATTTTTTGTTTAAGGCTCGGTCCACATATGAGATGCATAGGGCTCACAGCAGGGGGTCCGGTGCGTTCTGGTTCACAACTTTAGGTCCCATTTCAGCCCTTAATCTGGGCTGAATTCGGACCTGAAATGGACCAAAAGGCACACTGAACCTGCTGCGGACATATGAGAGCCGGTCAAAATCTCCTGCTATTGCGAATTGGATGCGGAGTTCCATCATCCAATTTGCAATGGTGTGAGGCCAGCCTGAGTATTGGGTACCCCTTGCCTATTTTGTTTCATTCAGTTAATTCTCCCCCCCCCCCCCCCCCCCCCCTGTATCTGCATGCTACATAGTTATATATAGTAGGTGAGGTTGAAAAAGACACAAATCCAACTTATGTGTGTGATTATATGTCAGCATTACATTGTATATCCCTGTATGTTGTGGTCCTTCAGTTGCTTATCTAATAGATTTTTAAAACTTTCGGTGCTCCCGGTTGAGACCACCGCCTGTGGAAGGGAATTCCACATCCTTTCCGCTCTTGCAGTAAAAAGAACCCTCTAAGTAGTTTAAGGTTAAACCTGTTTTCCTCTAGTTTTAGTGAGTGGCCTCGTGTCTTATTAAACTCCCTTCCATGAAAAGGTTTTATCCTTTTTGTGGGGTCACCAGTACAGTATTTATAAATTTGAAATCATCTCGCCTCTCAAGCGTCTCTTCTCACGAGAGAATAAGATCAGTGCTCCCAACCTTTTCTCATCACTAATGTGATGTCCTCCAGACCCTTTTTATTTGCTTTGTTGCCCTTCTTTGCACTCTCTCCATTTCCAGTGCATCCTGAGGACTGGTGCCCAGAACTGGACAAGCATTCTCCAGGTGCGGCCGGACCAGAGTCGTGTAGTCAGGAGAATTATCGTTTTATATCTGGAGTTGACCCCCTTTTTAATGGCAATATTCTGTTTGCTTTGTTAGCAGGCTCAGCAATGGCATGCAATGCCAAGCTGCTATCATCTACTAGGACCCTACTATGGGGAACTGTGTCGAATGCTTTTGCAAAGTCCGGATACACCACGTCTACGGGCCTTCCTTTATCTAGATGGCAACTCACCTCCTCATAGAAGGTTAAAAGATTGGTTTGGCAAGAACGATTCTTCATGAATCCATGCTGATTACTGCTAATGATACCGTTCTCATTACTAAAATCTTGTCTATAGTCCCTTATCATCCCCTCTAAGAGCTTACATACTATTGATGTTAGGCTAACTGGTCTGTAATTCCCAGGAATGCATTTTGGCCCTTTTTTAAATATTGGTGTTACATCGGCTTTTCTCCAATCAGCTGCCGAGTTTCTTGGCTTGTTTGCAACAAGTGCAGTGCGGGAATGTGTTAAAAAAAAAAAAATCTTGTGATTTCCCGCTTCGCAGTGAAACAGCTATGATAAAGCACAAATTTATAGTGCGAAACGCGTCGGATGTTTTAATCCCCTGTTGTGACTTGAAGTGCAGTTTTCCTTTTTTTTTTTATTAAAGACAACCATCAAGGTTTTTTGGAGTGCGGCTGTCCATATTTTCTTTTTTCCATTTGTCGCACTGAAACATGCTGCCTTTTGTAGACTTGTTAGTTCTTCTTGCACCCCCCCAGAAGTCTAGCAAACATGCACATGTTTGCGCCCACCAAAATGCATAGTACCATGCAGTTTGAAAGTGCACAGTAAAAAATAACGCTTCAGGTGAGACCCCCTCTTATAACCCCCCCCCGGCTCTGAGAGAAAGGATACCGGTCCAGTCCGTGAACTGAGGAATCAAAGTGCATGCAAAGGGGGGGCAGACCACACTCCAGTCCTCGGGGAAAAATGCAAACTTTATGGATAAAATTCAGGTGAAATATACACCACAGACCCAGGGCAAGAGATGACAATGCAAATGTTAACGCGTTTCACGCAGACCCTAATGAGCGTGCTGATTGTCACTTTAGGCAAGCTGCTAGTGGGCTTTCAACAAGATTAAAAAAAAATACTGAAGCCTGCTAGCGGCTTGTTTTTAAAGTGGCAATCATCATCTTCATTAGGATCCGTGTTCAACGTTTGCAAGCTGGAGCTGAATGGTACTTGTAAAAGCTTTGACAAAGCTTGCTGTCGCCACCGCTCTTATACAAGCTGAAGCCCGTGTGAGTGGCGGATCACACCAGTGCGATTCCAGTGCCGGTTCCCACATTGCATAGAACTCGCCAGGAGTTTACGCTGCCCTATGCCAACAGCTGTGGGTGTCGATGGAACGTTAATGACACCCCAGATCGGTTCGCATATCGCAGTGCAAATTGTGAGTTTCGGACAGGAATCGGATCGCTTTTCAGGGGTGTGAACATTCTGGGTGTGGACAAAAAAGGGCCCTGCACGATTTTGGTCTGAATGCAGTGCGGCTGAATTTGTATGGCTGAATTCGCATCACGTGTGATGTGCAGTGCGAATCGCATGCGATGCCTGACATTGTCCAAGTGTAAACCGGCACTAAAACTGGCCTAAGCGGCGTGGAGGTTTCCTGGGATGCGTATCGGCTCGACAGAACATAAGATCTCTGCGCACGTGGATGATTTGCTAGTCTACCTCTCGAACCCCCATATTGCCCTACTGGTATTAATGACTGAGGTATGGAAGTTTGGGCATCTCCCAAACCTCAACATTATTATTTTTGGAAATCGGTACTCCTGCCTATTCATGGTCCCCCTCTGTTATGGCTTCCTCCTTACAGAAGTCCTTCCCTTTTTATATGGCGTAAAGGTTCCCTTCCGTACTTGGGGACTCGCATCTTCTGCGACCCAACGCTTTTTATATGCTCTTCATTTCGGTAAATTAATGACGGGGATTGTGAAAGACCTTAAATCTTGGAATGGTCTACCACTTACGTGGTTCGGAAGGGTTAGTGCCCTTAAAATGACTATCCTACCCAGGATAATTTTACTTTCTACATACTGTATCGATTTCTCTCCCACAATTATTTTTTTAATTTGCGTCGGGCGTTCGTTTGGCAGGATAAGCCTCCCAGACTGGCCTATGATCGTTTATGCAGATCTAAACCAGACAGTGGAGTCGGTCTCCTAGACGTGGTCCTCTTATAAAGCCATGTCACTTGTCTGAATCCTGAACTGGCGTCATGACTCTACAAATAAGCTCTGGGTTCCACTGGAGAAGACCATGGTGGGTTGGAATCTATCAGGGACTCTGTGGATCCCCACTGATTCCAGGGGTTTATCTGAATGGACTTCCCCCTTGACATGATCTACCCTAGCTTGTTTGGGACTGACTGAAAAATATGGGTCACTATGCCCACCAGACGTCCCCTCTGGCTCCCCTAGGGAAGGTTTTTGAAAAAGTGTATATCCAGGGCGCTCCAAGCATTTGATCACTGGTTACAGGTCATTGGCTGAAGAAGGAACCAATCAGCTGTTCCGAAACGCGTCCCGCCTCTATGACACACTTTCTGTTTGTGTTCCATGCTGGTTTCTGTCTCGCTTCCTCTGACGTCACCCCCCAGGCTCTAGCTTTATTGTGTCCTCTGAATAGTCACAGCACAAGTTGGCTGTTATCTCATGGACTTCCCTGGAAGCTTTACCATCACAACCTTGGACTGCCCTGCCACTGGAACATCTCCTGGATGCACTTACCTGCTACTTGCCTGTTTTATCCACCATCTTTTAAATGTTTTTAACACTCTAGGGAATATTTTAACGTTTTATACTTCTGCACTGAATGAAACGGTTGGGGTCGGTACAGTTTGGAATGGTTAGAATGGTCCGGTCCATTCTGGTGAGCGTTTCCACTGTAAGTCGGACCGTCCCGGGCCATTCAGGGTTTAGAAAAAATGCCTAGGGTGTCCACCAATCAGTAGAATGTATTGTAGCTCCGCCCTAACCGAACCATTCCATTTTCTATGGCCCCACATCTGAAGCAGGACCCAGAATAGTCCGGTACGGTTCGCTTTTATGGCACGCTTTCATAATGGAAGCACCCAAAATAGCGTACCGAACCGATCCGCTCAGTGGAAACGAGGCATTAGAGGCGCCTTGTATTTCTGTTTCCTAGGGAAGGTTTCCCTGGTTCCCTCCCTGGGGGAAAACTGGGGCTTCTTTGGAAATTGGGGCTCTCTGACGGGAAGGTTGCCTCTGCAAAACTTGCCCCTCTGGTCACCCTGCTGTCATCTTTTTGAAGTTCTTCCATTTGTAGCCTGGAGATATCTCCAGATGGCTAGCTTCCCTCATAAACTGCAACCTCTGTTGCGATCCCTAGATACCCTTCCCCGCCTTTGAATCCTTGTGTGTGAATCTTCTAGAACCCCCTCGCTTACTGGCTCAAATGTAGCGCTTTGTGCTGGGTTTACAGGGCATGGGGGTCCCGTATTTTAGGGCATGCGCAAGGGAATTGGGTCAGTTGTTTACTCCCTCCCAGGTTCTGAGAATTTTTAAACTGACCCTTTCCTCTTCTGTCAGCTCTCGAACCCAAGAATCCACCATGTAAAATGATCTCCAGAAGGATAGAACCCCAATTCCGATTAGTACAAATGTTTCCGACAGCGGATGATGAGCGTTGGAGGGGTTGCGGTCAGCCGTGGAGTTGGACCTGCTCCAAAATTAGGACCTCTTTGGGAGGCCATAACCCTGTGGGTCGCAAAAACGAACCATAGAGTATCCCCAATACACTTTCTTTTCCACGCAGTGCTATCCTCCCTAAGGTTATACAAACTGAGTGTTGCACCTCATTTTCTCAATGCTGCCAAATCCTTAATCCCCAGTTTTTGGAAACAATCCACCTGTCCCTCCCTTCTAGATTGGGAGGAGGAGGGTGCTACTATGGAGGCAGAACGCTGGATATATACAACCAGGGACCAATATGACAAATTTAAGGACATTTTGGTCGGGTTGGATGAAGTATTCCATAGAGATTCCCACAGATTAGGCCAGGGATCCTCAAACTACGGCCCTCCGGCTGTTGTAGAACTACACATCCCATGAGGCATTGAGACACACTGACATTCAGACATGACTAGGCATGATGGGAATTGTAGTTCCTGGACAACTGGGGCGCTGTAGTTTGAAGACCCATGGATTAGACATTATACCTGTAACCGCTCTATCATTAGAATGTTCTACACTGCGCTTCGCCCCACCACACCCCACACCATTGGTTGAGGGGTATCAACCCGTTTTTTTATTTCTGTTCTTGTTCTTTCTTTTATATATATTTTTATTTTTTGTTTTTTTTACGGCTCTTTGCTGTTCTGCAGAGCATGAAGTTATTTAATGGAGCACTGATACCGTGCAAGTCCTGTTTTCCATTATGGGTATATTCAGATATATGGACATTGATGAAAAGCGGGTATTGTTTGGGTCTGCTAGCCCCTGTCTTTCTGCGCTCGTG
The DNA here is from genome assembly GCA_029574335.1 of Rana kukunoris. NCBI lineage: Eukaryota > Metazoa > Chordata > Amphibia > Anura > Ranidae > Rana > Rana kukunoris. The sequence goes on along the minus strand of CM056051.1, from coordinate 4,998,643 downwards.
TTGTTGATGGCATGGGTATGGGGGGGGGGGGGGGGCTGATCTAGACGTTGCTTTTGCTAAGATTCCTTTGTGTCCTATGGGGATGCTGACTTCATTTTCCAGCAGGACTTGGCACCTTTCCCACACTGCCAAAAGCACCAAAACCTGGTCACATAACCGTGGGATTACTGTGCTTGATTGGCCAGCAAACTCGCCTGAGTCTGTGATAGAGAATCTGTGGGGCATTGCCAAGAGTAAGATGGGACATGAGACCCAACAATGCAGAAGAGCTGAAGAATCCGCCATTGAAGCCTCCTGGTCTTCCATAACACCTCAGCAGTGCCACAGGCTGATCGCTTCCATGCCACACGGCATTGAGGGGCCCAAACCTAGTACTGAGGGGCCCAAACCTAGTACTGAGGGGCCCAAACCAAGTACTGAGGGGCCCAAACCTAGTACTGAGGGGCCCAAACCTAGTACTGAGGGGCCCAAACCTAGTACTGAGGGGCCCAAACCTAGTACTGAGGGGCCCAAACCTAGTACTGAGGGGCCCAAACCTAGTACTGAGGGGCCCAAACCTAGTACTGAGGGGCCCAAACCTAGTACTGAGGGGCCCAAACCTAGTACTGAGGGGCCCAAACCTAGTACTGAGGGCCCCAAACCTAGTACTGAGGGGCCCAAACCTAGTACTGAGGGGCCCAAACCTAGTACTGAGGGGCCCAAACCTAGTACTGAGGGGCCCAAACCTAGTACAGAGGGGCCCAAACCTAGTACAGAGGGGCCCAAACCTAGTACAGAGGGGCCCAAACCTAGTACAGAGGGGCCCAAACCTAGTACAGAGGGGCCCAAACCTAGTACAGAGGGGCCCAAACCTAGTACAGAGGGGCCCAAACCTAGTACAGAGGGGCCCAAACCTAGTACAGAGGGGCCCAAACCTAGTACAGAGGGGCCCAAACCTAGTACAGAGGGGCCCAAACCTAGTACAGAGGGGCCCAAACCTAGTACAGAGGGGCCCAAACCTAGTACAGAGGGGCCCAAACCTAGTACAGAGGGGCCCAAACCTAGTACTGAGGGGCCCAAACCTAGTACTGAGGGGCCCAAACCTAGTACTGAGTACATATGCATGCTTCTACTTTTCAGAGGTCCGATATTGTTCTATGAACAATTCTTGTTTTATTGATTGCATGTAATATTCTAATTTTCTGAGATTGTGGATTTGGGGTTTTCATGAGCTGTAAGCCATAATCATCGCAATGATGACAAATCACGGCTTGAACTATCTTGCTTTGCATGTAATGAGTCTCTCTCATATATTGGTTTCACCCTTTTGCACGATATTCAAATTTTTCGAGTTTTACCTGCATATGTTTGCCTATAGAGGGCTTTTGATAACTTTGCCCTTGTTTCAAATAGTGGAACCTCGGATTAAGAGTATAATCCGTTCCAAGAGAATTCTCGTAATCCAAAGCACTCGCATATCAAAGAGAGTTTCCCCATTGAAGTCAATGGAAACGAAAATTTTGTTCCGTATTGACTTAAATGGTATGCAATACCACATGCGGCCAAAGGTGTGGGGGGGGGGGTTGCGCCGGAGAGCCTTGGAAAGGTCAGAGGACAGCTCGGCTAACCTCAGTAAAGTAGAATTTCCGAGTCTTGCCGAGCATTTCTGGACAGCGCCGTTCGGCTCTGGCGTTTTGACGTCACTTCCGCCCTGCTATGCTATGGGGACGGGTGGGGGCCATCTTGCCCCTCACTCGCATCCCCACACAGCAGGCAGCAGGACCCGATCGCCTCCACCGCTACCGACGGCTCCGGTAAGCGGTGGAGGCCGCTGAGACCACCGTTATCGTAAACAGGGACCGCTCATGCTAAAGATGGATACCTCGGTTGTGGCAGCAGCGGCCGCTAGCGAGATATCCATCTTTAAAATACCGACGTATATGTACATGAACGGGTCCTTAAGTGGTTAAGTTATGACAATAATACCTGGAAGCTGATTGGTTGTTATGCAGAGATGCAACAGCTTTTGTGCACTCCGATTTTTTTTTTTTTAACCACTTAAGGACCGCCTACTGCACATATACGTCGGCAGAATGGCACGGCTGGGCAACGTATATATACATTGGTTTTAGTACCCAGCCGTGGGTCACGGGCGCGCCCGCGGCATGCTCCCGTGACCCGGTCCGAAGCTCCAGGACCGGGACTCGCGGACCCGATCGCCGCTGGAGTGCGGGATCCGTCCCTGGAGCTGAAGAACGGGGAGAGCCGTGTGTAAACATGGCTTCCCCGTGCTTCACTGTGGCCGCAGCATCGATCACGTCATCCCTGTTATAGGGGGACGTGATCGATGACGTCACACCTACAGCCACACCCCCCTACACTTGTAAACACACACAGGGAACACTCAAAGTCACAGCGCCCCCTGTGGTTAACTCCCAAACTGCAACTGTCATTTTCACAGTAAACCATGCAATTTAAATGCATTTTTTGCTGTAAAAATGACAATTGTCCCAAAAATGTGTCAAAATTGTCCGAAGTGTCCGCCATAATGTCGCAGTCACGATAAAAATCGCTGATCGCCGCTATTAGTAGTAAAAAAAAAAAAAAAAATTATAAAAATGCAATAAAACTATCCCTTATTTTGTAAACGCTATAAATTTTGCAAAAACCAACCGATAAACGCTTATTGCGATTTTTTTTTTTTTACCAAAAATAGGTAGAAGAATACGTATCGGCCTAAACTGAGGAAAAAACGTTTTTTTATATATTTTTGGGGGATATTTATTACAGCAAAAAGTAAAAAATATTGAATTTTTTTTTAAATTGTCGCTCTATTTTTGTTTATAGTGCAAAAAATAAAAACCGCAGAGGTGATCAAATAACACCAAAAGAAAGCTCTATTTGTGGGGGAAAAAAGGACGCCACTTTTGTTTGTGAGCCACGTCGCACGACCGCGCAATTGTCAGTTAAAACGACGCAGTGCCGAATCGCAAAAAGGGGCAAGGTCCTTTACCTGCATTTTGGTCCGGGGCTTAAGTGGTTAAGTAAACCACAATGTGTTGCATGCCAAGTCCTACCAGTGTGAACCGGGGGGCTAAAACTCGATGTGCAGGAGCGTGCAAAAAAGCGTGGGATCTCAAATGCGCCTTTTTAGTGTAAACAAATCCTCAGTCCTGACGGTATCGGAATTTGCTGTATCTGCATGTGGAGTCTCAGTCCCGGCTGGCATCTTAGAGGGGGGGGGGGGATTAATAAAGTGTCCGAGACCAACTTTGTCTGAACTGGAATGCAGCCAAGCGGCTTTTAAAAATAGAACTTGTCTCGGGCCGTTTTTAGCCCCTTCGTGTTCATTTTACAGTATCTGCCCCCCCCCCCCCCCCCAGGATGGATTTCACATGTATGGACTTTAACTGATTGCACTCTGCTGATTTCTGCACACCGTTTCGGAATATTCAATAATGCCCCCCACGCTGTAAACCTTTACCTGTTCAGATTGTAAGACCCGACGCACCTCCTAAAAATTAAAATTCGTAGTGGTGATCAAATACCACCAAAGGGAAACTATTGGTGGGAAAATGATATACTTTTCATTTGGCTACAATGTTGCAATTGTGCAGATTGAAGGACCTGATGCACTTGTGATGCATAGATGTTGCCATTGCTCACCTGTCCACCTTCACTGATCTGCTCTGCACTGGGGTACACGGGTCACACAGGGCCGTCTTAATAGCATCATGGGGCCCCTGGGCAAAGTAATGCTCTGGGGCCCCCTATAATGATGACAGTGCAGGTAAACAGACAAGTAGGTAGGAGGCAGATTGCCCCCCCCCCCCTGTGTATCACTCTCAGTGCCATCATGGTGCCCCCAATTTCGGGGCAGCGTGGGCTCAGACCATCTGCTTTGGGGAAAGTGCAGGGGCCCCTCATGCAGCTGGGGCCCCTGGGCAGTGTCCAGGTGTGCCCTCTCATTAAGACGGCCCTGGGGTCACAGACCTTTCCATTGTATCCCATCTGTCCAACAATGTTATCTGTTGTAGATGCTACATCAGGGGTTTCCAAACTACGGCCCTCCAGTTGTTCAGGAAATACAATTCCCATCATGCCCAGTCATGTCTGTGAATGTCAGAGTTTTACGATGCCTCATGGGATGTGTAGTTCTACAACAGCTGGAGGGCTGTAGTTTGGAGATCCCTGTGCTACATTACCAAATGGGGTGTTCCTTCTCTGCCAACCTCCGCCTTTCTCTGTATATAGAATGATTTGCCCACCAAATATCTTGATGTTCAGCAAAATGCTCTCTTGTGTGCTCTACTTTCCTTTTTGTGCGATTTAAACTGGGATTACTTCACTTATAATTGTACCACGGGTGAAAACATAACTCGCCCCCCCCCCCCCAAAAAAAACACCCGTGCCAGGATCCAGCGATGTCCTCGCCACCCCACCCAAAAAACACTTACCAGTGCCAGGATCCAGCAATGTTCGCCCCCCCCCCCCCCCCCCCCCCCCCAAAAAAAAAAAAACTTGCCTGTGCCAGGATCCAGCAATGTCCTCGCCCCCCCAAAAAACACCTGTGCCAGGATCCAGCGAAGTCCTCGCCACCCCCCCAAAAAAAAAAACTCCTAGGGCCCTTTCACACTAGCGGACGAACAGTCCGCTCATTACAAGTCCGTTTACGGACTTGTAATGCTTCCCTATGGGTGCGGATCCGTTAGCGGATGATGCATCTGCTTACGACCGCTAGATCCGCATCCGTTTTTGCGGACGGAAGAATGTCCTATTTTTCTTCCGTCCGGCCAAACGGATCGGATGCAAACGGACAGACGGTCCGTTTCCATCCGACTCCCCATAGGGGAGAGCGGAGGAGAGACGGGGCGGTCCCCGCACACTGTGCGGGGACCGCCCTCTCCGCCGACAGCTGAGCGGAGACCCCCCCGCTGAGCTGACGGGTACACGGAGCGGACCGAAAAACGGTCCGCTCCGTGTGAAAGGACCCTTAATTGTGCCAGGATCCAGTGATATCCTTGCCCTAAAAAAAAAAAAATACTTGCATGTCCTGGGTTCCAACAATGTCCTCGCCCTAAAAAAAAACATCTACTTGCCGGTCTCGAGATCCAGCGAAGTCCTCTTCCTAAAAAAACACCCTGTTTTATAAAGTTCAACTACCTTTTCCCGCGAATCCTTTGGCAATTTTTTTTACTTTCCCCATGACTCAGAATCCAGAAACGTCAGTGCAGCACTGGATGAAAGATGCAAGGGTCTGTCGAGAGTCCAGAAACTCGCTGACCTTTTATACACAAACACTAATTACAAGCAAACAGATCACAGGTGAGGATGGTTACCTTTAATAGCTGTTCAAACCCCTTTGTGTTAACTTGTGTGCATGTTATCAGGACAAAATCACCAGGGTATGTAAACTTTTGCTCAGGGTCATTTGGGTAGTTTCCATTGTCATGATTTAAAAAGAGTAAACGCAGTTAATTGATAATAAATGGCTTCAGCCAAATACTAACCATGAGTGATAGAAAAGTTTTTGTGTTGTTCATAGTCTGTTAAATAATGGCCAATAAATCATAAATTCTGCCAGGGTATGTAAACTTATGAACACAACTGTACCTGTCTAGGGATCCAACGATGTCCCCACCCTAATAAAAACGCCCACTTACCTATCCCGGCATCCAGCGATGTCCCCGCCCCAAAAAAAAAACTTGCATGTCCCAGGGTCCAGTAGCTTCTTGCAGCTTCCCAGCCATCTGCACATGCGCCGCGCTCCATGGTGGGTCCCGCAGCCTCTTGGGATTTGTAGCATGTCCCAAGAGACTTCCGATCAGTTCGCCTCTGTGATCTGACCAGTAGTTGGACCGGGTACCGGTCCAAATCAGGTACTCTACCCCCCCTCCCAAAAAAAAAGAAACCACTTCCCAAATATTGGAGGGTAGGGGGGGGCAGAAAGTGCTGCTTTAAACTTGTTCTCAAAGGGGAGGAAGAGAAAAAAAATCAAAGCAATCTCATGGTCCTGACTAAAAGATTGGTTGCCGGTGGGACTGACTGGCTATCGTTTGGAACTAAAGATTGGTTGCCTGGTAGGACTGGCTGGCTGTCGGTTTGGACTAAAGATCGGTTGTTGGTGACACTGGCTGTCGTTCGGGACTACAGATCATTTGCCGGTAGGACTGGCTGGCTGACGGTTTGGACTAAAGATTGGATGCTGGTAGGGACTAAAGATTGGTTGACGATAGGACTGGGCTGGCTGTCGGTCGGGACTAAAGATTGGTTGACGATAGGACTTGGCTGGCTGTCGATCTGGACTAAAGATTGGTTGCTGGTAGGGACTAAAGATTGGTTGACGATAGGACTGGGCTGGCTGTCGGTCGTGACTAAAGATTGGTTGCCGGTAGGACTGGCTGGCTGTCGGTTGGGACTAAAGATTGGATGCTGGTAGGACTTGGCTGGCTGTCGGTCTGGACTAAAGATTGGTTGCCGGTAGGACTGGCTTTTGGTCGGTCGGGACTAAAGATTGGTTGCCGGTAGGACTGGCTGTCGGTCGGGACTAAAGATTGGCTGCCGGTAGGACTGGCTGGCTCTTGGTCTGGACTAAAGATTGGTTGCTGGTTGGGACTGAAGATTGGTTGGCGATAGGTCTGGCGGGCTCTCGGTCGGGACTAAAGATTGGTTGCCGGTAGGGCTGGCTGGCTGTCAGTCGGGACTAAAGATTGGATGCCGGTAGGACTGGCTGGCTCTCGGTCTGGACTAATGATTGGATGCCGGTAGGACTGGCTGGCTCTCGGTGGGGACTAAAGATTGGATGCTGGTAGGACTTGGCTGGCTGTCGGTCTGGACTAAAGATTGGTTGCTGGTTGGGACTAAAGATTGGTTGCCGGTAGGACTGGCTGTTGGTCTGGACTAAAGATTGGTGATATGATTGCCAATCCCCCCCCCCCCCCCCTGGGTGTACAGACCCTGTTAGAGGGATGCCGGGTGGGAAGGGGGTAAACCAAAAGAACTTAAAGGGCCCCTTTCACATGAGACGGAGTCTCTCTGATTTTGCCAGCGATTCCAAATCGCGGGAGAACGTGCAATGTGCATTTTTTTTTTTGAGTGCCATTCTTCCTAATGGCAGCCCAAAACGCGCCAAGATCCTGTTGCGCGGCAAAACGCGCGGTAAGCTTGTCACACAAATGGGAGCAGGGGCTTTCTTTTTAGATCAGAAACATGCTCGGGGGATGGGCCATTGGAGTGGGTTTTTGTATCGGCATTGGGGGCATTCTGTAGCCCCTTGCCTGTCTATACTGAGTATGTTGTAATCTGCACATTCCCTATAATGGGGGGGGGGGAGGGGGGGTTCTATAAATCATAACTTCTGAAGAAAAGATCACACAAGGCTTACTTTTTTTTCTTTCATCGTAATTCTTGAAATATGTGCCAAACATTTAAAATAGAACAGCTGGGATGTGATTGTTTCCAGTCGTGTGATGGAGAAGGTGTTTGTCATTCATTAACCACTGAAGGACCGCCTAACGCCGATATACGCCGGCAGAATGGCACGGCTGGGCACAATCACGTACAGGTAGGTCCCCTTTAAGAGCCCAGCTGTGGGTTGCGCCCGCGGAAGCTCCGTGACCGGTGGACCCGATCGCCGCCGGTGTCCCGCAATCGGTCCCCGGAGCTGAAGAACGGGGAGAGGTGAGTGTAAACACGGCTTCCCCGTTCTTCACAGTGTCAGTGTCAGTGATCGTCTGTTCCCTGATATAGGGAAAGACTATCAGTGACGTCACACGTCCAGCCCCGCCCCCCCTACAGTTTGACATATGAGGTCACACTTGACCCCTTCAGCACCCCCTAGCGGTTAACTCCTAAACTGCAATTGTCATTTTCACAGTAATCGGTGCCTTTGTATAGCACTTTTTGCTGTGAAAATGTGAATGGTCCCAAAAATGTGTAGAAATTGTCCGATGTGTCCGCCATAATGTCGCAGTCACGAAAAAAATCGCTGATCGCCGCCATTGGTAGTAAAAAAAATTTATAGAACTGCCATAAAACTATCCCCTATTTGGTTTCCGCAAAATTTCGATAAACGCTTATTGCGGCTTTTTAAAATATTGTTTTACCTAAAATAGGTCGAAGAATACGTATCAGCCTAAACTGGGGAACACGCTTTTTTTTTTTTTATAGATTTTTTTTTTGGGGGGGGGGGGGGATATTACAGCAAAAAGTAAAAAATATTGCATTTTTTTTCAAAATTGTCGCTCTATTTTTGTTTATAGCGCAAAAAATAAAAACCACAGAGGTGATCAAATGCCACCAAAAGAAATCTCTATTTGTGGGGGAAAAAGGACGCCAATTTTGTTTGGGAGCCGCGTCGCACGACCGCGCAATTGTCAGTTAATGTGTTGTGTGTGTGTGTGTAAAAATATATATATTATTTACTATTACGGTATATATATATTTTTTATTATTGTATATTTTTATTTAATTTTTTAATTTTTATTCTTATTGTGTGTATATATATATATATTTTTTTTGATCAACAGAGATATATACTACAATCCATGGAACTGTATTTCCTATGGGTCTCATTCACATTGATGCCGTGTTCCTGCTATTTATTTTTAATTTTTTGGAAAGGTGCAATTTTTTTTTTATTTTTTTAACATTCCCATTCAATAGAAGTTGATCTGATGATCGGCTCCTGACAAATAGGAATATCCACACATGGATTGAAATCTTGGCTGGTGTGAATTTCGATCCCTCTATGGGGCAGCTCGGTGGGGGAGAAAGGTCATCTAGAGCCCAGGAAACAGCTGCCAAAACATGGAACCACACACCCAGCAACGCCGCCAAACTGCGCCCCCCCAACCCCCCCCCCCCCCCCCCCCCCCTCCCAAGATGTATGAGCGTCATGTGTCAGCGTAAAATCCTACCCCCCCTCCACAAAAAACTCTGAGCACTAATCTGCAAGCTTACCCCCTAAACCCCATAAACACTATTAGATTTTCTGCAGATTTACCAAAACCATGTAGTGAAGGGCCGGCCTGATGGGATACAAATTGCAACTCTAAAGATTTGACCTCCTATATGGTTTTGGTAAATCTGAAGACAAAAATCTGCAGAAAATCTAATAGTGTGTATGGGGCCTATTAGTATAAATTATCCCTCCTCCCAGTACAAAAACGCTGTCCCCTTCTTAAATCCCCCCCTCCTACCAGCAAAAATCCTCACAAATCCTCTACCCCTAAAATTTCCCCTCCTAGTATCACAACAAAAGTTTTCCCCACTTTCTCCCCCCCCCCCCCCAAATCCCCCTCTCGGCACAAATTCCCCCCCAAATCCCCCTCTCAGCACAAATTCCCCCCAAATCCCCCCTCATATCACAAATCATCCCCGCGTAGCACATACCCCCCCCCCCTCGTAGCACATGCCTCCCTGTAGCACAAACTCCCCCCAAACCCCTCCTCGTAGCACAAATCCCCCCCCAAAATAACCCCTCCTCGTAGCACAAACTCCCCCCCCAAACCCCTCGAGCACAAACTCAAACGCTTCCCTAGCACAAACTCCCCCCCCAAAACCCCCTCCTCGTAGCACAAACTCCAAAACTCCAACCCCTCCTCCAACAAACAACCCCTCCTCGTCTTAGCACAAACTGCCCCCCCACAAACCCCCCCTCGTGGCACAAATTCCCCCCCAAACCCCTCCTCGTGGCACAAACTTGCCCCCCCCAACCCCCTCCTCGTGGCACAAAAAACTGCCCACCCCCCAAACCCCTCCTCGTGGCACAAACTGCCCCCCAAACCCCTCCTCGTGGCACAAACTACTGGCCCCCCCAAACCCCTCCTCGTGGCACAAACTGCCCCCCCAACCCCCTCCTCGTGGCACAAACTGCCCCCCCAAACCCCTCCTCGTGGCACAAACTGCTCCCCCCCCAACCCCTCCTCGTGGCACAAACTGCCCCCGCCCAAACCAAACTGCCCCCCAAACCCCCTCCTCGTGGCACAAACTGCCCCCCCCAACCCCTCCTCGTGGCACAAACTGCCCCCCAAACCCCTCCTCGTGGCACAAACTGCCCCCCCCCAAACCCCTCCTCGTGGCACAAACTGCCCCCCAACCCCTCCTCGTGGCACAAACTGCCCCCCCAAACCCCTCCTCGTGGCACAAACTGCCCCCCCCCAACCCCTCCTCGTGGCACAAACTGCCCCCCAAACCCCTCCTCGTGGCACAAACTGCCCCCCCAACCCCTCCTCCTCGTGGCACAAACTGCCCCCCCAAACCCAAAACAAACTGCCCCCCAAACCCCTCCTCGTGGCACAAACTGCCCCCCAAAACCCTCCTCGTGGCACAAACTGCCCAAACTGCCCCCCCAAGACCCCTCCTCGTGGCACAAACTGCCCCCCCCCCAAGGCCCCCAAACCCCTCCTCGTGGCACAAACTGCCCCCCAAGCCCCTCCTCGTGGCACAAACTGCCCCCCCAAGCCCCTCCTCGTGGCACAAACTGCTGCCCCCCAAGCCCCTCCTCGTGGCACAAACTGCCCCCCAAGCCCCTCCTCGTGGCACAAACTAACTGCCCCCCAAGCCCCTCCTCGTGGCACAAACTAACCTGCCCCCACCCAAACCCCCCCGTGGCAAACAAAAAGCCCCCCAAACCCCTCCTCGTGGCACAACTGACTGCCCCCCAAACCCCCCCGTGGCCAAGCCCCCCAAACCCCCTCCTCGTGGCACAAACTGCCCCCCAAACCCCCCCGTGGCCAAGCCCCCCAAACCCCTCCTCGTGGCACAAACTGCCCCCCCCAAACACCCTCCCGTGGCCCACTGCCCCCCAACCCCTCCTCGTGGCACAAACTGCCCCCCAGCCCTCCTCGTGGCACCCCCCAAACTGCCCCCCAAGCCCCCCCGTGGCCAAAACTGCCCCCCCAAGCCCCTCCTCGTGGCACAAACTGCCCCACCAAGCCCCCCCGTGGCCACTGCCCCCCAAGCCCCTCCTCGTGGCACAAACTGCCCCCAAGCCCCGTGGCCAACTGCCCCCCAACCCCTCCTCGTGGCACAAACTGCCCCCCAAGCCCCTCCCGTGGCCAACTGCCCCCCAAGCCCCTCCTCGTGGCACAAACTGCCCCCCACCCCCCCGTGGCCACTGCCCCCCAAACCCCTCCTCGTGGCACAAACTGCCCCCCCAAACCCCCCCGTGGCCAAAACTGCCCCCCCAAACCCCTCCTCGTGGCACAAACTGCCCCCCAAACCCCCCGTGGCCACTGCCCCCCAAACCCCTCCTCGTGGCACAAACTGCCCCCCACAAACCCCCTCCTCGTGCACAAACTGCCCCCCACAAACCCCTCCTCTGCACAAAACCCCCCACAAACCCCTCCTCGTGGCACAAACTGCCCCCCACACCCCTCCTCCAACCCCTCCTCGTGGCACAAACTGCCCCCACAAACCCCCCCGTGGCACAACTGCCCCCCACAAACCCCTCCTCGTGGCACAAACTGCCCCCCACAAACCCCTCCTCTGCACAAACTGCCCCCCACAAACCCCTCCTCGTGGCACAAACTGCCCCCCACAAACCCCTCCTCGTGGCACAAACTGCCCCCCACAAACCCCTCCTCGTGGCACAAACTGCCCCCCCCAAACCCCTCCTCGTGGCACAAACTTCCCCCGCCCCCCCCCCGCCCCAACCCCAAACACTCGTGGCAAACTTCCCCCGCCCCCCCCCCCAAACCCCTCCTCGTGGCACAAACTAACCCCCCAAAACCCCCCTTGTAGCGCAAATTCCCCTTCCCCCCCCCAAACCCCCTCAACCTCACATGACACCACAGTGCCCAGGGCAGCCGCGCCTCCTGCCCCCTTGTCCCAGTCCTGGGGCAGCTTTACCCTGTGCTAAAGTACAAGCCAATTTGCTGGGAGCACAATGAAGCCTGGATTTCCCATTATTCACCAGAAATTGTCTTTTCTCACTCACTCAGGATCACTTTGTAGTATTTTTTGTTTTCCAGCTTTGATTTAATTGTAATCTTTTTATTAAACGAAAACAATGTCAATGTTTTTGTATTGTCATCAGAGAAAAATGAACACCTATACTCATTGTAGGGAAAGGAAAGATCGGATGATAATCTGAGTGAGAGAAATGGGTCAGGTATCCAGGGGTGTGGGGAGAAAAAGAACAAAGGAGGGCAGAAGAACTACTAAATGACACAATGTATCCATTCGTAGGAGAACTCAAAAAAAAAAAGTTTTGTTTAATAAAGGTAATGATTTATTTATTTTTCAGCAAACCGCTGATTGGAACAAATATGATGACCGGTTGATGAAAGCGGCAGAGAGGGGAGATGTAGAGAAGATTTCCTCCACGCTCTCCAAGAAGGGAGTGAACCCCAGCAAGTTGGACCTAGAGGGGCGCTCAGCGTAAGTATCGTACAACCTACATAGTGGGAGCAGTTTTGAAAATACTAATCTAATATTACAATACTGATCATTGTATCCGTTCAGTCGCATCTGATATTTACTGAATAATTTGGTCTGCAGCCTCTGACCAGTGCCCCGTCGGACGCAGCCTCCTCTGACCAGTGCCCCGTCGGACGCAGCCTCCTCTGACCAGTGCCCCGTCGGACACAGCCTCCTCTGACCAGTGCCCCGTCGGACGCAGCCTCCTCTGGCCATTTCCCCCGTCGGACGCAGCCTCCTCTGGCCAGTGCCCCGTCGGACGCAGCCTCCTCTGACCAGTGCCCCGTCCGTCGGACGCAGCCTCCTCCTCTGACCATTGCCCCGTCGGACGCAGCCTCCTCTGACCATGCCCAGCTGCCCCGTCGGACGCAGCCTCCTCTGACCATTGCCCCCCGTCGGACGCAGCCTCCTCTGACCATTGCCCCGTCGGACGCAGCCTCCTCTGACCATTGCCCCGTCGGACGCAGCCTCCTCTGACCATTGCCCCGTCGGACGCAGCCTCCTCTGACCATTGCCCCGTCGGACGCAGCCTCCTCTGGCCATTTCCCCCGTCGGACGCAGCCTCCTCTGGCCATTTCCCCCGTCGGACGCAACCTCCTCTGGCCATTTCCCCCGTCGGACGCAGCCTCCTCTGGCCATTTCCCCCGTCGGACGCAGCCTCCTCTGGCCATTTCCCCCGTCGGACGCAGCCTCCTCTGGCCATTTCCCCCGTCGGACGCAGCCTCCTCTGGCCATTTCCCCCGTCGGACGCAGCCTCCTCTGGCCATTTCCCCCGTCGGACGCAGCCGTGGCATAGTCTGATCTACTTTTAGATGGCATTAGTTTGACTGGTAAAGCGGTATTGAACCCAAAGCAAACAATTATTTGCAGATTATCAATTTAGATTTATTTTTTATGTAAACATGCTGCCCTTTACAGCTTAAGTGTTTAAAAGCGGAAGGTGCATTCTCTGCATGATGATAGAAGGCCTTCTGTGTGCAGCAGCCCCCCAAATACTTACCTGAGGTCCATCTGAATCCAGAGATGTTGAACGAGAGTCGCGGCTGATCCGGGAATTCACTCCTCATTGGCTGAGACAGCAGTGCAGTGCCATTGACTCCCGCTGCTGTCAGTCAAAGTCGGTGAACCAATGAGGAGAGAACAGGGGGTGAGTCTGATCCCCCGGTCCATTCAGACACTGAGCTGTGGCTCGGCTCGGGTTCCCCCATATCAAAGCTGCTTGCTGTGGGGGGCACTCCCCTGGAGGGGAGGGGCCAAGATCACAGAAGAGGGACACGAAAAGAGAAGGATCAGGTCTACTCTGTGTGCAAAAGCAGTTAGACCCCTTTCACACTGGGGCCGCGTTAGAGTTAAAGCACTGCTCGTTTTAGCTGCGCATTAGTGCTGTTTAAGCAGCGCTTTTCGGCCACTAGTGGGGTGCGCTTTTGTCCCCAAAAAAAGGGGTTAAAAACTCCTATGTTGTGGTGCTTTGGAAGCGATGCCCATTCATTCCAGTGGGCAGGGGCGTTTTGGGAGCACTAAATACAGCACTCCCAAGCGGCCCCAAAGATGCTGCTTGCAGGACTTTTCAGAACGTCCCACAAGCGTGCACCGATCCAGTGTAATAGCAGGGGCTCTAAAACACCTGAAAACCACCCCAGTGTGAAAGGGGTCCTACAGAGAAGGCAAGTATGACTTGTTTATTATTTTTAACGAACAATTTGAGGGGAAGGGCAGCTGGTAGGCAGCAAAACGGTGGCTCAACCATGTGTTTTTTTTTGCTGCCCTCTCCAACCGCATGCCTAAATAAAGCCTTAAAGGGATTTTGTGCACTGTGTCTAGCATATAGTTGTGGTGGTGGTGCTTGTGGTGGTGGTGCTTGTGGTGGTGGTGCTTTGGTGCTTGTGGTGGTGCTTGTGGTGGTGCTTGTGGTGGTGGTTGTGGTTGTGGTGGTGGTGGTGGTGGTTGTGGTGGTGGTGGTTGTGGTGGTGGTGGTGGTGGTGGTTGTGGTGGTGGTGGTGGTGGTGGTGGTTGTGGCGATTGCTTATGGCGCTTGTGGTGGTGGTTGTGGTGGTGGTGGTTGTGGCGATTGCTTGTGGCGCTTGTGGTGGTGGTTGTGGTGGTGGTTGTGGTGGTGGTTGTGGCGATTGCTTGTGGCGCTTGTGCTTGTTGTGGTTGTGGTGGTGGTGGTGGTGGTGGTTGTGGTGGTGGTGGTTGTGGCGATTGCTTGTGGCGCTTGTTGTGGTTGTGGCGATGCTTGTTGTGGTGATGCTTTTGTGTGGTTGTGGCGATGCTTTTGTGTGGTTGTTGTGCTTGTTGTGTGGTGTTTGTTTCATTGTTACTTTTTTTTATTCTGTGAAATCTGCGCTTCCTCTGCCCCACACACAAGTATTCAAACACAGAGAGCGTAAAATATGTTGAGAAGAAACAAACTGACTCTATATTTGGCACCGTCACCATTCGCGGTGTGGATCCCACTGTCTCATCTGTGATGCAATGAAACGCATGGATTGCGGCTTTAATTAAATCTTTCTCTTTTGGTTTCAGTATAGGACGACTTTGTCTCCTGCCAGCAACTCTCAGTTTTTAGCTTTTTTGTTTCATCACGTTCAGCGATTTTTCTTTTTTTCTGGCGCCCCGTATGTTGACCATTTATGGAGAGGTAGAGATCTAGGAGAAACTTGGAGAGGTGAAAGCTCCGTATCGCTCAAATAATTGAATCCATTTGTAGGAATTTTATCCCCTTTTTAGAGCTGCGCAACACGTGTGACGGGAAATTGGTGGGATTTTACACCCCCCACGTGCTGCACATATACATGGCTGGGCGGCTGATGTGGACGTGCTGAGAGCACGCTCCCTGAACTTTCTGTCCAGGTTGGGCGAGACTGGCTTTCGATCATATGGCAGTGGTCTTATGATTGCCGATCCTTCCCACACCCCCATTGAGAACAATTTAAAGCAGCCGCATGCCAACCCGCAGCACGTACCCATACGTCACTGCCGGGTTTTCGGGCATGTACGCCCCCACCCGCCTACTCCCCTGTGATTTGACACAGTAGGAGTTTGTCAGCAGATCCGATCATGGCCGGGACCTGCTGATCGGCTGTGTCCAATTACAACCCAAAGCTCTGTGTTGACAGTCAACACAGGACTCTACACAGAGGGAACCATCGCTTTTATTTTCCCTGCAAAAGGCGGTGGGGAACAATACAGTACACCGTTAACCCTTTGACCTTAACCCTTCCCAGCCAGTGTCATTAGTACAGTGACAGTGTATAGTATTATCACTGATAACTATATTCGTGTTGGTGGCTGTCGGTTCCCAACTTAGTGTCCCTTTAGTGTCAGATTGTCCACCGCACTATCACAGTCCTAATATAAGTCGCTGGTGGCCGCCATTAGTAGTAGAAAAAAGAAAATTCCAGTATATATACTCCAGGGGTCGCCAAACTTTCTAAGCAAAGGGCCAGTGTACTATCCTTCAGAGTTTACGCGGGCCGGACGGTGGTCAGTGGAAGTCGAAAAGGTCCCGACATCGGTGGCAAAAAATCGACACCCAATTGTTTGTTTCAGTAGGGGGTAACTGTGCCCCGTTATTGGGTCCCTTCGTTTGGTGTCGTTGGGAGGAATTGTGCCCCATCGTTGGTGTCGTTGGGAGGAATTGTGCCCCCCATCGTTGGTGTCGTTGGGAGGAATTGTGCCCCCCATCGTTGGTGTCGTTGGGAGGAATTGTGCCCCCCATCGTTGGTGTCGTTGGGAGGAATTGTGCCCCCCATCGTTGGTGTCGTTGGGAGGAATTGTGCCCCCCATCGTTGGTGTCGTTGGGAGGAATTGTGCCCCCCATCGTTGGTGTCGTTGGGAGGAATTGTGCCCCCCATCGTTGGTGTCGTTGGGAGGAATTGTGCCCCCCATCGTTGGTGTCGTTGGGAGGAATTGTGCCCCCCATCGTTGGTGTCGTTGGGAGGAATTGTGCCCCCCATCGTTGGTGTCGTTGGGAGGAATTGTGCCCCCCATCGTTGGTGTCGTTGGGAGGAATTGTGCCCCCCATCGTTGGTGTCGTTGGGAGGAATTGTGCCCCCCATCGTTGGTGTCGTTGGGAGGAATTGTGCCCCCCATCGTTGGTGTCGTTGGGAGGAATTGTGCCCCCCATCGTTGGTGTCTTACATCTTTTAATAGACACCCTGACGCTGGCCCCTGACCTAATTTTACATGAGCTAATTAACTACAGCTGATTACTCTGATACCTGACCTTTAGGCAGTCTGCTAACTTACAATACACATTATCACAGTAGCAGACTTAATTACCACAATAGAATGCAATCACACCCCCACCTCATCACAGCAAGCTTTATAGTACACAACAGCCAACACACAATATATATACAATGTATACCGCATTAAATCTGACTAGCACAAATCATAGTGGGGTTCTCATTCACCCTGTGCCCCTATTAGAGACGTAGGGTGAATAAACACATAAGAGGCATCGGGGAAGCTGAAACAGGAGTATCTCATACTTTCTAAGAGCTGCCCTTCCGTTACATTCCCCATCGATGGAGGGGGGGAAATTGTGCCCCATCGTTGGTGTCGGTGGAAGGAATTGAGCCCCATTGTTGGTGTCGATGGAAGGAATTGAGCCCCCATCGTTGGTGTCGATGGAAGGAATTGAGCCCCCATCGTTGGTGTCGGTGGGAGGAATTGAGCCCCCATCTTTGGTGTCGGTGGGAAGAATTGAGCCCCCATCGTTGGTGTCGGTGGGAGGAATTGAGCCCCATCGTTGGTGTCGGTGGGAGGAATTGAGCCCCATCGTTGGTGTCGGTGGGAGGAATTGAGACCCATCGTTGGTGTCGGTGGGGGAGGAATTGTTGGTGTCGGTGTTGAGAGGGGCCCCCATCGTTGGTGTCGGTGGGAGGAATTGAGCCCCCATCGTTTGTGTCAGGTGGGAGAGGGTGCCAGGGAGGAATTAGAAGAGAGAGGAAGGACAGGGAGCCCCCAAAGATATAGGAATCGTTGGTGTCGGAGGTAATTAAGGAAGGAAATTGGGAGGAAGGAATTGAAAATGTGGGTAGGAGGAAGGAAGGATATTGGAGGAATTGAAACCCATCGTTGTTGTGTCAGTGGAAGGAATTGAGCCCCCATCGTTGGTGTCGGTGGGAGGAATTGAGCCCCCATCGTTGGTGTCGGATCATTATTCACTGGGAGGAATTGAGCCCCCATCGTTGGTGTCAGTTGAGAGGTGAGTGAGAGGAATTGAGCCCCCATCGTTGGTGTCGGTGGGAGGAGGAATTAAGCCCCCATCGTTGGTGTCGGTGGGAGGAATTGAGCCCCCATCGTTGGTGTCGGTGGGAGTGGAGGGTGGGAGGAATTGAGCCCCCATCGTTGGTGTCGGTGGGAGGAATTGAGCCCCCATCGTTGGTGTCGGTGGGAGGAATTGAGCCCCCATCGTTGGTGTAGGTGGGAGGAATTGAGCCCCATCGTTGGTGTCAGTGGAAGGAATTGAGCCCCATCGTTGGTGTCGGTGGAAGGAATTGAGACCCATCGTTTGTGTCGGTGGGAGGAATTGAGCCCCCATCGTTGGTGTCTGTGGGAGGAATTGAGCCCCCATCGTTGGTGTCGGTGGGAGGAATTGAGCCCCCATCGTTGGTGTCGGTGGGAGGAATTGAGCCCCCATCGTTGGTGTCGGTGGGAGGAATTGAGCCCCCATCGTTGGTGTCGGTGGGAGGAATTGAGCCCCCATCGTTGGTGTCGGTGGGAGGAATTGAGACCCATCGTTGGCGTCGGTGGGAGGAATTGAGCCCCATCATTGGCGACCGTAACTAAAATGGCATTCCAAGGGCCACAGGATTGATTTGCAAAGAAAGGAAAAGCCATCTACCTGTCCAAGTTACCAAATCAAATGGAAGAGTTTTCTATTCATCAGTCACTAAATTTCTATATTGCGTGTTCATCGCATCGCTTCCTCGGATAGCTTTGTGACACTCGGGATTCGTTAGTCATTAATATGTCATCAAGCTCTATGGGGAGAGTCCTGCCTATAAACCTGGGCAGGATGTTTATATTAAAAAGCTTAATGTGAGCTGCCTGTGGGAAGTATAGATTGGCGTTGTAGGCGGGGCGCCGGGATTACTTGTTTTACCACCCTGACTAATTCGCTGTTTTTATTTCTTCTTCTTTTTTATTTTTTTTATTATTCAGGTTCCATGTTGTTGCTTCCAAGGGTCACCTGGAGTGTCTCAATTCCATTCTGTTACATGGCGTGGATCTCATCGCTCCTGATGCTGCCGGTACGTTGCCTGTGTGTTTTTTTCATTTCACTTTAACCACTTCAGTCCCCGGAGGATTTGGCTGTCCGATGACCCGGCCAGTTTTCGCGATTCGGCACTGCGTCGCTTTAACTGACAATTGCGCGGTCGTGCGACGTGGTACTTAAACAAAATTAACGTCATTTTTTTTCCCACAAATAGAGCTTTTGTTTTTTTTTGGTGGTATTTGATCACCTCTGCGTTTTTTTTATTATTTTTTTGCGATTTTTGGAAGAAAAAAAAGCAATGGTTTGTGCTTTTTGCTGTATTAAATATCCCCATTTTGTATTATTTTTTTTAACCACTTGCTTACTGGGCACATATAACCCCCTCCTGCCCAGGTGAATTTTTAGCTTCCGGCACTGCGTCGCTTTAACTGACAATTGCGCGGTCGTGTGACGTGGCTCCCAAACAAAATTGGCGTCCTTTTTTTCCCCACAAGTAGAGCTTTCTTTTGATGGTATTTGATCACCTCTGCGGTTTTTTATTTTTCGCGCTATAAACCAAAATAGAGCGACAATTTTGAAAAAAAATACAATATTTTTTACTTGTGGCTATAATAAATATCCCAATTTAAAAAAAAAAAATCGCAATAAGCGACTGGTTTACGCAAAAGTTATAGCGCCCACATAATAGGGGACAGAATTATTATTTTTTATTACATTTTTTTTTTTTTTTTACTAGTAATGGCGGCGATCTGAGATTTTTATTGGGACTGCGACATTTTGGCGGACACATCGGACACTTTTGACACATTTTTGGCGCCATTCACATTTATACTGCCATCAGTGCTATAAATATGCACTAATTACTGTATAAATGTGACTGGCATTGAAGGGGTTAACACTAGGGGGTGAGGAAGGGCTAAATGTGTACCCTGCATTGTGTTTCTAACTGTGGGGGAGGGGACTGACTGGGGAGGTGACCGATGTACAAGGAACACAGATCGGTCTCCTCTCCAGTGACAGGACGCTGTCTCTGTGTAAAACGGCAATGAGAGATGATCTCGTATGTTTACATTTGAGATCATCTCTCATTGGCTGCACAGATCGCATTGCGAACGGCCACTCTGATTGGCCGTTAGCAGCGATCTGTAATTGGCTGTGTCCAAAGGGACACAGCCAACACAGAGCTTCCCCGCTGCGCGCTCGGAACGAGGAAAGAGGCGGACGTTAATTGAAGTCCTGTTGGATATTCAGGTTCGGCTATAGCGCGGGCCTCAAGTAGTTAAAGTAATTTTTTCCTTAGTTTAGGCCAATACGTATTTTTCTACATATGTTTGGTTAAAATAAAATCGCAATAAGCGTTTATTGCTTTGGTTTGCGCAAAAGTTTAGGGACCTCGCACACACCCAGCTATAAACTCGCGATCGGGTCACGGAACGACAGAACGGGGGGATGTCTTTGTAAACGAGGCATTTCCCTGTTCTGCCAGGTGACACAGCACTGACCGTCTGCTTCCTCTCATCGGGAGCAGCGATCAGTGACGTGTCACATTAAGCCACGCCCCCCCTATCGGTTAGAATCGCTCCCTAGGACACACTTAACCCTGTCAGCGCCCCCCTATTGGTTAAACCCTTCACTGCCAGTCACATTTACACAGTAATCCGTGCATTTTTATAGCACTGATCGCTGTATATATGTCAATGGCATCAAAAGTGTCCGATGTGTCCGCCATAATGTCGCAGTCACGATAAAAATCGCTGATCGCTGCCATATCAAGTATAAAAATAAAAATGCCATAAAACTATCCCCTATTTTGTAGACGCTACAACTTTTGCTGAAACCAATCAATAAACGCTTATTGTGATTTCACTCAATTGTTTTTTTTTTTTTTTTTTACCAAAAATATGTAGAATACGCATTGGCCTAAACTGAGAAAAAAATAGCTTTTAAAAAAAAAAAAAAAAAATTGCGGATATTATAGCAAAAAGTCAAAAATATTGCATTTTTTTTTTTTTTCAAAATTGTCGCTCTATTTCTGTTTACAGCCCAAAAAATTAAAAACCGCAGAGGTGATCAAATACCACCAAAAAGGAAGCTCTATTTGTGGGGAAAAAAAGGACGCCAATTTTGTTTGGGAGCCACGTCGCACAACCGCGCAATTGTCTCAGTTAAAGCGACGCAGTGCCGAATCACACAAAGTGGCCTGGTCATTTGGCAGCCAAATGGTCCGGGGCTGAAGTGGTTAAAATTCCAATTGACCAAAAAAAAAATGTAATCTTTCATTTGTAGAGGAGAAAGGAATGCTGTCGGCATGGCCAGTTAAAAAAGAAAGACAAGTACAGTACTGCTGTACCTCTCATTTCTGCCTCCCTATGTTAAACTGGTTGCAACCCTAAAAAAAGGCACAATGTATAGGACCGTGTTTTTACCATGTCAATTGTCCCTTTATATGTTGTACAATACCTGGTTGATCCTACCTGTTCTTGTCTTCCCCTCTATAAACTGACCACATTTACCACATCCAGCTCTCTCCTCAGTGTCTCTGCATCGCCCCCTTTCCTCTCTCCCCGTCTTTTCCATAGTCCGTGTGTAAGCCGTTCTCTCCTCTCCTCGTAATTGTATTTTCTGCAGCTGCTCAAGTGCTTTTACTTGAACCAAAAAAAAAAAGAATCAACACCAAGTATATCTATAATCAAAACCATAAATCAAGTATATCTTTTGCCTACATATACAATCTTCATCAGACTCGTCATTGAAGTGTACTTCTTTTCTTCTGGCAGGGCGAAATGCGTTGCATTTGTCAGCGAAGTATGGGCACTCCTTATGTCTGCAGAAGCTCCTCCAGGTAAGTGACTTTGGCCGTGGTGGGTGTGACTGTAAAGTGATGATCGGGTCTGGGGAGAGATGCTCACGCCAGTATTTGTAATGCCATCAAATAGGTTGGTCTCTCTCTCTCTCTCTCTCCCCCTCCCCCCTCTCTCCCCCCTCTCTTCTCTTTCTCCCCCCTCTCTTCTCTTTCTCCCCCCTCTCTTCTCTTTCTCCCCCCCTCTCTCTCTCTCTCCCCCCCCCTCTCTCTCTCTCTCTCCTCCCCCCTCTCTCTCTCTCTCTCTCTCTCCTCTCTCTCTCTCTCTCTCTCTCTCCCCCTCCCTCTCTCTCTCTCTCTCTCTCTCCCTCCTCTCTCTCTCCTCTCTCTCTCTCTCTCCCCCTCTCTCTCTCTCTCCCCCCCCTCTCTCTCTCTCCTCTCTCCCCCCCCCTCTCTCTCTCTCTCTCCCCCCCCCCCCCTCTCTCTCTCTCTCTCCCCCCTCTCTCTCTCTCTCTCTCTCCCCCCCTCTCTCTCTCTCTCTCTCTCTCCTCTCCCCCTCTCTCTCCTTCCCCTCTCTCTCTCTCCCCCCCCTCTCTCTCTCTCTCTCTCCCCCCCCCCTCTCTCTCTCTCTCTCCCTCCCCCCCCCTCTCTCTCTCCTCTCTCCCCCCCCTCTCTCCTCTCTCTCTCTCCCCCCTCTCTCACCCCCCCCCCCCCCCCCCCCCCCCCTCCCCCCCCCCTCTCTCTCCCAAAGAGAATGCTTGGCTATGCCGCAGCCCACAGGAATCCCATGTGTGCACTGGTAAAGTGTCATTGGTTGCTAGTACTTCGGTGGTCCTAGCAACCAATAACGGCAAGTGTAAGGAAGATTATGGAGGAGCGAATGGGCCAGAAAGCTCCCAGTGGGGGAGAAGAGCGGGAGAGAGCACAAATTGCAGCCGCCGACATAAATGTGCTGACAAAAGCCCAGGCGCCAGGACACAATTTCCAGTCACCATGCTGCAAATTCAATCTTTAAGGGCCGGTTCACACCATGTGTGATTCACATACGATCCAGGTGTGGTGCGATCTCAGTCCATTCATTCGAATGGGCTGAAATCCCACCGAACTGCATCAAGAGGGATGCAATGGACTACTAACAGTTGTGCGCATTTAGAAGGATTAAAACCATTGCTGCTGTTTATGTGGTTAGTCTTCCTCGGTGTGTCAGAAGTACCGGAAATTAATGTAATTGGAGATTTGTTTGGTATCCGTTTTATATAACTGCATATTTCTGTGCCTCTGTTTTTTTTTTTTTTTCATTGCAGTTTAACTGCCCAACAGAGAATGTGGACCTGCAGGGGAGGACGGCGCTGCACGACGCAGGTACCCGTGGTCGCTTCTGTTACTGTGTGGTTCAGGACATTCACGTTTTGGTCTTCAATCGACCCAATCTTACTCTGACATTATCCTAACATTCTTCACAGATCTACAGCTTTTATCAGACTTAAAGGGGTCCCCGCACTTCCCCCAAATTAGCTGATCCTTGAGTCCACGCTGCCCCGAAATTGGGGGGGCCCCGTGATGGATACACAGGGGAGGCAGGATGGCAGCGGTGCCCCCATGCTGTGCAGAACGATACCTATTATTTCACAGCCAGCAGGGAGGGGCGGGGCCGAAGCGCCAGGCATGCTGTGACCCCGCCCCATGCAGCTTGAATGCTCGTGACTCGAAGGTGCGGGGTAAGAGCTGGAGTGGGAAGTAGCATTGTAGATGGTGTGTCATGGTGAGCCCAGCTGTCCAGCACTGTTTGCGCCGAACGGCTTGGAATGCCCGGAGGGATGCTCCGTCTCCATTGTAGGGGCCCCAAAGCATTACTTTGCCCAGTAGCTTATGATGCTAATAAGACGGCCCTGCTTATAGGACCCCTTTACACAGCACCCTGCACCTCTGGACCCCTTTACATTACACAGCACCCTGCACCTCTGGACCCCTTTACATTACACAGCACCCTGCACCTCTGGACCCCTTTACATTACACAGCACCCTGCACCTCTGGACCCCTTTACATTACACAGCACCCTGCACCTCTGGACCCCTTTACATTACACAGCACCCTGCACCTCTGGACCCCTTTACATTACACAGCACCCTGCACCTCTGGACCCCTTTACATTACACAGCACCCTGCACCTCTGGACCCCTTTACATTACACAGCACCCTGCACCTCTGGGCCCCTTTACATTACACAGCCCCCTGCACCTCTGGACCCCTTTACATTACACAGCCCCCTGCACCTCTGGACCCCTTTACATTACACAGCACCCTGCACCTCTGGACCCCTTTACATTACACAGCACCCTGCACCTCTGGACCCCTTTACATTACACAGCACCCTGCACCTCTGGACCCCTTTACATTACACAGCACCCTGCACCTCTGGACCCTTTTACATTACACAGAGCCTTGCACCTCTGGACCCCTTTACATTACACAGCACCCTGCACCTTTACATTACACAGCACCCTGCACCTCTGGGCCCCTTTACATTACACAGCACCCTGCACCTTTACATTACACAGCACCCTGCACCTCTGGGCCCCTTTACATTACACAGCACCCTGCACCTTTACATTACACAGCACCCTGCACCTCTGGGCCCCTTTACATTACACAGCACCCTGCACCTCTGGACCCCTTTACATTACACAGCACCCTGCACCTCTGGACCCCTTTACATTACACAGCACCCTGCACCTTTACATTACACAGCACCCTGCACCTCTGGGCCCCTTTACATTACACAGCACCCTGCACCTCTGGACCCTCTTTACATTACACAGCACCCTGCACCTCTGGACCCCTTTACATTACACAGCACCCTGCACCTTTACATTACACAGCACCCTGCACCTCTGGGCCCCTTTACATTACACAGCACCCTGCACCTCTGGGCCCTTTTACATTACACAGAGCCTTACTCGAAGCTTCTCGTAACTCCACACACAGTAATGCGAGACTTTCTCCCTGGTGTGGAGGGTCCTTCAGTGCCACCCCTCAGGGTCCTTTAGTGCCGCCCCTCAGGGTCGTTCAGTGCCACCCCTCAGGGTCCTTCAGTGCCGCCATATCAGTGTCTGTAATCGAAGTAAACGTATTTCTTTAAAAAAAAAAAAATTCTACATTTTCGGTCTTTTTTTAGTTGTTGCGCAAAAAATAACAATCGCAGAGGTGATTAAATACCACCAAAAGAAATCTCTATTTGTGGGAACAAGATGATAAAAAAAATGTTTGGGTACAGTGTAGCACGACTGCGCAATTGTCAGTCAAAGTGCGACAGCGCCGAAAGCTGAAAATTAGCCTGGGCAGGAAGGTGGGTAAGCGCCCCCCCCCCCCCCGGTATGGAAGGGGTAAATGCATAGGATAACAAAACACGAAGGTTTACAACCCCTTTAATATTGCAATCAGCCAAGTTCGGTATGATGGGGCTGCATGCTTTGTGCGGCACCTTTCACACCGGCCTACATTCTGTAAAGAATGCCGATTGGCTTTTCTGAAACGGGGTGAAGCCTTTTTACGAAGGAACGTTCTTATTTCTGTCGTTCGGTACGATCGTCCGCGTAGGACTCTCTGCCTTCTGTGTGTAAAATTTCCGTTGCCATAACGCACATCTCCTCCTCTCTTCCAGCCATGTCTGACTGCTGCTCCAGCGTGCAGCTCCTCTGCGATCACGGGGCTTTAGTGAACGCCAAAGACTTGGTAAGAATTCACACATTCCTCTCTCCTTCACCCACTTCCAGCTGGACTTCTTCTCTTTGTTGTCGCTGCTCCAGCCAGACTTTCCTCCCACCGCTGTTTCTGTTTTATGATCTTGATCTAAGATGGGCCGCAACGACTCGCTGACCTTCTTCTGTCTACTCAGGATGGAAGGACTCCGCTTGCTTTGGCCACCCAGATGTGCCGTCCGGTTATCTGCCAGCTACTGGTAGAGAAAGGCGCCGAGATCAATGCAAGAGACAAGCAGAACAAGTAAGTCTTTGAAGTCTATTCATCTCTAATATAATAATTATTATCCAGTTAACCACTTAAGGACTGCCTCCTGCACATACCTTGTTTCCCCAAAAATGAGACCTACCCTGAAAATAAGACCTAGTGTTATTTTCCAGGAGGGCTGCAATATAAGCCCTACTCCGAAAATAAGCCCTAGTTAAAAATGCTTGTAAAATCCTATAATCCACTCTATTACAGGAGGTTATAATGTACAATGTGTGTGTTTCTGTAATATAATTGCGGGGAAGAGAGCTCCGGCGGGTAACAGAAGTGCAGAGCGGCGCTATAACAAATGTATTTGGCACAATTATATTACAGAAACATACACATTGTACATTATATAATACTGTAATAGAGTGTATTATAGGATTTTACACACATTTTAACTCAGTTCACACTGGGCATTCCAGGCAGGGAGGGGGAGAGAAGACAGCACATTACATGGTAAGACCTACCCCGAAAATAAGCCCTACTGTGTCTTTTGTTGGCATAATTGATATAAGACCCAGGCTTATTTTCAGGGAAACACGGTATACTTCGGCAGAATGGCACGGCTGGGCAGATCCACGTACAGGTACGTCCTGCGCAAGTACCCAGTCGTGGGTCGCGGGCGCGCGCCCGTGGCCCGGCCCGAAGCTCCTGGACCGCGGGACTCGTGGCCCCCGATCACCGCTGGAGTCCCGCGATCGGTCCCCGGAGCTTAAGAAAGGGGAGAGCCGTGTGTAAACACGGCTTCCCCGTTCTTCACTGTGGCGGCGTCATCGATCGCGTGATCCCTTTTTTATAGGGATACACAATCGATGACGTCACACCTACAGCCACACCCCCTACAGTTGTAAACACAGATGAGGTCACACTTGACCCCTTCAGTGCCCCCCTTGTTAACTCCCAAACTGCAACTGTCATTTCCACAGTAATCCGTGCATTTTAAATGCATTTTTTTGCTGTGAAAATGACAATGGTCCTAAAAATGTGTCACAATTGTCCGATGTGTCCGCCATAATGTCGCAGTCACGGAAAAAAATCGCTCATCGCCGCCATTGGTAGTAAAAAAGAAAAAAATATTGCGCAAACCAACCGATAAACGCTTATTGCCATTTTCTTTTCTTTTTTTTTTTTTACCAAAAATATGTAGAAGAATACGTATCGGTCTAAACTGAGGAAAAAATTGTTTTTTTATGTATTTTTGGGGGATATTTATTATAGCAAAAAGTAAAAAATACCACCAAAAGAAAGCTCTATTTGTGGGAAAAAAAGGACGGCAATTTTGTTTGGGAGCCACGTCGCACGACCGCGCAATTGTCTGTTAAAGCGACGCAGTGCCGAATCACAAAACCTGCTCGGGTCCTTTAGCTGCCTAAAGGTCCGGGTCTTAAGTGGTTAAAGCGGTGGTCCACCCTAGGGGGTGACCACATTTCCAAACTACCATTTAGGGACACCCCTCTTCCCAAAAATCAGCTTGAGGTGTAACGAATCACAGCACAGTGGCTGGACACAAGAGGCGGGATTTATGATTTCTCCAATCACAAGCAGGGGGGCGGGGATTGGGCTCCTCCAGGCATTCCCGGCCAGGGCAAGTACTGCCAGTGAGTAAAGCAGTGATGTGGCGGCCTTTTTTGAGGGCATCAGATTGGCCCGAGGGGGGGGGGGGGGTGGCTGCGTCTATTTCATTCAGGGACACTGTATTGTCCTGGAATGAAGGTGCCCGGGACAGACCTGCAAAATGCAATCCGGGACACGTGGTCACCTTAGTCCACCCAAAAATGGAACTTCCGCTTTTCGGAACCCCTCTGGTGTCACATTTGGCACCTTTTCAGGGGGGAGCAGATACCTGTATTGCACAGGTATCTTCCCCACCCCCCCGAAAGGTGCCAAATACAGGTATCTGCTCCCACTTCCAGGCATAGATAGCCGCATTATCTGCAGGTATCTACGCCACTTCCTGCCCCCCCGCTGTATGCTGGGAGTCGCAGGGACCGTTTGGATCGCGCAGCACGAGTCGCGCATTTGCGCAGTAGGGAACCAGGAAGTGAAGCCGCAAGTCTTCACTTCCTGATTCCCTTACCGATGATGGCGGTGGCAGCACCCGAGAGCTGAGCAATGGCTCGGCTTCGTGTGCCGCCATCGCGGGCACACCGGACAGGCAAGTATCCTTCTTTTAAAAGTCAGTAGCTGCGATATTTGTAGCTGCTGACCTACAAAACAAAAAAAGTGGACCTCTGCTTTAAAATGGTCGTAAACCTATATTGGGGGGGGGGGGAAACGCCTGCAAGACAAAGGGCCTAATGAGCTAGTATGCATGTCTGCCGCAGTGTCGCAGTCCTGCTAAAAATCGTATGTTGCCGCCATACCCAGTAGAGACAATAAAAAAAAAAGTCCCTAAATCTATCCCATAGTTTGTAGACACCAATAACTTTTGCGCAATCGCCTATTGCGATTTTTATTTTTATTATTATAAATTCTTCTGCATATTTTTGGTTAAAAAAAAAAAAAAATCGCCCTAAACTGATGAATTTTTTTTATATGTTTTTTTATATGTCTTTTTTTTTTATTATTATTATTATTATTATTATTATTATACAGGATTTATATGCTCTATATAAATCCTTTATATTAATAATAAAAATAAAAGACATCCAAAAATATATAAAAAAAATGCCTTCATCAGTTTAGGCCGATATAAATTCTTCTACATATTTTTGTTAAAAAATAAATAAAATAATTTTAAAAATACCGCAATAGGCGATTTGCGCAACAGTTAATGCAGCGCTTTACAATACAACATGAGGGCAGACGGTGCAAATAAAATACACTTTAATACAGTAGGAATCGGAGGGCCCTGCTCCTTAAGGAAGGTCAAAAGAGAAGAGAGGTAATAACTGGGGGGGGGGGAGGGGGGGTGGAGAAAATAAATGTACAGTTGTTAGGTGGGGGGGTCAGACAGACTTTTTAAGAATCATCAAAGTGGATAAAATTGTCGCTCTATTTTTGTTTATAGCGCAAACAATAAAAACCGCAGAAATGATCAAATACCATCAAGAGAAATCTCTATTTGGGGGGGGGGGAAGGACGCCGATTTTGTTTGTGTACAACGTCGCACGACCGCGCAATTGTCAGTTAAAGTGATGCAGTGCCGAATCTTAAAAAATGACCTGGTCATTAAGTGGGCAAATCCTTACGGTCCTTAAGTAAAAGTAGAGCAGTGCCGTATCGCAAGAAATGGCCTGGTCCTGAAGGGGGGTAAATCTTCCAAAGGTCAAATGGGTATTATACAGGATTTATACAGCGCCAACAGTTGGCGCGGCGATTTACAACACGAGGTCAGACACTACAGTACAATACAGGAGGAACCAGAGGGCCCCGCTCACCAGAGCTTACAATCTAAAATGAATGAGGGGGTTATGATGGGTGGATGTTGTGGACGGAGGAGAAAAAAATCGGACCCTTTTTTATGTTTCCAGGACTCCTCTGATGTTGGGATGTGAATACGGCTGTAAAGAGGCGGTGGAGGTTCTGTTGAGATCCGGAGCGGATGTTGGACTGGTGGACTCTTTGGGACACGATTGCGCCTATTACAGCAGAATCGGTGATAATACTGAGATCCTGTCCCAGATAAAGAGCGCTGTCGAAAGTTCACCGAGAGGTCAAATTTTTTTTTTTTTTTTTCTGGTGCTGTTTTAGTATATAATCGTGCTTTTTAAAGTTGTTCCAAAGGCAGAAGTTGTTTTTTTTTGTTCACCTTTTTAAAATGGTTCTAAAGCCTTAAGGTTTTTCACCTCCAATGCTTTAAGATGAAAAACCTTTGGTGCTGCAACTTGCCACCCCCCCCTTCTTTTTTCTTACCCCTCCCTTTTTTCTTACCCCTCCCTTTTTTCTTACCCCTCCCTTTTTTCTTGCCCCTCCCTTTTTTCTTGCCACTCCCTTTTTTCTTGCCACTCCCTTTTTTTTGCCATCTCCTTCCCCTTACCTCGCCCCTTTTTTATCACCACCCCTCCCCCATTTTTTCTTACCTCCCTCCCCCTTTTTTTTCTTACCTTCCTTCCTCTTTTTCTTCTTACCTCCCTCCTCCCTTTTTTTCTTCTTACCTCCCTCCTCCCTCTTTTTCTTCTTACCTACCTCCCTCCCTCTTTTTCTTCTTACCTACCTCCCTCCCTCTTTTTCTTCTTACCTACCTCCTCCCTCTTTTTTTCTTCTTACCTCCCTTTTTCTTCTTACCTCCCTTTTTCTTCTTACCTCCCTCCTCCCTCTTTTTCTTCTTACCTCCCTCCTCCCTCTTTTTCTTCTTACCTCCCTCCTCCCTCTTTTTCTTCTTACCTCCCTCCTCCCTCTTTTTTTTCTTCTTACCTCCCTCCTCCCTCTTTTTCTTCTTACCTCCCTCCTCCCTCTTTTTCTTCTTACCTCCCTCCTCCCTCTTTTTCTTCTTACCTCCCTCCTCCCTCTTTTTCTTCTTACCTCCCTCCTCCCTCTTTTTCTTCTTACCTCCCTCCTCCCTCTTTTTCTTCTTACCTCCCTCCTCCCTCTTTTTCTTCTTACCTCCCTCCTCCCTCTTTTTCTTCTTACCTCCCTCCTCCCTCTTTTTCTTCTTACCTCCCTCCTCCCTCTTTTTCTTCTTACCTCCCTCCCCCCTCTTTTTCTTCTTACCTCCCTCCCCCCTCTTTTTCTTCTTACCTCCCTCCTCCCTCTTTTTTTTCTTACCTCCCTCCTCCCTCTATTTTTTCTTCTTACCTCCCTCCTCCCTCTATTTTTTCTTCTTACCTTCCTCTTTCTTTTTTCTTACCTCCCTCCTCCCTCTTTTTTTTCCTTACCTCCCTCCTCCCTCCTTTTTTTTTTTTCTTACCTCCCTCCTCCCTCTTTTTTTTCTCTTTACCTCCCTCCTTCCTATATTTTTTCTTCTTACCTCCCTCCTCCCTCTATTTTTTCTTCTTACCTTCCTCTTTCTTTTTTCTTACCTCCCTCCTCCCTCTTTTTTTTCCTTACCTCCCTCCTCCCTCCTTTTTTTTTTTCTTACCTCCCTCCTCCCTCTTTTTTTCTTCTTACCTCCCTCCTCCCTCCTTTTTTTTCTCCTTACCTCCCTCCTCCCTCTTTTTTTCTCCTTACCTCCCTCCTCCCTCTTTTTTTCTCCTTACCTCCCTCCTCCCTCTTTTTTTCTTCTTACCTCCCTCCTCCCTCTTTTTTTCTTCTTACCTCCCTCCTCCCTCTTTTTTTCTTCTTACCTCCCTACTCCCTCTTTCTTTTTTCTTACCTCCCTCCTCCCTCTTTTTTTCTTCTTACCTCCCTCCTCCCTTTTTTTTTTCTTACCCCATCCCCCCCTTATCATACAACACACTTTTTCTTACCTGAGCCAGATGCGATTCAGCGATGTGATCCCACCGCTGTCTCGCTCCTCTTCGGACAGATTGATAGTAGCGAGAGCTGTGATGGGGGAATGGGAGGGTGGTGCCCAGTCCCGCTGTCTGCGGGACTGGGCACAACAGCAGAACTTGAGAGCGAGCATGCATGGGGGGGCACCCACTGAAGAGGAGGGTCCTGGAGCACTAGGGGGGGACCCCCAGAAGGTGACTGGGACTGCTCTGTACAAAACCATTACACAAAGCAGGTAAGTATAGGCAGTTCCGCCCAGAAATGGAACTTCCGCTGATCCGATTCCTCCTCTCCCTCCGGTGTAACATTTGGCACCTTTCAGGGGGAGGGGGGAAGCAGATACCTGTCCTATTTGCTTCCACTTCCGGCAGAATCCGCAGCAAACTATGCCATGTCTGACCCCCACCTCTGTCTTCTGGGAGCCGCACAAATCCCAGAAGACAGCAGGGACCATTCAGAACGTACAGTGCGACTTGCGAATGCGCAGCTGTGAAGCCGCAAAGGCTTCACTTTCTGATTCTTTTACTGAAGAGTCTGGCGCCTCCACCTGGGAGCCGAGGGACTAATCGGCTTAAAAAGGGGGTTGTAAAGGTAAAAAAAAGTTTTCCCTAAATATCTTCCTTTTCCTCAGTGCAGTCCTCCTTCACTTACCTCATCCTTCCATTTTGCTTTTAAATGTCCTTATTTCTTCTGAGAAATCCTCACTTCCTGTTCTTCTGTCTGTAACTGCACACAGTAATGCAAGGCTTTCTCCCTGGTGTGGAGTGCCGTGCTCCACCCCCTCCCTTGGACTAGAGGAGAGTCAAGACGCCCACTAACACACAGCTCCTTTCTCTATCTGCAACGTAAAGCGTCCTGACTCTCCTGTAGTCCAAGGGAGGGGGCGAGCATGACACTCCACACCAGGGAGAAAACCTCGCATTACTGTGTGGAGTTAGACAGAAGAACAGGAAGTGAGAATTTCTCAGAAGAAATAAGGACATTTAAAAGCAAAATGGAAGGATGAGGTAAGTGGAGGACGACTGCACTAAGGGAAAGGAAGATATTTAGGGAAAACATTTTTTACCTTTTACAACCCCTTTACAGTAAAAAAAATAACTTTCTCTATGCAGCTTCCCCCCAGCCCTCCCTATACTTACCTGAGCCCCTTTTCGATTTACAGCACTGTGAGCCAATGAGGAAGAAGAGAGCCGTCATTGGCTCCTGCTGCTGTCAATCACAGCTAGTGAGAAGGGAGTGGAAGACTGGGACGAGTGCACACAAGTGCCCCCATAACAAGTGGCTTGCTATGGGGGGGTGGCACTCGGTGGGGGAGGAAGGAGCCGGGATGACGGGTGAACTCCTCTAGAAGAGGAGGCTGCAAATCCATCACAGAGAGTCGGGGGAGGCATGACATGTTTGTTATTTTAAATGATAAAATGTCCTTCACAATCACTTTTAACCCTTTTGCAGCCAAGTCCATTCTGTAGGGATCGAGTCACTGGGGTTGGGTGTAAATCTGACAGGCGGACTCTCGCCTGCCAAGCATTTAGGCAGCTGCGCTGTTGCCCGATTTTAAATAAATGGACCCTGAGGAAGTGTGGAAGATGGTGCTGACTTTTTGTATTTTTTTTTTCCCACAGGTCCTGATCCTTTAAGAACCAAAGTGTCTCTGCGAGCGGTGAGTGTAAATCTACTTAAGATAAATCCAGGGCTTCTTTTCATAGGGGGACGCAGTTCTGGAACCCCCAGCACTTAATGGGGCGTTGAAGGGTCTATTGATGCCGACTGCTGGAGGATTTATTGTCGCTGGGGGGATCTATTGTTGCTAAGGAGTTCTATTTTTGCAGGGGGGGGGTGGGTTCTTATTTTGCTAGGGGTTCAGTTGTTGCTGGGAAGGATCTACTGTTGAGGGGAGGGTCTATTGATGGCGGCTGCTGGAAGAGCTACTGTATTGTTACTGGTGGGGGTCCATTGATTCTGGCTGCTGGAGCTTCTGTTGTCACTGGGGCAGGGGGGAATATGTTGTTGCTGAGGAGGTCTATTGTTGCTGGTGGGGGGATCTGTTGCTGCTGGGAAGGTCTGTTGCTGCTGGTGGGCGATCTATTTTGCTGGGGTGATCTTATGTTGCTAAGGTGTCAATTGTTGGTGGGAGTCATCTACTTTTGAGGGAGGGGTCTATTGTTGCTGGCTGTGGGAGGGCCTGTTGATGGCTGCTGGAAGATCTACTGTATTTTTGCTAGTGGGGGATTATTGCTGGGGTGTGCTGGAGTATCTATTGATGGCTGCTGGTGCATCTGTTGCCCCTGGGTCGAGATCTGTTGCCCCTGGGTCGTGATCTGTTGCCCCTGGGTCGTGATCTGTTGCCCCTGGGTCGAAATCTGTTGCCCCTGGGTCGAAATCTGTTGCCCCTGGGTCGAGATCTGTTGCCCCTGGGTCGAGATCTGTTGCCCCTGGGTCGAGATCTGTTGCCCCTGGGTCGAGATCTGTTGCCCCTGGGTCGAGATCTGTTGCCCCTGGGTCGAGATCTGTTGCCCCTGGGTCGAGATCTGTTGCCCCTGGGTCGAGATCTGTTGCCCCTGGGTCGAGATCTGTTGCCCCTGGGTCGAGATCTGTTGCCCCTGGGTCGAGATCTGTTGCCCCTGGGTCGAGATCTGTTGCCCCTGGGTCGAGATCTGTTGCCCCTGGGTCGAGATCTGTTGCCCCTGGGTCGAGATCTGTTGCCCCTGGGTCGAGATCTGTTGCCCCTGGGTCGAGATCTGTTGCCCCTGGGTCGAGATCTGTTGCCCCTGGGTCGAGATCTGTTGCCCCTGGGTCGAGATCTGTTGCCCCTGGGTCGAGATCTGTTGCCCCTGGGTCGAGATCTGTTGCCCCTGGGTCGAGATCTGTTGCCCCTGGGTCGAGATCTGTTGCCCCTGGGTCGAGATCTGTTGCCCCTGGGTCGAGATCTGTTGCCCCTGGGTCGAGATCTGTTGCCCCTGGGTCGAGATCTGTTGCCCCTGGGTCGAGATCTGTTGCCCCTGGGTCGAGATCTGTTGCCCCTGGGTCGAGATCTGTTGCCCCTGGGTCGAGATCTGTTGCCCCTGGGTCGAGATCTGTTGCCCCTGGGTCGAGATCTGTTGCCCCTGGGTCGAGATCTGTTGCCCCTGGGTCGAGATCTGTTGCCCCTGGGTCGAGATCTGTTGCCCCTGGGTCGAGATCTGTTGCCCCTGGGTCGAGATCTGTTGCCCCTGGGTCGAGATCTGTTGCCCCTGGGTCGAGATCTGTTGCCCCTGGGTCGAGATCTGTTGCCCCTGGGTCGAGATCTGTTGCCCCTGGGTCGAGATCTGTTGCCCCTGGGTCGAGATCTGTTGCCCCTGGGTCGAGATCTGTTGCCCCTGGGTCGAGATCTATTGTTGCTAGAAGGTCAGCTGTTTCTGGGGAAGGCGTTTGTGTGTTTGTGTGTTTGTGTGTGTGTGTTTGTGTGTGTGTGTGTGTGTTTGTGTGTGTATATGTGTAAAATATATATAAATTATTTTTTAGCAGAGACCCTAGGGAATAAAAATGCAATATTTTATGTCACACTGTATTTGTGCAGCAGTCTTTCAATGAATAAAAAAAAAAAAAAAAAGGCTTTAGCTGGGCAGCCGGCACATTATATTTAGTCACCGCTTGTGAACCTTCTGGCTACATTCTGCCGCCCCCCCCCAATACCATCACTTTACATTATTGTAATGTTTTTGCTCCCGTCTTTACCAATGGGATGGTGTGATTCAGGCCCGGACTGCCCATAGGACATACCGGGCATATGCCCGGTGGGCCCGCAGGTCACGTCTCTGTAATGTAGGGAGGGTCTGTATTGTAGGGGAGGGGGGTCTGTATTGTAGGGGAGGGGGGGGGTCTGTATTGTAGGGGGGGAGGGGGGGTCTGTATTGTAGGGGAGGGGGGGGGGTCTGTATTGTAGGGGAGGGGGGGGGGGGTCTGTATTGTAGGGGAGGGGGGGGTCTGTATTGTAGGGGAGGGGGGGGTCTGTATTGTAGGGGAGGGGGGGGGTCTGTATTGTAGGGGAGGGGGGGGGTCTGTATTGTAGGGGAGGGGGGGGGTCTGTATTGTAGGGGAGGGGGGGGTCTGTATTGTAGGGGAGGGGGGGGTCTGTATTGTAGGGGAGGGGGGGGGGTCTGTATTGTAGGGGAGGGGGGGGTCTGTATTGTAGGGGAGGGGGGGTCTGTATTGTAGGGGAGGGGGGGTCTGTATTGTAGGGGAGGGGGGTCTGTATTGTAGGGGAGGGGGGGGTCTGTATTGTAGGGGAGGGGGGGGGGTCTGTATTGTAGGGGAGGGGGGGGTCTGTATTGTAGGGGAGGGGGGGGGTCTGTATTGTAGGGGAGGGGGGGGTCTGTATTGTAGGAAGGGGGGTCTTTATTGTAGGGAGGGGGGTCTGTATTGGGGGGGGTCTGTATCATGCAGGGGGTCCAGAACTGTTAGGGGGTGTCTGTGTAACAAACAGTGGGGTGCAGGGTGCTGTGTAATGTAAAGGGGCCCAGAGGTGCAGGGTGCTGTGTAATGTAAAGGGGCCCAGAGGTGCAGGGTGCTGTGTAATGTAAAGGGGTCTAGAGGTGCAGGGTGCTGGAACCCCACATCCCATCATTAACCAGGCTGCTCAGTCTAAAATGCCTGGGCCTATTTTTTGTCCCCGTCCGGGCCTTGTGTGATCCCTACAATTCCATTTCTTTCCGCTGGCAGTGAAGGGACAGCAGTGTAGTCATATACAGGCATACCCCACTTTTAAGTACACAATGGGACCAGAGCATGTATGTAAAACGAAAATGTACTTAAAGTGAAACAATACCTTTTTTTAACTTCTAGGGTGTACTTGAGGTCTCAGGGGCTGTAGTTGAGGTCTCGGGGGCTGTAGTTGGGGTCTCGGGGGCTGTAGTTGGGGTCTCGGGGGCTGTAGTTGGGGTCTCAGGGGCTGTAGTTGAGGTCTCAGGGGCTGTAGTTGAGGTCTCAGGGGCTGTAGTTGGGGTCTCAGGGGCTGTAGTTGGGGTCTCAGGGGCTGTAGTGGGGGTGTCAGGGGCACACTGGAACTGGGTGGGCTATGCTCTCTGAGCTTCAGCTTCTTCTACTGCGGCTGCAAAATGTCTGTACAGTACTTGTAAGGCACTTTACATTCACTCACGGGTATGTCCTTACTTGCGAGTGTATGTAAAGTGAGTGCACTTAAAGCGGGGTATGCCTGTAGTGGGGGGGAATCTTTAATAATTAATGATCTCATCCCCCCGATGGGCCCGTCTTCCTCTGTATCTCCCGAAGGTCACCTTCCGTGTTTGCTTCTCATTTTTATGTACTCTGTCCACACAGAAATGGGCGAAGGCCAACTCCAAAGAAGAGTCGTTTGCAAAGTCCAAGGACCAGTCACAGGTGTGTTCCGCTTTATATACGTCTGTGTGTGTGTATATAGATAGACATCAGTTTTATGAGGGGGGGGGGGGCGTTGCGGTCACTCATGTGTGCTCATCACCTTCCCTCATTCAGGATCTGGAGTCTGAGAATGAAGATCTGCGGGAGAAGCTGAAGAAGGTGCAGCTGGAGCAGCGCGGGTTGCTGGACAAAGTGGGGGGACTGCAACTTCAGCTCAACCAGGTGCCCTCCCATTTACTGCCCGCTTATTACACATTTTGATTTTTGGTGTTTTATTTTATTTTTAATATGCAGGTGTGTGAGGAGCTTTAGATGTAATGGCTCATCAAATTGTCTGTTTATATAGCCGTGTGTTGGGTGTGTGTGAAGACGGGGAGGTCACACAGTCATCACTTCGCCTCTGTGATCTCATTTCCCATGACAGATGAATGTTGTATGTGTGCCACCCAATGATGCCTACAATGTATATTATTATTTTTCTGTGGGAAGATTTGAAATGTAATAGGTTTCTACCTTATCCTTTAACTTCTGGCAAACAAATCTGAGCGGCATATATATATATATATATATATATATTTTATATATATATATATATATATATATATATATATATATATATATATATATATATATATATATATATATATATATATATATATATAAAAAATTCTATCTACATAGCTGGATATATATATATATATATATATATATATATATATATATATATATATACATACATACATATATAATATATTTTTTTACATAGCTGGAGATGTATAAAGATATAGATCTATATAGAAAAATAGGTGGTATGTGTGTTTTTTTTTTTTTTTTTATATATATATATATAGAGAGAGGGGGATATTGTGGAGAGAGAGGGGGATATTGTGGAGAGAGAGGGGGATATTGTGGAGAGAGAGGGGGATATTGTGGAGAGAGAGGGGGATATTGTGGAGAGAGAGGGGGATATTGTGGAGAGAGAGGGGGATATTGTGGAGAGAGAGGGGGATATTGTGGAGAGAGAGGGGGATGTTGTGGAGAGAGAGGGGGATGTTGTGGCGAGAGAGGGGGGGGGGATGTTGTGGCGAGAGAGGGGGGGGGGATGTTGTGGCGAGAGAGGGGGGGGGGATGTTGTGGCGAGAGAGGGGGGGGGGATGTTGTGGCGAGAGAGGGGGGGGGATGTTGTGGCGAGAGAGGGGGGGGGGTGTTGTGGCGAGAGAGGGGGGGGGGATGTTGTGGCGAGAGAGGGGGGGGGGGTGTTGTGGCGAGAGAGGGGGGGGGATGTTGTGGCGAGAGAGGGGGGGGGGTGTTGTGGCGAGAGAGGGGGGGGGATGTTTGTGGCGAGAGAGGGGGGATGTTGTGGAGAGAGAGAGGGGGGGATGTTGTGGAGAGAGAGAGGGGGGGATGTTGTGGAGAGAGAGAGAGAGAGAGAGAGGGGGGGATGTTGTGGAGAGAGAGAGGGGGGGATGTTGTGGAGAGAGAGAGAGAGAGGGGGGATGTTGTGGAGAGAGAGAGGGGGGGATGTTGTGGAGAGAGAGAGGGGGGGATGTTGTGGAGAGAGAGAGAGAGAGGGGGGGATGTTGTGGAGAGAGAGAGAGAGAGGGGGGGATGTTGTGGAGAGAGAGAGAGAGAGGGGGGGATGTTGTGGGAGAGAGAGAGAGAGAGGGGGGGATGTTGTGGAGAGAGAGAGAGAGAGGGGGGGATGTTGTGGAGAGAGAGAGAGAGAGGGGGGGATGTTGTGGAGAGAGAGAGAGGGGGGGATGTTGTGGATATTGCGGGGATAGAGGGATATTGTGGAGAGAGAGGAAGGGATATTGTGGAGAGAGGGATATTGTAGAGACCACACAACAACTTATTGGTTGGGGTCGGACTCCCTAGCCTCCTCCATGTGTATGGGCTGCCCCCCCCCCCCCCCATGGTGGCCCTGCTAGTATCATTATACCGACAGTAGTGTGGTCGCTTTATGGGGGCACTAGACCGATTTGCCACCCGGCCCATTCCCCCAAAGACTGGCGCTACACTGAAAGTGTACCGCAAGCTACGGGGACTCTTTTCGTGGTGCCCCCCTGCAAAGTGCTGCCCTAGGCCTGGGCCTTGTTGGCCTAGGCCAAGATACAACATTGGTTCCCACACCACATCCAGTGTGAAGGATGAATTTTTGCGTTTTTCATGAACGCTAAAACAGCAACTCCGGGGAGATCTGTGGAGTCGGGTTCATCCACCTGCTGCAATTACTGCTCGGGAACCTTCTGCTGTAACAGGTTGGTGATCTCCTCCGGGCTGTAGTCATGCACGGTGAAGCTGATGGGGCTCTAACAGCAGATGGTGTGGGGGGGGGGAGAATTCTGACTGTCAGCAGGAGACGGGAAATAACGTATTTCAGCATGTCACCCAGATGGGGGGTTGTGGGAGGCCGCTGTGCTTTGTACATGGGAACTAGGTGGGGTTTCCAGCAGTTTGTAGTGACTGCAGGGTTAGAATACGATTGTTCTCACGCAGTTCACTCACATTGTGTTGGTATTGCAGGAACAGATGATAACGGATGACCTGGAGAATGAGGTGAGGCCCCGGAGATCCGTGTTCTCTATCCTCCCTTCTGTAAGTTGCACGCAAACTTTTTATTTTATCTTCTTTTTTATCTTCCGATCGCAGAAAGAGGAGCTAAAATCCCTGCTGGAAGCAAAGGAGAAAGAACTAGAAGACAGCCTGAGGACGATGGAGAACCTGCGAGGAAAAATGCGATATTACGAGGTGAGCGAGGGGTATGGCGTCTGTGTGGCAGGATGTGGGTAGGAAACGAGGGAAGTGGAAAGGGAGAGAGCGCAGGTTCGATGGAGAGAAAGGAAATGGGTGGTTGTTATACTCTATTCATGTAAAAGATCCTTACTTTACGAGCGTCAGTTCTAAGTTTATTGTATTTTATCATTCAGATAAATTGAAGGTTCCTTAACACTTCAGCCCCCCGGACCATTTGGGGTGGTCAAAGACCCGGCCACTTTTTGCGATTTGGCACTGCGTCGCTTTAACTGAAAATTGCACGTGCGACGTGGCTCCCAAACAAAATTGGCGTCCTTTTTTCCCCACAAATAGAGCTTTCTTTTGGTGGTATTTGATCACCTCTGCATTTTTTTACTTTTTTTGCGCTATAAACAAAAATAGAGCGACAGTTTAAAAAAAAATTCAATATTTTTTATTTTTTTTCTATAATAAATATCCCCCCCCCCCCCCCAAAAAAAAAATATACATTTTTTTTTTCCTCAGTTTAGGCCGATATGTATTCTTCTACATAGTTTTGGTAAAAAAAAAATCGCAATAAGCATTTTGTTTGCGCAAAAGTTATAGAGTTTCCAAAATAGGGATAGCTTTATGGCATTTTAATCATATATATATAGATATATATATATATATATATCTACTTTACTAGTAATATGGCGATCAGTGATTTTTTTTCGTGACTGCGACATTATGGCGGA
Organism: Rana kukunoris; assembly: GCA_029574335.1. Taxonomy (NCBI): domain Eukaryota; kingdom Metazoa; phylum Chordata; class Amphibia; order Anura; family Ranidae; genus Rana; species Rana kukunoris. Next base: position 4,958,978 of record CM056051.1, on the reverse strand, counting down.
CACTTTTGACACATTTTTGGGACCATTGTCATTTTCGCAGCGAACAGTGCTATAAAAATGCACTGTGAAAATGACACTGGCAGTGATGAAGTGGTTAACCACTAGGTGGTGCTGTAGGGGTTAAGTGTTCCCTGCAAAGTGTTTTACTGTAGAGGAGTGTGGGCTCTGTGTCACATGACACTGATCTTCGCTCCAAGTACACGGAGCTGACATCAGTGTCATTGTTACTAGTCAGAGCGGGGAGATGCTTGTTTACACAAGCATCTCCCCGCTCTATACCTCCGTGAGACGATCGCAGGGATCCCTGCGGCGCTCGAGTCCGCGGGACCCGCGGTCAGACTCACTGGGAAGGCGGCAGGGTCGTGAGCGTGCCCGCCGGGGTCGCGCTTGCTACCACACGGCAGGCATATAAATGGCCACGTACAGGTACGTGATTATGCCTGTCCGTGCCTGTAGAAATGTTGTTGGTGAAAAGAATCGCCAAGATTGTTTAAGTATCGACTGCCTGACTGATTGGCTCCTGAATTCCATTTGTTCCCTACTGTCCTCAGTACAGCCAGGGATAATGTAGGCTGATATGATTAGGCTGTGTTTTTGCATCGGCGTTTAGGGCTCACTCACACCTGAGCAGCTCAATGTGTTTCCTGACTTGGCTTTGGCGGGCTTTGGTGGAATCGCTTTGGGCTTGGCTTTGGCGTTTTCGTCGAGCGCTTTGGGCTTGGCTTTGGCGGCTTTGGTGTGGGAATCGCTTTGGGCTTGCTTTGGCATCTTTGGGCTTGGCTTTGGACTTGGCTTTGGCGGAATCGCTTTGGGCTTGGCTTTGGCGGAATCGCTTTGGGCTTGGCTTTGGCGGAATCGCTTTGGGCTTGGCTTTGGCGGGGCGCTTTGGCTTGGCTTTCGCTTTGGGCTTGGCTTTGGCGGGAGCGCTTTGGGCTTGGCTTTGGCGGAATCGCTTTGGGCTTGGCTTTGGCGGAATCGCTTTGGGCTTGGCTTTCGCTTTGGGCTTGGCTTTGGCGGAATCGCTTTGGGCTTGGCTTTGGCGGAATCGCTTTGGGCTTGGCTTTCAGCGCTTTGGGCTTGGCTTTGGCGGAAGCGCTTTGGGCTTGGCTTTGGCGGGGCGCTTTGGGCTGGCTTTGGCGGGAGCGCTTTGGGCTTGGCTTTGGCGGAAGCGCTTTGGGCTTGGCTTTGGCGGAAGCGCTTTGGGCTTGGCTTTGGCTTTGGGGGAGCGCTTTGGGCTTGGCTTTGGCGGGAGCGCTTTGGGCTTGGCTTTGGCGGGAGAATCGCTTTGGGCTTGGCTTTGGCGGATCGCTTTGGGCTTGGCTTGGCGGGATCGCTTTGGGCTTGGCTTTGGCGGCGCTTTGGGCTTGGCTTTGGGGGAGCGCTTTGGGCTTGGCTTTGGCGGGAGCGCTTTGGGCTTGGCTTTGGCGGAAGCGCTTTGGGCTTGGCTTTGGCGGAAGCGCTTTGGGCTTGGCTTTGGCGGGAAGCGCTTTGGGCTTGGCTTTGGGCTTGGCTTTGGCGGAATCGCTTTGGGCTTGGCTTTGGCGGAATCGCTTTGGGCTTGGCTTTGGCGGAATCGCTTTGGGCTTGGCTTTGGCGGGAGCGCTTTGGGCTTGGCTTTGGCGGAGCGCTTTGGGCTTGGCTTTGGCGGGAGCGCTTTGGGCTTGGCTTTGGCGGGAGCGCTTTGGGCTTGGCTTTGGCGGGAGCGCTTTGGGCTTGGCTTTGGCGGGAGCGCTTTGGGCTTGGCTTTGGCGGGAGCGCTTTGGGCTTGGCTTTGGCGGGAGCGCTTTGGGCTTGGCTTTGGCGGGAGCGCTTTGGGCTTGGCTTTGGCGGGAAGCGCTTTGGGCTTGGCTTTGGCGGGAGCGCTTTGGGCTTGGCTTTGGCGGGGGAGCGCTTTGGGCTTGGCTTTGGCGGGAGCGCTTTGGGCTTGGCTTTGGCGGGAGCGCTTTGGGCTTGGCTTTGGCGGGAAGCGCTTTGGGCTTGGCTTTGGCGGGAAGCGCTTTGGGCTTGGCTTTGGCGGGAAGCGCTTTGGGCTTGGCTTTGGCGGGAAGCGCTTTGGGCTTGGCTTTGGCGGGAAGCGCTTTGGGCTTGGCTTTGGCGGGAAGCGCTTTGGGCTTGGCTTTGGCGGGAAGCGCTTTGGGCTTGGCTTTGGCGGGAAGCGCTTTGGGCTTGGCTTTGGCGGGAGCGCTTTGGGCTTGGCTTTGGCGGGAGCGCTTTGGGCCTGGCTTTGGCGGGAAGCGATTTGGGCTTGGCTTTGGCGGGAAGCGCTTTGGGCTTGGCTTTGGCGGGAAGCGCTTTGGGCTTGGCTTTGGCGGGAAGCGCTTTGGACTTGGCTTTGGCGGGAAGCGCTTTGGACTTGGCTTTGGCGGGAAGCGCTTTGGACTTGGCTTTGGCGGGAAGCGCTTTGGACTTGGCTTTGGCGGGAAGCGCTTTGGACTTGGCTTTGGCGGGAAGCGCTTTGGACTTGGCTTTGGCGGGAAGCGCTTTGGACTTGGCTTTGGCGGGAGCGCTTTGGACTTGGCTTTGGCGAAAGCTTCAAGCAAGCTTTGCCATAGACTTCTTCTATGGAGGCTTTGAAGACGCTTTGAAGCACCACTAAAGCTACATGGGGTATAATTTTTAAAGCGAAGCCAAGTGGTAAACAGGACTGTAAGCCAACCATTTTATTTAGTAACCGGAGCTTTGACTAGCATTCAGAGTTTTAACAAAGCCTGTCCAAATCCTTGTTTTTGAAGCAAGTCCAAACTAGCCCTTAATATGTGTTGAAGCCGAAGCAAGTGTAAATGAGCCCTTAGGGCAGTGATGGTGACCCTCGGCACCCCAGATGTTTTGGAACTACATTTCCCATGATGCTCCGCTACACTGCAGAGTACATGTGCATCATGGGAAATGTAGTTCCAAAACACCTGGGCTGCCAAGGTTCCCCATCACTGCCCTTAGGATTTGAATAGGATTCGGCCCTTTGCTTGCAGTCACATGAGAGATTGTGAGAACGGGGATCTGTCTGGTTGCTGAATAGTTAATGTGTCGTTGTCCCGATCATATGCTGCTTTATACAGAAACAGGTTTATAAGCTTGGGGCAAAAAAAATAAAAACAGGATATTGCCCACAGCCAATAAGAGTCCAGCTGTCCATTATTCAATGAGCACATTGCTAATTGGTTGCTGCGGGAGGCATAATTATTTTGCTTGCCTCATATTTAATGAGCTGCGCTGTGTTACATGTGTGTCGCCTTTTCATTCAATTATATTTAAGCATTTCCCGGAACAACCTTACTAATTAAGTTACTATTACTGCTGTGAACATTTAGTGTGTCACTATTCATCTTTTGTACAAATTATAAATGACGTTCCGTCCTTCACATGACGTGCAGCCGCTTCATGCGAGTTCAGATTTCCCGGTAATTATGGCGATTTTATAGCTGTGGTAAACCGGTCACGTACTGGTCATCCGTATACTGCTTTAACTTTCCTGGACAGGGTTGGTTGGAAATTATTATAATCATGCTTTTAGTACATAAGTAATTTAAAGGGTTACTAAAGGTTCGAATTAAAAAAACAAACACGTCATACTTGCCCCCTCTGTGCAGCTCGTTTTTCACAGAGTGGCCCCTGAACCTCGTTTTCTGGGGTCCCTCGGCGGCTGTCTCGGCTCTTCCCCCGCATCAGCTAACCCCCCTGGGAAGCGCTCGCCCAAGGTGGTTACTTTGCGGGTGCGCTCCCTAGTCCTGTATTCGGCGTCCATAGCCGCCAACGACAGGACTCAGGGATGGGGGGGGGGGACCCCTGACACTCTCGTCATTGGAGTTGATTGACAGCAGCACGAGCCAATGGCTGCGCTGCTATCTATCCAATAAAGAGCCGAGAAGTCATGGCGTTCACGACGCGGGACTTTGGAGGGCTCAGGTAAGTAAACGGGGGGGGGGGGGGGGGGGGGGCTGGGCGTCCTGTAAGCATAATTTAAGGGGGTTGTAAAGGTAAATGTTTTTTCACCTTAATGCATCCTATGCATTAAGGTGGAAAAACATCTGACAGCACTGCCTCCATCCCCCACCCCCCTCGAGCCCCCGTTTTTTTACTTGCTTCACCCCTCAAAAGTCCCGCGCTCGTCCCCCGTCATCCTCTTCAGCTCCCAGCCTAGCCGTTGATCGGCTAGGTTGGACGGATTGATAGCAGCGCAGCCATTGGCAGGCGCTGCTTTCAATCACATCCAATGACGTGGCGCGCCGGGTGGCAGGGCCGAGTGATGCAGTCGGCAGCTATGCCTGCCGCTGTATCACAGAAGCCTGCCCGCAAGAGCTTTCCACCATGCGAGCTTGCACGAAGGTGGAAAGCTCTTGCAGAGGGGGAGCCATGACAGTTGCCGAGGGACCCCAGAAGACGTGGATTGGGTGGAGGGTGGGGAGAGGAAGGCTCCTTGATGGAGGGTGGGGAGAGGAAGGCTCCTTGATGGAGGGTGGGGAGAGGAAGGCTCCTTGATGGAGGGTGGGGAGAGGAAGGCTCCTTGATGGAGGGTGGGGAGAGGAAGGCTCCTTGATGGAGGGTGGGGAGAGGAAGGCTCCTTGATGGAGGGTGGGGAGAGGAAGGCTCCTTGATGGAGGGTGGGGAGAGGAAGGCTCCTTGATGGAGGGTGGGGAGAGGAAGGCTCCTTGATGGAGGTTGGGGGGAGGAAGGCTCCTTGATGGAGGTTGGGGGAGGAAGGCTCCTTGATGGAGGGTGGGGAGAGGAAGGCTCCTTGATGGAGGGTGGGGAGAGGAAGGCTCCTTGATGGAGGGTGGGGAGAGGAAGGCTCCTTGATGGAGGGTGGGGAGAGGAAGGCTCCTTGATGGAGGGTGGGGGGAGGAAGGCTCCTTGATGGAGGGTGGGGAGAGGAAGGCTCCTTGATGGAGGGTGGGGAGAGGAAGGCTCCTTGATGGAGGGTGGGGAGAGGAAGGCTCCTTGATGGAGGGTGGGGAGACGAAGGCTCCTTGATGGAGGGTGGGGAGAGGAAGATAGGCTTATTAACAACTCCGATCCATGGAGGCCCCACCTTGCAACTTATGCCTCATACACACGACCAGTTTTCCCGGCTGCCATGACAGCTTTTGGCCGGGAAAAATTTGAACTTTCTTTTTTCTTGCCAGGTTTCCCGGCAGTTTTCCTATGGGAAACACTGAGGTGGAGCATACACACGTCCAGGATTCCCGGCCAAAGCTCTTATGGCAGTTTTCCTGCCAGGAAAACCGGCCGGGTGTAGGGGAAAACGCTGCCGAGCCAGTTCTCGGCTTTCTCCTCGGATTTCCCGGCGGTAAAAAGTCAGCTGGGAAACCCTGTATGTGTGTGCAAGGAAATACAGGACTTTAAGGATCTGCTACTGACGACTTGGTGCCGGATATTGCAGCATTCAGAGATCTAGATGAGTCCATGCCTCCATGGGTCAGGGCTGGGGGGTTTTAGCGGCAAATCGGGGGCCTACTTGATAGGCGAGAGGACATAATGTCATGGCTGATCCTTGTAATGCCCTACAATTGTTGTCCGTCTTTCAAAAGCCTCCTACTGTGGTTACTGGAAGGGCTGGAAGTATCCTGCAGATAGCAGAAGAGTGGAATTTAGGATTTGCTCCAATATCATGAAACCGCTTCACTAAAGTGCTTCAGCCTTTCATCAGTGAAGCGGGGAAGAGGCAAAACAAGCTCGTACTTTACACAATGGCTGATTACACAAGCCACCCAGCAAGGCTGAAAAAAACACGAGGCTTGGTTACTGGCTATTTTACAAACACAAGTTGGTATCGCTTCCACTGCCAATCAGAAAAAGGTTGGTGACCCTCAGCTGAGGGCCGTAAGTGAAGCCACACACCTAAATAAAAGGTCATTAAAGTGGATCTTCCCCCCAACCCCCCAATTTTTCTTTTTTTTTTAACCCTACCTTACCTGATTGCGGGTACTGCACGGTTAATATACCTACCCAGTGTTGTCCTCCTGAGATCCTCTCCTCTTCTGCCTCCCATTTGGTCCTACCCCGCCATCTTCTTGCACAACGTCATTGGGAAGCTGCTGGTTCTTCCGGGTTCAGTCGACGGCTCTCCCGATGATGAGCTGGTAGCCCCGCCTCCCTCCTACTTTCTCAATGAAGGACTGTACCTCAATGGCAAATGTGACGTACATGGCGTACAAAGTGCACTACATTTACCTAGGCAAGTGACATACATGACGGGATGGGGGACAGAGCTTTATTTTATTTTTTTTACTTATTTGCAGAGGGGTAGAGATGAGGCAACATCAAACGGAGGGTGATGATCCGCTTTAATCAGTTGTACATCCAGTCTAAGATCCTACCCAGGGGTCTCAAACTGGTGGCCCTCCAGCTAATGCAAAACTACAAGTCCCATGGGGCATTGCAAGGCACAAGCATGACTTCCTTGGGCAGAGGCATGATGGGACTTGATAGTTCCACCACAGCTGGAGGGCCACCAGTTTGAGACTCCTTGATCGGACCTCAGACCGGATGTACATCAAGGGGTGTCTCAAACTGGAGGCCCTCCAGCTGTGGCGGAACTATCAAGTCCCATCATGCCTCTGCCCAAAGGGAGTCATGCTTGTGCATTGCCTCATGGGACTTGTAGTTTTGCCACAGCAGGAGGGCCACCAGTTTAAGACCCCTGTGTTAGGACCTCAGACTGGATGTACAACTTAAAAAGCGGATCATTACCCCCAGGTTGATGTTGCCTCGTCTCAGTTTGAGACCCCTTGATGTACATCCGGTCTGAGGTCCCATCAAGGGGTCTCAAAACTGGTGGCCCTCCAGCTGTGGCAGAACTATCAAGTCCCATCATGCCTCTGCCTGGGGGAGTCATGCTTGTGCCTTGCAATGCCCCATGGGACTTGTAGTTTTGCCACAGCAGGAGGGCCACCAGTTTGAGACCCCTGGGTAGGACCTCAGACTGGATGTACAACTGATTAAAGCGGATCATCACCCCCAGTTTGATGTTGCCTTATCTCAGTTTGAGACCCCTTAATGTACATCCGGTCTGAGGTCCCATCAAGGGGTCTCAAACTGGAGGCCCTCAAGCTGTTGCGGAACTATCAAGTCCCATCACGCCTCATGCTTGTGCTTTGCCATGCCTCCTGGGACTTGTAGTTTTGCCACAGCTGGGGGGCCTCCAGTTTGAGACCCCTGTCCGACACAAACTAGGGGTCTGTGTCGATGGGCTTTTGTTCAATCCAAACAGGTTTTGCTTTCTGATGCAAGTCCTGTAGGAATTCAGAACCTGTTTGAAGGCGGTCGGGAAGGAAGTGAACTGCAAGTCGAATGCGCCTGCCAATTAATTCCGCACGATCTCAGACATTTGATGCCATCAACAGAAGCTCAAATCTATAAATCGGTTTCATACTTTTTGTTTTGCAGCAAAAGAATCACTCGGCCCCAAGCAGCCCGTTCAGCCCTGGTGAGTATGGGAGCGAGAGACGACCATACTGGACTTATCACACACACATAAATGGTTTCTAATTCGGTTTTCTTGCTTTCTAGGGAAAGAGGAGGTTGTGATGAAACAGAATCTACTTCTAAGCTCGGATCCTCAGGTACTTTATGTCTGTAATATTTGAGTTGGCAGTAATAGTTGGTATTGCACAACTCGTAGCATTTTGGACTGAAGCCTTCACAGTAATCTTGGCCGTAGCACATGGTGCAGTCTTTTATGCCCACCACAGGCTTAGAAACGTGTGTTCCATCCAGTTTTTGATGTGACTGGTTTAAAAAAAAACAAATTTGCATCAAATAGCTCTTCGTAAAATAACACTCGATGGTTAAAGGGGAGTTCCACCCACAATTTCACTTTTTAAATATAAATACCCCTGTAATACACAAGCTTAATGTATTCTAGTAAAGTTAGTCTGTAAACTAAGGTCCGTTTTGTTAGGTTGTTACAGCATTTAGAGTTTATAATCTAGAAATAGACCGTGGCCATCTTAAATGTGGGCATCATGAAGCCAGACTGTATGACTTCCTGGATATTAGCTTTGCATATCTCGCACATGCTCAGTGCTGCACAAGCAATGTAATAGGTTTCAGTCAGGTTTGCAAGGACTACTGGGAAACATGATGCCTATCCCAGAAACCCTTGCAAATAGCCTTGTGACTTAAAGGGGTTGTAAAGGTACACGTTTTTTTACCTTCATGCATCCTATGCATGAAGGTAAAAAAACATCTAGCAGCACCGGCCCCCCCCGAGCCCCCGTTGTACTTACCTGACCGTTCGAATCTCCCGGGCGCGTCCACGTCGTCCTCTTCGGTTCCCAGCCTGGCCGTTGATTGGCTAGGCTGGGCGGATTGATAGCAGCGCAGCCATTGGCTAGCGCTGCTGTCAATCAGGGCGGATGATGCGGTGCGCTGGGGGGCGGAGCCGAGTGATACAGTCGGCGGCTATGGCCGCCGCTGTATCACGGGAGCGCGCTCGCAAAAGCTTTCCTCCATGTGAGCGCCCTCGCATGAAGAAGGAAAGCTTTTGCGAGGAGGAGCCCAGACAGCCGCCGAGGGACCCCAGAAGACAGGTTTCCGGGCCACTCTGTGCAAAACAAACTGCACAGTGGAGGTAAGTATCACATGTTTGTTATTTTTTTTTTTTTAAATCCCTGACTTTAGTGACCCTTTAATAGCCTAGGCCAGGGATCCTCAAACTACGGCCATCCAGATGTTGTAGAACTACACATCCCATGAGGCATTGTAACACACTGACATTCACAGACATGACTAGGCATTATGGGAATTGTAGTTCCTGAACAACTGGAGGGCCGTAGTTTGAAGACCCATGGCCTAGGCTAATAAGGAGGAGGACGTAATGAAGGACTACAAAATAAAGGTATTTAAAAGCAACAAAATAAATAAAAATTGTCCATTCTGAACACTATGGGATTAGGGCATGCAGCACAGACAAACATAAAAAAATGGGTGGAACTCCACTTTAACCACTTAAGACCCGGACCATTATGCAGGTAAAGGACCTTGCCCCTTTTTGCGATTCGGCACTGCGTCGCTTTAACTGACAGTTGCGCGGTCGTGCGACGTGGCTCCCAAACAAAATGTTATTTTTTCCCCCCACAAATAGAGCTTTCTTTTGGTGGTATTTGATCACCTCTGCGGTTTTTATTTTTTGCGCTATGAACAAAAATAGAACGATAATTTTGAAAAAAAAAATATTTTTTGCTATAATAAATATCCCCCAAAAATATATATAAAAAAACTTTTTTTTTCCTCAGTTTAGGCCGATACGTATTCTTCTACATATAAAGCGTTTATTGATCGGTTTGCGCAAAAGTTATTGCATTTACAAAATAGGGGGTATTTTTATGGCATTTTTATTATTATTATTTTTTTACTAGTAATGGCGGCGATTCAGCAATTCTTATTTTTTTTTTTTTTTTCGGTACTGCGACATTATCGGACACATCGGACACTTTTGACAAATTTTTGGGACCATTGGCATTTTTATAGCGATTAGTGCTATAAAAATGCATTGGATTACTATAAAAATGCCACTGGCAGTGAAGGGGTTAACACTAGGGGGCGGGGAAGTGGTTAAGGGGTGTTCTAATGCCTCGTTTCCACTGAGTGGATCGGTACGGTACGCTATTTTGGGTATTTCCATTATGAAAGCGTGCCGTAAAAGCGAATCGTACCGCACCAGCAAGGGTCCTGCTTCTCATGTGGGTCCAGAGAGAGTGGAACGGTCCCATTAGGGCGGACCTACAAATACATCTCACTGATTGGTGGACATGCTAGGATTTTTTTCTAAACCCTGAATGGTCCCTGGCGGTCCGATTTGCAGTGGAAATGCTCACGCGAATAGACCGGTCCCATCCTAACCGCTCCAAATTTACTGACCCGAACCGTTCCGTGGAAACAAGGCATTTGTATGGGGGGGGGGGACTAACATGGGGAAATCACTGATCTTCCGTTCATACATTGTATGAACAGAACATCAGCGCCAGGTCTGGAGCCTAATCTGGAGGGCCACCAGTTTGAGACCCCTTGATAGGGGTACCGGATGTACATCAAGGGGTCTCAAACTGGTGGCTCTCCAGGTGTTGCGGAACTATCAAGTCCCATCATGCCTCTGCCCGAGGGAGTCATGCTTGTGCCTTGCCATGCCTTGTGGGACTTGTAGTTTTGCAACCGTTTCATTAGAAATTGATTGAACAGATTAGGCTCCGGACGTGGCGTAGGTCGCCACGATGATCTATGCCCCGAAGTGGGAGCAAATACCTGTATTATACAGTTATCTGCTCCCTCCTCCCCCCTGAAAGGTGCCAAATGTGACACCGGAGGGGGGGAGGAATACAAAAAGCGGAGGTTCCTTTTTTGGGTGGAACTCCGCTTTAAGCTCCAAAATGTAAGGGAAGTCAGTAATTTTCTAACAAAAAATTATGATTTTTACATGTAGGAGAGGAATGCCAGAATTCGTGTGGAATAAATCCTGCAGCTGCTGACTTTTTTAATATACGGACACTTTCCTGTCCAGGGCACCCGCGATGTCCTCATCCGTTGTAAACCCGTCCCTCGGCTCCCCGGGTGGAGGCGCCGCCATCTTCAGTATAGGGAATCAGGAAGTGAAGCCTTGCGGTTCCCTACTGCGAGTCTCGCTGTGCGTCCTGACTGGTCCCTTGCTGTCTTCTGGGACCTGTGTCGCTCCCAGAAGACAGCGGGAGGGACGGAGGAGGGGCCAGACATGGCGTAGATTGCCGAATATTCTGCGGCGATTTTTAGCCGGAAGTTGGAACAAAGGCCTGTATTAGACGGGTAGCTGCTCCGATAAGCGTAAGTTCTATTTTTGGGTGGAACTCCGCTTTAGGAACTTTCTGCTGTTCTCCCTTTACTAAATACATACTCGTGCCACTCACTGCACTGTATAACCACCTCCTTTTTTGTATGTCTCACTAAGATCCCTAGATGTCTAGATTTGTTTATGTTTACTATGCATATTACCTACTATGGCATCATTTCATACACTTACTTTACTTCTACTCTTCTCTTTTTTTTGTTTAGCATGCAGCTCACCTGCCGGCCAGGTCTCAGCTGCGTCCTTTGGAGCTTCCTGGAGAAAACTCTGATCAACGGCAAGAGCTAGAAACGATTCGCAGATACTATGAGATGGCCAGAGAAGAGGTCATGAGGCTGCAGCAGGAGCTGTCAAGGAGATCTTCTGAGTGCGTCGCTCTGGCCACTGAAAGGGATCGCAGCAAGGTGGAGTCAGACCAACAGATCCGACAGTTGGAAGAAGCACTCCGTGATGTGCAGAAGCGAATGTTGGACTCCGAGAGCAAAGTCAAACAGATGCAGACACACTTCCTGGCCCTGAAAGATCACCTGACCCAGGAAGCTCTGAGCGGCAGCTCACGTGCCGGGGAACTACAGGAACAGCTCCAAGAGGTAAAGAGCAAATACGAGGGAGCATCTGCTGAAGTCGGAAAGCTGCGCAACCAGCTGCGGCACAACGAGCTCCTGGTGCAGGAGCTGCGCAGGGAGGATGCTCGCTTGCGAAAGGATAACCGCCGTCTGCAGGACGATCTAGCCGTTTGTGAAGAGGAGAAGGAAAAATCTGAGCGACGGGTCCAAGAGGCCAGGGAGCAGCTGGGGCTGGCGGTCACCACTGACAAGTTTGAAAACATGAAATGCCTTTTAACCAACGAGGTGAATGAGAAGTCCCGGAGGTTGGAAGAAGCCGAACGGGAGCTGAGCCGTGTCAGAGATGAGTTCGAAGCTGCAAACAAGGAGAAGAGGAGGTTCGAACCCAAGCTGGACTTGCTAAAGAAAGAGATGGACGATTTGAAAGTAAGGAACAGCAGCCTCGCACGGGAAAACGAGAAGATGCAGTCAGAGAAGATTCTGCTGCAGAGACAAATTGAAGAGCTAAGAGGGCACATGAGAAGTCAGCATGTTCCGGCACAGCTGCATGCCGAGACTAAGAGAGCCTGTGAGGAGACCATAGCCATGCTGAGCCAAAAGCTTGCAGACTCGGAGCAGCATCACCGGAAGGCTGAGCTGGAGCAACAAAAACTGCTGGAGGAAAAGAAGACTTTGAAGGAGGGTATGGTTCTCCTCCAAGCCTCCACCACTTCCCGCCAGGAGCTTGAAACCGAGATGAAAGAGATGCAGTCAAGGGTCAGACAACTGGAGAAACAGCTGGCCGACATGACTAAGAGATGTGAAGAAGAAGCCATGAGAGGCTGTTCTCTACTGACGGAGAACGCCAGCCTGAAGGAAAATCACATACCTCTTGCCGCACACCTGCAGGCCTCCGTCACGCTGACCGCAGAGCTGGAGAAAGCCAAAGCGGAGGTTGCCATGGTCAGGAAGCAACTGGAGAACGAGTCCAAACAGGTGACGACTGTGCGAGGCGACCTGGAAAAACAGATTACGAGGCAGAAAAGCCTGCAAGCACAGCTGGAGAGCGAGTCCGCTCTGAAGTTAGAAATGCAGACTCTGCTGAAGAGCCAGACCGCAAAGGAGGTGGAACTGCAAGAGAAGCTGAGGGCCGAGGTCTCCAAAAATGCAGAACTGCAGACGCGGGCTTCCGGCGAAGCCGCCACCCGGTCAGAGTTGCAGTCGCAACTGGACAAGCTAAAGGAACAGATCCGCTCGGATTATGTGACGCGAAAGGAATACGGAAATAAGGTGGCAGAGCTGCAGAAAGGTGAAGAAAAGATGAAGCAAGAGTATTCCCAGGCGTACGCCAAGTACCAGCATGAAAAGGAAGAGGTGAGCAGGCTCCAGGCAGCCATTAAAGAGCAGCGAGTGGAGCTGGACACATTGCAACGTTGCATCACCGAAAAATACGCTCCACTCACCAGTATGGAAGAGAAGGAGAAGAAATTCTTGGTGGCCAAAAAAGAAATGGAGTTGGAGTTACAGAAGCAGTGTCAAATGACCGGAGAGGCAAAAGAGAGCCTGTCAAAACAGCAACAAGAGGCCCTCGACCTCCGAAAAGAGCTGGCGACCTCAAAGCAGACCCTTCTTCAGGAACAGACCTCCCGAAAGGAAGAGGAGGCCGCCATGCTCAAAGAATTGGACGAGCTCCGAGCTCGTCTACGGGACCTGCAGAAGACTCTGGTCCAGGCTGAGGAAAAGCAGCGGGCGTTGCAAGAAGAAAACCTACAAACCACCAAGAAGCTCAACGCACTTCAGGAATGTCTTGGCAGTCAATACATTCCCATACAATACCACAATGAACTGAAGAGCACACTGGACACTACCAGGGCTACTCTTGAAGCTGAGATAAGTGCCAAGGTCAACCTATGTGAAAGGATGCAAGAAAAAGTGCACGACTTGGAAAAGGACCTGGAGGAACAGAGAGGGTCCAGTATCTCCAGTGCGCAGCATGCCAAGGAAAAGGAGGACTGGCAGAGAAGGGAGGCCGCGGCTCAATCCAAGTTGCAGGAGAGAGAGAAGGCTCTGGTTGTGGCTGAACAGGAAGTGAAGGGATTACGAGAAGAGTTGAAGAGAGCCCAGCAAAACTTAGAGGAAGCGCAGAGTCACAGGCAGAGTGAAAAAGTCGAATTCACTGCAGCGAGAACCGCCCTGGAGCAGAGGGCGGCTCTGCTGGAAGACGCCACTCGCACGTGCAAAGAGGAGAACAGACAGATGGCGCAGAAGCTGCAGGAGGCGCTCGCACAGTGCGAGAAAGTCAAGCAGAAGAACCAGAGCCAAGAACAAGAGATCGCTCAGCTCAAGGGGAAGCATGAGCAGTGTCTTTCCACCATTGAAGAGCTGCAGAAGACCATCCAGAAATCGGCCCGAGACCTGGAGAGCAAAGAAAAGCAGGTGAGGCCCGCTGCAGAAATCCTTCATCTTTATCCTGTTTATATGACACTTTTTTTGTAAGTATGTTCTTTGGGGGGGGGGGTAACCTAATTTAACCTCTTAATACCAAGGCACCTTCACCCCCGTCCTGCCCAGGACAATTTTCAGCTTTCGGCGCTGTCACACTTTGAATGACCATTGTACGGTCGTGCAACACTGTACTCGAATGAAACTGTTAGCATTGTTTTCATGCAATTAGAGATTTCTTTTGGTGGTATTTATTTATGCGCCACTGATATGCAGACCTGGGCGGGCACCTGAGAGGGAGCTGCGCTGATAATCAGCACAGACCCCCCCCCCCCCGTCAGGATAGCAGCCGATCGGCTCTCCTCTACTCGTCTCTAGACGCGAGTGAGGAAAAGCTGATCAACGGCTCTTCATGTTTACATCGTGATCAGACACCACTGATCACGTGGTAAAGAGCCTTCGAGATCGGTGTAGCGGTGTGTCAGATTGACCCGCTACACCACCAATCACCGCTATGCGCGGCTCCCACGGGCGTGTAGCAGTTGTTATCCTGCTGGGCGTCGTATGATATTTTCACTTCACTTTTATTGTCATATTTGTAATTTGAAGTTTAATGCCAACCTAACTTAAAGGGTTTGTAAAGGAAATTTTTCTTTTTTTTTATCTCAATAGCTTCCTTTACCTTACTGCAGTGCTGTTTTCATGTCCTCATTGTTCGTTTTTTGCTCTCAAGTTGCTGCAATTCTTTTCTGATCTCCACACGTCCTGGTTGTCTGTTTCCTGTTAACCACAGTGCTGGGAGCTTTCTCTCTGTGGTCACTAATCAAGGAGGTGCGATTACTGTGTGTCTAAAACCCCTCAGCACCAATCAGTTTCGTTTTCCAAACCATCACTGCCCTGTATTGGCTCTGTGTCTCTGTACATCACAGAAGCGGGAAACGGCATGCAAAAACAAAACTGAAACTGCAGGCACATTTTATGATTGATTTTTATCAATTTTTAATCGTTTTTTTAAAAGGAATCCGTTAACTATTATGTCTCTATACCATGGGTCTTCAAACTACGGCCCTCCAGTTGTTCAGGAACTTCAATTCCCATAATGCCTAGTGATGTCTGTGAATGTCAGTGTGTTACAATGCCTCATGGGATGTGTAGTTCTACAACATCTGGAGGGCCGTAGTTTGAGGATCCCTGCTCTATACCCTGTAAACAGTCATTTCAGCATAACATTTTTTTTTTTTTAATTACAACTCCTTTAATTAGCGCTGCACTTTTTTGTTTTCACATTCTGACGGAGGCTCCTTACCACATGATCAGCTGTGACCAATCACAGCTGATCATCGCGTGAGCCAAGAAGTGCCGGTAAGCGGCATTCCTCGGTTCATGCTGACAGGGAGGGCCGTTTGGCGGCTACCCCTGTCAGTCGGGGGGGGGGGGGGGGGTGTCTGTGCGCACATTGATTATCGGCACAGCCCCCATCAGATGTGCCCATCAGCTTCCAATCTGTGCCCAATCAATGATGGCTGTCGGTGGCTAATTGGTGGCCACCACAGTGCTAATTGGTATCCATCAGTACCACCTGTCAGTGCCCATAGCAGCCGCCTCAGTGCCGTCGCTGAAGGAGAAAGCAACATTTTATAACTGAAATTAAGATATTTTTTTGTTTGGGGGGGGGGGGGGGGGATTTTTTTTTTGTTTTAGCAAACAAATTAAAACCGCAGAGATGATCAAATGCCACCAAAAGAAATCTCCATTTGTGGGAAAAAAAATTATAAAAATGTCATTTGGGTACAGTGTTGCACGACCGCGTAATTGTCATTAAAAGTGTGACAGCGCTGAAAGCTGAAAATTGGTGCGCAGCGGTATTGAAAGGGTTAAAGATGGCGATTTGGCTTTTTATAGAGTATATGGATTCCTGAGGCGTGTTTTCGATAATCTGTGTTCTCATTGGCCGAGCCTCTTTGCATATCGAAAAAAGATCTTTAACTGTTGCATTCTTGCATGTCTTTTCTGTAGCTCTAATGTTTTTGTGTTTTTTTTTTTTCCCCCCTTTTGGAAAGGTCTCTATTCTTCTGAAGGATATAGAGAGACTGAAGCAGTCCTTGTCTCAGCTTTCTGGGAAAAGCCAAATAACAGAGTCCCTGCAGAACCAGATCAAAGCCCTACAGTGCCAACTGGATGTGAGTAATGTCAGGGGAACTGCTCTGTATCAAAGTGCTGCACTCCAAAACGTAGGCCTCGGCCCCGGTTCGCTGCGGGAAACGCTCAGGATTGGCTGCACTGAAAATTAAACTCTGTCATAGACGTGCGCACAGGGTGTGCCAGATGTGCCCAGGCACACCCTAATCGCCCTACTGCCCTGGTTTCCCCCTCCTTCCCCCCCCCCCCCCCCCGCGGAGCTTCTGGCTTCCCTCCTCTCCCTCCCGCTGTAGCTGCGGGTATGTTTTGAGATGAGTGGGGGGAAGGGGGTGGGTAAATATGTAACTTACCGGCCCCTTCCCTTTCATCCTGAGTGATTGGTACTGTGTGTTTGATCTTTGGGGTGCACACCCTAATGCAATATGTACGGTATGTACTTTGTACATGCGATCTGCCGTCCGGTGTCAATGTTAAATTAATGACACCCCAGAATCGGATCGCATTGGGTAGATTTTATTTTGGTGTGGCAACAAAAAGATGGCCGCACTTCTTTTTTTTTTTTTCTTTTTTTTTTATGCAGTGCGAATTGCGCCCACAGAAAACGGATGGGCTCAAATCGCACTGCAAAGAATCGCATGTGATTTGAATAGGAATGTGAGGAAGAAGGAATTACGGCTCATTCATAAAAAAACTATTGGATAAAAAGGAACACATTTTATTATAATAATAAGAAAAAATCTATTTTTTTTTTTTTTAATAAACTTGTTACCGTGTTTCCCCGAAAATAAGACACCGTCTTATATTTTTTTTCCCTCAAGAAATCACACTATGGCTTATTTTCGGGGGGTGTCTTATTTTTATTACAGAAAATAAAGGTTGCCTACCTGAACCACACTTGCGCTTCTTAGCATTTCCTCTGTCCACCTGTAGACTGAGATTATCGTATTCTGCACGCCATTTTTGGACCATTCGGATATCCAACTTCTTCTCTTTGCAAAAAGCCGTAAGATTCTTGCCTCGGGAGTCCTCCACAATTCCTTTCTTGTACTCAACAGAATAACTCTTTCTTTTTGCACTCATCTTGTCTGGTTGTACAAAAAGATAGGCCAGCAAAGCTGATGTGGAGCACAGTGGAGCTGGGGTGATCTGTTTGTGTGGGGTGAGAGAGGGGTTTGCTGGTCAATGCTGGGAGAATCTTTTTGCTTTACAGAGTGTTCTTCTCCTCACAGCTCCTGAGCACCAGTACAGTAACATACACCTATGACGTGTTGTTTACCGCGCCGCATACGACACGCCTATCACTACAAGATTCGACACTACATCTTATTTTCGGAGATTCGACACTACATCTTATTTTCGGAGATTCGACACTACATCTTATTTTCGGAGATTCGACACTACATCTTATTTTCGGAGATTCGACACTACATCTTATTTTCGGAGATTCGACACTACATCTTATTTTCGGAGATTCGACACTACATCTTATTTTCGGAGATTCGACACTACATCTTATTTTCGGAGATTCGACACTACATCGCTACGTCTTATTTTCGGAGGGGTGTCTTATATTTCTATCTTGCGTCGAAATCCCGCTACGGCTTATTTCTTTCTCGTACATCACGGGACACAGAGCGGCATATTCATTACTATATGGGTTATATGGAGTACCTTCAGGTGTGGACACTGGCAATCTCAAACAGGAAGTCCCCTCCCTATATAACCCCCTCCCCTAGAGGGAGTCCCTCAGTTTTTTCGCCAGTGTCTTAGGTGTTGGTCACGGAATAGCTTTGCTCCACATCCTTGGGATTAAGGGCGGGCTAACCGGATCTGTCCAAGGAGCCTCAGTGCCAAAGTGGACAGTACCCGGGCCCCAAACCGTGGGGTTTTGCCTATAATGCTCCTCTTTGGAGGGCTGGGCCCAGGACTTGGAGTTTGTAAAAACCATAAGTTCCTGTTTGCCAGGGTGCTATATAGGTCCAGGACAGTGGGTACCTTCATAGGACCCCAGGGCCTGAAGGTCTACTACGCTACCCACGGAGATGGGAGAAGATTGGATCAGTTTGCTGGACAAACATCCTGCAGCATGGAGCAGGTAAGGGGGAGCCTGCGGGACTTGGTTCGACAGCAGGCTCTCCGGGGTAACCTAAAAGGGGGGACAGCCTAAGTATGCTCTGCATGGGCAACCTTGCTCACTATGTCTAAGAGAGACAGGATGACACCTTTTTCCCCCATCACTAGGTTCCCCTGTCTAAGAATGTGTTGCTAGCTAACCTGCTGCTTTCTTCCTAGGACTAGTAAGGATCCCTAGGGGCCTTTTGGAGTCCTACCTGGCCGGGGGTTTGAATCTGCCGCCTGTTTCTGCAGTCCTGGGTCTCCAGCAGCGCGGCTCCTCCATGTTCCTCCTGTTCCGGCATACGCGTGCGCGCGCACGTCTTATAGACGTTTTTCGCGCCGTTCAGACAGGAGGGCGGGGGGGGGGGTTCGTGCCTGCGGCGTCATACAGGGGCGCGCCTTGTGCTGTTATAGATCAGCAGGCAATTTCAGTGCTCAGTCTGAGGCTGATTTCAGAAGGAGAGGACGCAGAGCGGCAGAACAGTGACTCCCGGTGGCGGAAGAGGGGTAGTACATGCTGGACTTTGTTCCAATGCCTTTTTTGTTAAGCCAAGAAATCCCCCTTTTTTGCATACAGGTTGGAGGCTGGCAAACTTAGTTTGGGGTCACTGTATGTTTCTAAAAAAGAAAATATATATAATATATATTTAGAAAAAAAAAAGAGAAAAACATACGAGATCCCATCAGTTTTTGGGCATTAGTGATCTATTGTCCCCTAAACTCTGGTTTTGTACTCCTGGCCACTACAGTCTGTTGTGTGGGCGGAGTCCCTCGATTTTGTATTATGGCTTCCAAAGGTTCGGGGTCAAAGGGTACAAAAAAGACCAAAAAACAAAGGGGTTCCCCTTCTGATTCTGATGATATGCCGATACTTTCCCCGCAACTTATTAACATAAAAGGTGCCTTGGATGAGCCATTAGGGGGATCTGGTGCGGAGGCTGGCCCAGATCAGCCCAGCCCTGTGTTTTATCACAGAGGAGATGCTAGCCGTATCCCTAGGGGGGCTAGAAGAGAGAATAGCAGCATTAATCGCTAGAGCTATTCCTGGTAAGAAACGGGTTAGATCCCCATCACCAAGAGGTGTATCCTCAGATGCTGAGATTCTCTCTCCGGAGGAATTGGAATCACAGGAGGATCAACTAGACCTGAACCAAGAGGGTTCAGGGATTGAGGGATCTACCTCTGAGGAACCATTTTCAGACTCCCAGACAGAAAGACTGTGGGTACAGTCTTTGACGGACATGGTCCGCTCGGCATTTAGTTTACCATTGCCAGAGCCTCAGGTTCCTCCGGTATCCTCTCTGGGCTCTTTGAAAGCTCCGTTAAACAACGCAGTTTTTCCAGTCCATCCTCTTTTGGAGGAATTGATCTTTCGGGATTGGGTACGGCCGGACAGGATTTTTCTGCCACCGAAAAGATTTGCGGTCATTTACCCCATGGAGGAAAAATTCTCCAAGAGGTGGAGGCTCCCAGTAGTGGAGGCAGCCATCTCATGTGTGAATAAATCACTAACTTGCCCGGTGGAAAACATACATATGTTTAAAGATCCGGTTGATAAAAGGTTAGAGACACTTTTAAAAGCATCCTTTGCTACGGCAGGAGCAGTGGTACAGCCAGCTGTGGCTGCAATTGGAGTTTGTCAGGCGTTAAAAGACCAGACAAAAGAAATGTTAAAGGACATGCCTACCCAACAAGCAGAAGAGTTTTCTGACATTCCCAGAGCTCTGTGTTTTGCGGTAGATGCTATAAAAGATTCCATCCAGCAAGCCTCTCGTTTATCACTATTTTTGGTGCACATGAGAAGGCTCTTATGGTTGAAGAACTGGGCGGCGGAGCCCCCATGCAAAAAGCTTCTGGCAGGGTTTCCCTTCCATGGAGGACGACTCTTCGGAGAGGATCTGGATAAATATATTCAGACTATTTCAAATGGCAAGAGTACCCCTTTTACCGGTCAAAAAGACATTCCGGGGTCCTACATTTAAAAGGCAGCTCTTTCCTGTCTCGGGGCCCTCAAATTCCAGGCAGTATCGACGGCCGCCTGCACGATCCAACGTTAACAGTAGATCGCAGGGACAGGCCCCTGGGGGTAAGAGGCCATGGTATCGCAAGCCGACAAAGACAGCCCCTAAGTCTGCCTTATGAAGGGGCGCCCCCACTCTCGCGGGTGGGGGGAAGGCTTTGTTTCTTCTCAGAAGTTTGGGAAGCCAAGATCCCCGACAAATGGATCCGGGCATCTGTAACCACAGGCTACAGACTGGAGTTTCTAAGGTATCCTCCGCCTCATTTTCAAGAATCAAGGCTACCAAGGGATCCAGCAAGGAAGGCATCATTGCTGGCAGCTTTGGATCACCTGCTCTACCAGGACGTAATAATAGAGGTGCCAGCCCAAGAGCAAGGGCTAGGTTTCTATTCCAATCTCTTTGTCATACCAAAGCCCAACGGCGATGTCAGGCCAATCTTGGACCTAAAGAGGTTAAACGGTTACCTAAAGGTTCGTTCCTTCCGGATGGAATCCATCCGGTCAGCAGCCGCCGCGCTTCAGAAAGACGATTTTCTGGCCTCCATAGACATAAAGGATGCTTACCTTCATTTTTACGCTTCGCGGTGGGGCAGCGACACTTCCAATTCAGGGCGCTCCCCTTCGGGCTGGCCACGGCCCCCCGGGTATTCACGAAGATCCTAGCCCCAGTTCTGGCCAATTTAAGGATCCAAGGGGTCACAGTCCTAGCATACTTGGACGACCTTTTAATCATAGATCACTCACGACCGGGTCTGCAAAAGGCAGTAAACCTCACGGTTCGGTACCTCGAAGAATTCAGCTGGGTCCTAAACCGGGGAAAGTCAGCGTTCCAGCCTACAAAGCAGTTGGAATACCTCGGCATGAGGTTAGACACAGAACAGCAAAGAGTGTTCCTGCCCCTGGTAAAGATCGAGGCTATCAAGGGGCTGGTTCAGTTGGTTCTAAACAAGAAGAAACCAACTATTCGCCTGTGTATGCGATTACTAGGCAAGCTAGTGGCCACGTTCGAGGCAGTACCATACGCTCAGATCCACACTCGCGTCCTACAGGCAGCCATTCTAGCAGCCTGGGGCAAGAGGGCACATGCCTTAGAGTCCCCTTTGACGCTATCATCAAGAGTCCGACAAAGCCTGGCCTGGTGGTTGAACCCCCAGAATCTTCTAAAGGGAAAATCCTTCAGCCCTGTTGTCTGGAAGGTAGTTACCACAGACGCCAGCCTGGCAGGCTGGGGGGGGCGGTCTTCGAGGGGTCCTCTCGCCAGGGAACTGGGGTGAAAGCAGAGAGGCAGCTCCCCATCAATATCTGGGAGATCAGAGCTGCTCGCCTAGCCCTTCTGGCATGGACCTCCAGATTAAAGGGGTTCCCGGTGAGAATCCAGTCAGACAATGCCACGGCGGTGGCATACATAAACCACCAAGGGGGAACCAGGAGTCGGGCCGCTCAGAGGGAGGTGAGCTTGATTTTTCAGTGGGCAGAGGTTCATGTACCCTGCATTTCGGCGATATTCATTCCCGGAGTGGACAACCTGCAGGCAGACTTCTTAAGTCGCCAGAGTCTGTCGCCAGGGGAGTGGTCTCTGCATCCCCAGGTCTTTCAGACAATCTGCCAGAGGTGGGGAATGCCAGACGTAGATATAATGGCATCCAGGTTCAACAAGAAACTAGACAGGTTCGTGTCTCGAGCGAGGGATCCTATGGCCTGCGGAACCGATGCGTTGGTTTGCCCTTGGCATCAATTCAAACTTCTATATGCATTCCCTCCGCTACAGTTACTCCCTCGCCTGTTGCGCAAGATCAGAGTGGAGCACAAGCCAGTCATTTTAGTAGCTCCGGCTTGGCCCCGGAGGACTTGGTACTCACTAGTCCTGAAGATGGCAGTGGGAGACCCTTGGACTCTTCCTCTACAACCAGACCTACTCTCACAAGGCCCGATCCTCCACCCTACATTACGGCGTCTAAATTTGACGGCCTGGAGGCTGAATCCCTGATTCTCAGGGGTAGAGGTCTGTCTAGGCAGGTAATCCCTACCCTGATTAGGGCTAGAAAGCCGGTCTCCAGGGTGATTTATTACAGGGTGTGGAGGAACTACGTAGGCTGGTGTGAATCCAAAAGATGGAATTCCCGCAAATATACTATTGATAGGGTGTTAAGTTTTCTCCAGCTAGGAGTGGATAAAGGCCTGGCACTAAGCACAATCAAGGGACAGATCTCAGCTCTGTCAGTGTGGTTTCAGAGGCCGCTGGCCACCCACTCGCTGGTAAAGACCTTCTTACAGGGGGTCTTGCGTATTAATCCTCCTGTCAAGTCACCACTTTGTCCAGGGGACTTAAATCTTGTTCTGTCATCCCTACAGAAACAACCTCTTGAGCCGTTGGCTGAGGTACCTTTGGGTTTACTGACTAGAAAGTCGGTATTTCTGATCACCATAGTTTCGGCCAGGAGAGTATCGGAATTGGCAGCCTTATCTTGTAAGGAACCATATCTCATTTTGCATAAGGATAGGGCGGGGTTCCGTCCTCATCCTTCCTTTCTACCAAAGGTTATATCCAGTTTCCACCTGAACCAGGATGTGGTACTTCCATCCTTCTTCCAAAACCCACCTCTAGAAAAGAGGGGTTGCTGCATACGTTGGATATTGTCAGGGCCGTAAGGGCCTATCTTAAAGCTACAGAGAAGGTTCGGAAAACAGATGTGGTGTTCGTTTTACCGGAAGGGCCCAAGATGGGTCAGGCAGCCGCTTGATCCACCATCGCAAGATGGATTAAACAATTAATTGTTCGGGCCTGCGGTTTGAAGAGGTGCCTCCTCCTTTGTCGGTAAAGGCCCATTCTACCAGGGCCAGGGGCACCTCCTGGGCAGCACATCATCAGATCTCTATGGCTCGAATATGCAAGGCAGCAACGTAGTCATCAGTCCACACGTTTACAAAATTTTATCAAGTGGACGTAAGAAGGAATGCGGATACAGCCTTTGGGCAGTCAGTACTACAGGCCGCGATTCAAGCTCCTCAGGATCTGAGGGGGCTCCCTTGATTTGATTTGAGATTTACATTTCTCGTTTAAGTTGGATTTACTAGTATCTGAGTATACCTCTAAAATTAAATCCTTCTTTGGAAGATGTCTCCCTCCCCTCATTAAAGCATTGCTTTCGGACATCCCACATAGTAATGAATATGCCGCTCTGTGTCCCGTGATGTACGAGAAAGAAAAAGTGATTTTTAAATACAGCTTACCTGTAAAATCCTTTTCTTGGAGTACATCACGGGACACAGAGCTCCCACCCCTCTTTTGGGTGACCATTTTGGGAGGCATACTGCTTGCTACAAAACTGAGGGACTCCCTCTAGGGGAGGGGGTTATATAGGGAGGGGACTTCCTGTTTGAGATTGCCAGTGTCCACACCTGAAGGTACTCCATATAACCCATATAGTAATGAATATGCCGCTCTGTGTCCCGTGATGTACTCCAAGAAAAGGATTTTACAGGTAAGCTGTATTTAAAAATCCCTTTTTTCGGAGTACGTCTTATTTTCGGGGAAACACGGTAGTTGTTTTAAGGCCACACTGGGGCGGTGGGCGTGGCGCTTTACCGTCAATTTCGCTGCACTATTTGGCCGCTAGCGGGGTGCTTTTACCCCCGCTAGCGGCCAAGAAAGGGGTAAAACCATCCGCGAAGCCCCGCTGCAGCAGCGTTTTGCCGGCGGTATAGCCGCGGTGCCCAATGATTTCAATGGGCAGGAGCGGTGGAGGAGCGGTGTACACGCTGCTCCTTCACCGCTTCAAAGATGCTGCTAGCGGGACTTTTTTTTTTTATTGTCCTGCTAGCACACCGCTCCAGTGTGAAAGGCCTCAGGGGCTTTCAAACTGGAGACACGGCAGCGGCTGTTTCAGGGCGCTATTTTTAGCGTTATAGCGCCTGCAAAGCGCCTCAGTGTGAAAGGGGTCTAAGCCTGAGGAAGGGCTATAGGTGTGTTTTTTTTTTTTTTGTGCGATAGGTGGGATCTCCTTTAACTTCCTGTCCTATACTCAAAACAGGAAGTGAGGGTAAATGCCTCCAGATGTCACCATTTCCCCCTCTTTTGCTGTTCTGGTGGCAGCCCAAAATGTGTCATTCGAGCCTCGGTGTTACCACCTCCCCTTATCGCACCATTGTACACGTGGCATGATGCTTTGTGGCCCGTGGCAAAAATTATGCCCCTCCCTTTTCTTCGTGTTCAGTGGGCAGTACTGCCGATGAACGCTGCCCATTCTAATGAATGCAGAGCCGTGGTGCGGGCTTTACGGGGTTAAAAAAAAAAAAAAAGACTGAGGAGGTGTGAAAAGGGCATTTGAACAGTGCTAAGGTTCCGCAGATCACTTTTTGGGAGGGACAGCAAGGACTGCCATGGGTGTAAATGAGCCCCAAGTGTTGCTGTACCTCAAATTGACAAGGTGGGCGTTGCCAGCAAATACAGGGAGGGGAGAAAGTTCGGGACAGGAGAACAGGACACGCTTTTTTTTTTTGTGTAGCATACCGGATGTCCGAACTGGTTACACAGACTTCCCAATATGTCTTCAATAGGTAAAGAATGTTGGGTAAAGCCACAGCAGTCGGTGGGATTTATATTGCAATGTGTACATTTTATACCCGGTCATTATCTCGGGTAGTCTTGTGTTTTGTGTCCCCGGAAATCTTTATTCATTCTCTAATATTTACTACAGGAGGCGCAGCGCCGGCACCAGGAGATCGTCTCCATCTATCGTGCTCACCTGTTGAATGCTGTGCAGGTAAGACGCCACTCCTCTCTACTATTCTGTACCATGTAGGAAATTTGGTGTAATAATTTGCAAACACGGCAGACTGACTAACAGCTAAGTAGCAATGTTCTTTCTATGGGGTTTTTTAATAATTCTTTTTATATACCACATTTGCCGGCGTATAAGACGACCCCCCCTAATTTTCCAGCTAAAATGTTGGTTTTGGTATATACTCATCATATAAGACGACCCCCTTCCTACTAGTCATGCCTCGCCTCACCTCGCCGTGCCACCGCTGCGTGCCACGCCGTGCCACCGCTGCATGCCACCGATGCGTGCCTCCGCTGCGTGCCACCGCTGCGTGCCTCGCCGTGCCACCGCTGCGTGCCTCGCCGTGCCACCGCTGCGTGCCTCGCCGTGCCACCGCTGCGTGCCTCGCCGTGCCACCGCTGCGTTCCTCGCCGTGCCACAGCTGCGTTCCTCGCCGTGCCACCGCTGCGTTCCTCGCCGTGCCACCGCTGCGTTCCTCGCCGTGCCACCGCTGCGTTCCTCGCCGTGCCACCGCTGCGTTCCTCGCCGTGCCACCGCTGCGTTCCTCGCCGTGCCACCGCTGCGTTCCTCGCCGTGCCACCGCTGCGCGCCTCGCCGTGCCACCGTTGCGCGCCTCGCCGTGCCACCGTTGCGCGCCTCGCCGTGCCACCGTTGCGCGCCTCGCCGTGCCACCGCTGCGCTCCTCGCCGTGCCACCGCTGCGCTCCTCGCCGTGCCACCGCTGCGCTCCTCGCCGTGCCACCGCTGCGCTCCTCGCCGTGCCACCGTTGCGCGCCACGCCGTGCCACCGCTGCGCGCCACGCCGTGCCACCGCTGCGTGCCTCGCTGAAATTTCGCCTGGGCACGAAGGGGGTTTATGTGCCCAGTAAGCAAGTGGTTATGAAGCGATACGCATACCCGTGATCGTCTCACGGAGACATAGAACGGGGAGATGTCAGTGTAAACGCAACATCTCCCCGTTCTGCCTAGTGATCGTGTTCCCTGTCATCGAGAACACGGTCAGTGACGTGTCACAGCAAGCCACGCCCCCCTACAGTTAGAATCACTCCTTGGGCAACACTTAACCCCCCTACAGCGCCACCTAGTGGTTAACTCCTTCACTGCCAGTGTCATTTTCACAGTAACCAGTGCACTTTTTGCTGTGAAAAATGACAATGGTCCCAAAAATGTGTCAATTGTCTGATGTGTCCGCCATAATGTCGCAGTCATGATAAAAATCGCAGATCGCCACCATTACTAGTAAAAAAAAAAAAAAAGCTATAAAACTATCCCCTATTTTGTAGATGCTATAACTTTTTGCGATCAATATACGCTTTTATTTTTTTACCAGAAATATGTAGAAGAATACGTATCGGCCTAAACTGAGGGAAAAAACGTTTTTTTTTTTTTTATATATATATATATATATATTTTGGGATTAATATTACAGCAAAAAATATTCAATTTTTTTCAAAATGTACGCTCTATTTTTGTTTATAGCGCGAAAAAATAATAGAGAAGCTCCTCTCCATTTATAAACTGAAGCATTGTAAACACAGGTTATGATACTCAGTTATGTGAATGGACAGAGTCGGTGATCACTGACTCTGTCCATTCGCAAAAGGTAGGAGCCAGATTTATCGGCTCCTACCTCCGCTCTCCATCCTGACAGTTCGGGGGGAGAGTGGCGCGGCGAAGGGAGAGTGGCGCGGCGGGGGAGAGTGGCGCGGCCGGGGACAGTCAGCTGTGATCGGTGTGGCTTTTGGTAAAAGATACAAGCACCGATCATCGCTGTATAACTTTAAAGCAGCTAAAAAGGGGGCAGATCAGTGCTTGTAACTCCCCTGCTGCACCGATCATCCTGACTGCCCGGGTATCGGGTGACGCATCGGAGCATTTCCCCTGAGGTACAAGTACCCGGAGAAATGCTCGGTATCAATACTGACCCCGATACTAGTATGGGTATCAGGACATCCATATTAATCACTGTTGAAAGTGTGAAACGTGTCAGTTCTTCTGTCCTGTATTTCGCTGTGGCATGTATTTTTGATACCTTTTTACAATAAAGGCAAATTTTTGGAGTGCGGCTGTCCAGAATTTTCCCTTACCTGATTATTAAGACATAGAGCCGCCATCTTTCAAATGGCTTGCAAACCCAGAGATTGTCATAAACTAGGGTTGTCCCGATACCACTTTTTTAGGACCGAGTACAAGTACCGATACTTTTTTTTCAAGTAGTCGCCGATACCGAATACCGATACTTTTTTTAAATGTGTTCCCAAATCCAGCCATGTCCCCCACATATGCAGCCATGTCCCTCCAGCCATGTCCCCCACATAGGCAGCCATGTCCCTCCAGCCATGTCCCCCACATATGCAGCCATTTCCCCCCCCCAGCCATGTCCCCCCCACATATGCAGCCATGTCCCTCCAGCCATGTCCCCCACATATGCAGCCATTTCCCCCCCCCCAGCCATGTCCCCCCCACATATGCAGCCATGTCCCTCCAGCCATGTCCCCCACATATGCAGCCATGTCCCTCCAGCCATGTCCCCCACATATGCAGCCATGTCCCTCCAGCCATGTCCCCCACATATGCAGCCATGTCCCTCCCCATGTCCCCCACATATGCAGCCATGTCCCCCACATATGCAGCCATGTCCCCCCCACATATGCAGCCATGTCCCCCCCACATATGCAGCCATGTCCCCCCCACATATGCAGCCATGTCCCCCCCACATATTGCAGCCATGTCCTGTCCCCCACATATTGCAGCCATGTCCTGTCCCCCACATATTGCAGCCATGTCCTGTCCCCCACATATTGCAGCCATGTCCTGTCCCCCACATATTGCAGCCATGTCCTGTCCCCCACATATTGCAGCCATGTCCTGTCCCCCACATATTGCAGCCATGTCCTGTCCCCCCCACATATTGCAGCCATGTCCTGTCCCCCCCACATATTGCAGCCATGTCCTGTCCCCCCCACATATTGCAGCCATGTCATGTCCCCCCCACATATTGCAGCCATGTCATGTCCCCCCCACATATTGCAGCCATGTCATGTCCCCCCCACATATTGCAGCCATGTCATGTCCCCCCCACATATTGCAGCCATGTCATGTCCCCCCCACATATTGCAGCCATGTCATGTCCCCCCCACATATTGCAGCCATGTCATGTCCCCCACATATTGCAGCCATGTCATGTCCCCCACATATTGCAGCCATGTCATGTCCCCCACATATTGCAGCCATGTCATGTCCCCCATACCTGTAGATATGATGATGCCGCCGCCGCTTATCTCCCTGCATTATAGCGTAGCGCGCATTACAAGCTTTCGTTTTGAATACTTGTAATGCCCGCGCCGCCATGTATAGACACTCCCCTTCTCGGGATTGGAGGGATCCGTCCAATCCCACGCAAGGGGGAGTGTCTATACACGGATTTGTGCATAGACACTCCCCCTTGCTCGGGATTGAACAGATCCATCCAATCCCAAGAAGGGGAGTGTCAATACACGGCGGCGCGGGCATTACAAGTATTCAAAACGAAAGCTTGTAATGCGCGCTACGCTATAATGAAGGGGGATTAACGGCGGTATGCGGCAGCGGCGGCATCATATCTACAAGTATGAGGGACAGGACATCGCTGCAATAGGGGGGGGGGGATTCTATTTTAGTATCGGGGGTATTTTACTCCCGCAAATACTCGGCATCGGTCCCGATACCGATACTAGTATCGGTATCGGGACAACCCTAGTCCTAACCATTAATAATGAGAAATGCCCCAACGAGATGGAAATGAGAAGAATGTGCTGGGGGGGGGGGGGGCGCACTATAACAGACACTTGGTGACTTTGTGGTGCCCAGGCCCAAATTTCCCACAAGGCCACCGAGGCCAGGCAGCGGTATGGAGTCCCCCGTCTCTGCTGTGAGCTGTGAGAGGGGTGAGCTGTGCTCTTCCCATCTCAGCTGTGACAGGAATTCTAGCACAGTGCTAGGACTCCTGTTTTTGGAGGTGACAGGGTCAATAAAGAGAACCTGTCACCTCCAATCCCTATCACACAGGGAATGATTTTCTCCTGTGTAATAGCAATAAAGTTAAGTGAACAAAAAAAAATGGTTAAAAAGTAAAGAATAAAAACAATATATAAAAAATAAGAAAATTATACAAAAAAAAAAGTAAACGACGAGCTAAAAAAGTAAAAGTAAAAAAATAATTATTGAACTAATCGTGCCGCCCCTGCCATCTGGTTTCCATTCTCTGTTGATTTGGGGGGGGGGGTGTTCGGTTGGCGGGGAGAGGGTGCATTGCGGAACCTGGCCTTGGGGCGGCAGGGAGAGCAAATCCGGCCCTGGTGGTGCCTTCGGGTATCTGGTGGCGGTGAAGTTGTTTTGGCTCCTAATACGATCGTCTTCTCTCTTTCCAGGGTCACATGGATGCAGACGTACAAGACGCTTTATTGCAGATTATCAACATGCGGCAAGAACTGGTCTGCTGATTCCTCATTGGTCGGAATCTAGGAGTCGGTGGGGTAGAGCGGGCAGAACACTACAAAACCGAAAAGAAAACACAACTTTCACTGTATACTGTGCTAATCCCGGGGGGCTCCAGTCCCGGCGTCGCATCACCCCACAGCCCAGACACTCTCTGCCGGTAGATAGAATGCAATGTAAGAGATAAAAGAAGGAATGTTGTGAATTAAAAGAGATATAGGAAGAGGAAATATAGACACTAACAAAGGGGGTGGGGGGGGGGGATATTTGATTTGAGAAACACTGGATGTGAGATAGGAGGAGGAGGAGGAGGAGGTTGGTGGTAAAGTTATGTGATTCTCAGAAAGTGAAGAATGTGATGGACGGATCCTGGGTGAGGCAAGACGGACGGGGGATGTGATGGTTGGAATAGGAGGAGAGGGAAAGATATTTGGACCCAATTCTATGAAAATTGGGGCAGAAGGTGAATTTACAGAATGATGCCGGTATGTAGGAAGTCTGGTGGAAACGTTGAGGAGGGTGAAGGTGGCAGAAATACAAGGCGGTGGGAATCGATAAATCGGATAGTGATGGGGGGGGGGGGAGAAGTAAGATGTCAAAGGAAGGAAGGGAGGGAGGGACCTATGACATTTATTTTTATTTTTTAATGGAGGTTCCCATTCCGAGGTCTCGACATTCAAACTTCTGACGCATCTCCTCACTCACAAGAGACTTGCCCATTCGTACAATCTACTGTCTGGATGGTTGAACTGGTTTATGCCGTATGTAACTATTGGATTCGATTGACGGGTTTCCTGTTCTCGGTTGCTAAGACTGTGATTTCCTCGGGTTGGTTTATCTCATTATAGTTACACTTTTTACAGCCCAACTCTGGGAATAAGACAAACCTAACCCTTGTAGTGATCCCCGCAACTCGGGGGTCAAGTCCTGGGGAAAACAGTGTGGGAACTCCCACCCAAGATCCAAAGAAAATGATGCTCTCGTATGCATAATAAACCGCGTGTTTCTGTTTTTTGATCCACTGTACGTTCGTAATCCTTTGTTGCTGGCCACTTCTTGTATATGGATTCATCGGGTAGTGTGCGAGTATTCCGTCACTTCCTCGATGCCGTAATGTCTAGTCCGTCACTTCCTCGATGCCGTAATGTCTAGTCCGTCACTTCCTCGATGCCGCAATGTCTATTCTGTCACTTCCTCGATGCCGTAATGTCTAGTCCGTCACTTCCTCGATGCCGCAATGTCTATTCTGTCACTTCCTCGATGCCCCAATGTCTATTCTGTCACTTCCTCGATGCCGCAATGTCTATTCTGTCACTTCCTCGTTGCCCCAATGTCTATTCTGTCACTTCCTCGATGCCCCAATGTCTATTCTGTCACTTCCTCGTTGCCCCAATGTCTATTCTGTCACTTCCTCGATGCCCCAATGTCTATTCTGTCACTTCCTCGATGCCCCAATGTCTATTCTGTCACTTCCTCGATGCCCCAATGTCTATTCTGTCACTTCCTCGATGCCCCAATGTCTATTCGGTCACTTCCTCGATGCCGCAATGTCTATTCTGTCACTTCCTCGATGCCCCAATGTCTATTCTGTCACTTCCTCGATGCCCCAATGTCTATTCTGTCACTTCTTCGATGCCCCAATGTCTATTCTGTCACTTCCTCGATGCCCCAATGTCTATTCTGTCACTTCCTCGATGCCCCAATGTCTATTCTGTCACTTCCTCGATGCCCCAATGTTTATTCTGTCACTTCCTCGATGCCGCAATGTCTATTCTGTCACTTCCTCGATGCCGCAATGTCTATTCTGACACTTCCTTGATCCCGCAATGTCTATTCTGTCACTTTTTCGATGCCCCAATGTCTATTCTGTCACTTCCTCGATGCCGCAATGTCTATTCTGACACTTCCTTGATCCCGCAATGTCTATTCTGTCACTTTTTCGATGCCCCAATGTCTATTCTGTCACTTCCTCGATGCCCCAATGTCTATTCTGTCACTTCCTCGATGCCGCAATGTCTATTCTGTCACTTCTTCGATGCCCCAATGTCTATTCTGTCACTTCCTCGATGCCCCAATGTCTATTCTGTCACTTCCTCGATGCCGCAATGTCTATTCTGTCACTTCCTCGATGCCCCAATGTCTATTCTGTCACTTCCTCGATGCCCCAATGTCTATTCTGTCACTTCCTCGATGCCGCAATGTCTATTCTGTCACTTCCTCGATGCCGCAATGTCTATTCTGACACTTCCTTGATCCCGCAATGTCTATTCTGTCACTTTTTCGATGCCCCAATGTCTATTCTGTCACTTCCTCGATGCCCCAATGTCTATTCTGTCACTTCCTCGATGCCGCAATGTCTATTCTGTCACTTCCTCGATGCCCCAATGTCTATTCTGTCACTTCCTTGATGCCCCAATGTCTATTCTGTCACTTCCTCGATGCCCCAATGTCTATTCTGTCACTTCCTTGATGCCCCAATGTCTATTCTGTCACTTCCTTGATGCCCCAATGTCTATTCTGTCACTTCCTCGATGCCCCAATGTCTATTCTGTCACTTCCTCGATGCCCCAATGTCTATTGCGTCACTTTTTCAATGCTGCAATGTCTCCTGAGTACAATGACAAAAGCTCCCAGGGGACATTGCGGCATTGAGGAAGTGACGAAATACCCGCACACTGCCCGATGAATCCATATACAGGAAGCCGCCAGTAACATAAAGGATTACTAAGGTTCGCCTGCCCCTGACAGTGACTCGAGCCGGGCATTGCTGCTTAGTGAAGGATTGGCTCAGACGGCTCTTCTGCTCTCCGCTGTGCTCTAGTCCTGCAAAGGGAAAGGAGTTCCTGCTGTGAAAAAAGTGCAGGGACTCCGTTCCCACGCGTTCCCCCAGGACTTGAGCCGTGGCTCAACTAGTCTAAGGGGCGGGGGGGGGGTGCTTGGATAAGGGGCATTACTCTGCGGGCCATAGTTCTCTTCTCAAACTCGGTATTGGGGGCGGGGGTTATTTGGTCCCTTGAGGGGGAGGGGGGGGTCGTCACATGCAGCGGAGATGATGATAAAACCTGCATTGTACCTGAGAAGATCAGCATGCACGTGGCTTGAAGCTGCTTAGAGAGGACGTTGCAGGGGTCGGATTAACCCCTTCAGTACTGGGCATTTGTCCCCCCCCCCCTTCCTGCCCAGGCCATTTTTCAGCGCTGTTTATCTGACAATTGCACAGTCATGCTACACTATACACATATGACATTTTTATCTTTTTTTTCCCCCCCACAAATAGAGATTTATTTTGGTGGTATTTGATCACCTCTGCGGTTGTTTTGTTTAGCAAAACAAAATAAGAAAAAAAAAACATTTTTTTCTGTTAGAACATTTTGTACGTTTTCTCCTTCACTGACGGGCACCGATGAAGTGACACTGATGGGCACTGATGATGAGCACTGATATGCAGCACTGATGGGCACTCATCGGTAGCACTGATAGTCGGCACTGAAAGGCTGCACTGATGGTTACTTATGGGTGGCACTGATGGGTACTCATGGGTGGCACTCATAGGTGACACTGAGCACTGATTGGTACTTATGGTGGCACTGATAGGTGGCACTGAGCACTGAAAGGCTGCACTGATGGGTACTTATGGGTGGCACTGATACGGCAGCACTGATAGATGGCACTGATGGGCATCACTGATGGCACTGGCAGGCATTGCTGATGGGCACTGATCGCCATCTCCCTGGTGGTCCAGGGTGGCATACCTTTTGGGGTACCATTTGTGGGCATCCCTGGTGGACTGGCAACATCCCTGGTGGTCCTGAGCAGGTTGCTCTGATAAACGATCAGCACAGACCCCAGTCGGGAGAGCCGCCGATCGTCTCCTTTACTCGCGTCTTTCCTCCTTTTCCTCCTGTTAACATCGTGATCAGCTGTGATTGGACACTGCTGATCACATGGTAAAGAGTCTCTGTCAGAGTCACACGACGCACCACGATTTCCGTGATGGGCGCCGGCAGTTATCCTGCTGGACGTCGTGACGCCCCAGTCAGGATAACTGAACCACCGTCCCGGCCGTCGTTTTGCTATAGGCCAGGGTAGGAAGTGGTAAAGGAAAGTTGACAGCGCCAAGAATAAGGTATTAAAGTGGTTGTCAAGGTAGAAGTTTTGGGGTTTTGTCATTGGAGCGCGCATGCACGAGTGCACTAATAGCAAGCAGCTGCTTGCTATGGTGGGTAGGGGGGAGGGGCGTGGAGCGTCGGCAGGGACCACCCCGGGAAGAGAAGGATTGGGGCTGCTCTGTGTAAAACAATTGCACAGGGCAGGTAAGTATAACACATTTGTGTTTTCATAAAATAAAAGTTTAGAATCACTTTACGTATTGCAGCTTATCCCTGCACCCCTAGATTACATGATCATTTAACCCTTGCAGTGCATCAGGGGGACCCCACCGCAAGGCTAGATTTTGTCTCCTTCCCAGAGTTCAGCTTTAACTCCTTGTAGGCTTATCCTGGACCTGCTTCTATACCGGAGCTGCACTCGGCACGTGCGACTCTATGGGTGGGGGCGGGGCACGCAGACGGTAGCCAATCAGCTTCTCAGTTCAGTTCCTTCACTGAACAAGCCTCGACGATGAAACCTGTAAGCAGATTGGCTACCCATGCACAGCCGCCTCTGATTTGGCACCCTCCAGTTTTAGTAAACAGCTCCCAATGTGTTGCAAGTTGTATGCCAAGCCGCACCAGTGTGAACCGGAGCGGGACGGTGCCAATCTGACATCACCATCTGAGTCTTTTTTTTGGGCAAAAGCTTCAACCTTTTTTGTGCTTGTCGAGTACCAACCGATGAAGACCCGAAAAGTGGTGGGAGGAGACCCGGGAAGTGGTGGGGGGGGGGGGAGACCCTGAGGAGGGGGGGGGGGGACCCTGAGAAGTGGTGGAGGGGGGGGGGAGACCCTGAGAAGTGGTGGAGGGGGGGGGGGGAGACCCTGAGAAGTGGTGGTGGGGGGAGACCCTGAGAAGTGGTGGTGGTGGGGAGACCCTGAGAAGTGGTGGTGGTGGGGAGACCCTGAGAAGTGGTGGTGGGGAGACCCTGAGAAGTGGTGGTGGGGAGACCCTGAGAAGTGGTGGTGGTGGGGAGAGACCCTGAGAAGTGGTGGTGGTGGGGAGACCCTGAGAAGTGGTGGTGGTGGGGAGACCCTGAGAAGTGGTGGGGAGACCCTGAGAAGTGGTGGTGGTGGGGAGACCCTGAGAAGTGGTGGTGGGGGGAGACCCTGAGAAGTGGTGGTGGTGGGGAGACCCTGAGAAGTGGTGGTGGTGGGGAGACCCTGAGAAGTGGTGGTGGTGGGGAGACCCTGAGAAGTGGTGGTGGTGGGGGGAGACCCTGAGAAGTGGTGGTGGTGGGGGGAGACCCTGAGAAGTGGTGGTGGTGGGGGGAGACCCTGAGAAGTGGTGGTGGTGGGGGGAGACCCTGAGAAGTGGTGGTGGTGGGGGAGACCCTGAGAAGTGGTGGTGGTGGTGGGGAGACCCTGAGAAGTGGTGGTGGTGGTGGGGAGACCCTGAGAAGTGGTGGTGGTGGGGAGACCCTGAGAAGTGGTGGTGGTGGGGAGACCCTGAGAAGTGGTGGTGGTGGGGAGACCCTGAGAAGTGGTGGTGGTGGGGGGAGACCCTGAGAAGTGGTGGTGGGGGGAGACCCTGAGAAGTGGTGGAGGGGGGGGGGGAGACCCTGAGAAGTGGTGGAGGGGGGAGACCCTGAGAAGTGGTGGAGGGGGAGACCCTGAGAAGTGGTGGTGGTGGGGGGAGACCCTGAGAAGTGGTGGTGGTGGGGGGAGACCCTGAGAAGTGGTGGTGGTGGGGGGAGACCCTGAGAAGTGGTGGTGGTGGGGGGAGACCCTGAGAAGTGGTGGTGGTGGGGGGAGACCCTGAGAAGTGGTGGTGGTGGGGAGACCCTGAGAAGTGGTGGTGGTGGGGGGAGACCCTGAGAAGTGGTGGTGGTGGGGGGAGACCCTGAGAAGTGGTGGTGGTGGGGGGAGACCCTGAGAAGTGGTGGTGGTGGGGGGAGACCCTGAGAAGTGGTGGTGGGGGGAGACCCTGAGAAGTGGTGGGAGTGGGGGGGGAGGAGACCTCACAGAGCAGAGTGTCACCGGGAGGGGGGCGGATCTGGCTGGCCAGGTCAATAGACGGCTTTATTTGTATTAGACTTTTTTTGTTGGGGGCCGTCCATTATATACCAGTTTACACTTTTTCCAATACAAGTTTACACTCCCAGTACATAGAGATCTATATTTATAAATATATATATATTTTGTATGGAGATTTTGATTTACTTATCTTTAACATGGAATAGATCAGCTGGTCTGATATTGTTTTTTTCTTTCCCCCCCAAGTTATCTAATCTTGTAGCACATAATAGTCTTTGGGGTGGCGGAACTGTACAGTAGGCCTGTATAGCTATAGAATTGCTGTCTGACTTTTGTTGCTGATGTCATAGCGGTGTCATTAGGAGAGCCGCCATTGCACAGCGGTGTAGCCTTATATATAATATATAAATAGCCAGGCTGGGCACCTCTGTGCTCTTTTAGGGGGGTTATACTGCAGGCTGAGGGGCTGTGATCACTGGATTCATATAAAGTAAAATAAAGAGACTTTACTTACTCTTGTGGTGTTTGTGTTTTTTATATGCTTTGTGTGTTTTGCAGTGACCCAGGTTATAGCTGGAGCTACAGTGCCTTGAAAAAGTATTCATACCCCTTGAAATTCTCCACGTTTTGCCATGTTGCGACCAAAAACGTAAATGTATTTTGTGTGATGGACCAGTGATGACGAACCTTGGCACCCCAGATGTTTTGGGACATTTCCCATGATGCTCAACTACACTGCAGAGTGCATGAGTGTAACGGAAATGGGACAGGGGTTAAAGCCATTTAGGATATTCCATTCCCGAACACAAGGCAGCTACCAATACTCCACAATTCGGCGAACACGACCCATACGAATTCCCCCATTAACCACTTAACGACCACCCACTGTATATATACGTCCTTTTTTTAAAGATGGATATCTCGGTAACGGCAGCAGCTGCTGCCACAGCCGAGATATCCATCTTTACAGTGGGCGGTTCTGTCAACGATAACGGCGGTCTCCGCGGCGGATTCGCCGCGAGATCGCCGTTATCGGTGGCGGGAGAGGCCCCCCCCCCCCTTCCGCCGCTCTCCCGTGCCCTCCGTCGGTAGCGGCGGATGCGATCGGGTCTGCTGTGCGGGGATGCGAGTGAGGGAAAAATGTCCCTCACCCGTCCCCATAGCTCTGCTGGGCGGAAGTGACGTCAAAACGTCAGTCCCGCCCAGCGTCTTAAAGAGACAATTTCTTTGTTTACCTTTTTTTCTTTTTCTTTTTTTTTTCTTTTTCATTTAACCCTAAATATGAGATGTGAGGTCTTTTTGCCCCCGGATCTCATATTTAAGAGGACCTGTCATGCTTTTTTCTATTACAAGGGATGTTTACATTCCTTGTAATAGGAATAAAAGTGATAAAAAAAAATGTTATTTTTATTTCAGTGTTAAAAATGATAAAATAAATAAAAATAAATCCGAAACCAAAACATTTTTTTTTTAAAGCGCCCCGTCCCGACGAGCTCGCACGCAGAAGCGAACGCATACGCTAGTAGCGTGCGTGCGCGCGCGCATATGAAAACGGTGTTCAAACCACACAAGTGAGGTATCGCCGCGATCGTTGGAGCGAGAGCAATAATTCTAGCCTTAGACCTTCTCTGTATCTCAAAAAATGCAACCTATAGAATTTTTTAAACGTCGCCTATTGAGATTTTTAAGGGTAAAAGTTTGATGCCATGCCACGAGCGGGCACAATTTTTAAGCGTGACATGTTGGGTATCATTTTACTCGGCGTAACATTATCTTTCACAATATATAAAAAAATTGGGCCAAATTTATTGTTGTCTTATTTTTTAATTAAAAAAAGTGATTTTTTTCCAAAAAAAGTGCGCTTGTAAGACCGCTGCGCAAATACGGTGTAACAAGTATTGCATTTTATTCCCTAGGGTGTTAGAAAAAATATATATAATGTTTGGGGGTTTTAAGTAATTTTCTAGCAAAAAAAAATGTTTTAGTCTCGTAAACACGAAATCTGAAAAACACCCTCGGTCCTTAAGTGGTTAACGAGACAAACAGCGGTGTTTGAGGTTCAACAGGAATGACGATCTTTGAGAAAGCAGGCTCTTATATACACAAAAAGAATACTGCAGTAACCAAATGAACAATGACCCAACTCCACCCACAACATCATACAATGGTTACCTAATGAGCCCCAATACACATCTTTTAGTAGACATCCTGCCGCCAGCTCCTGACCTAATTAACTACAGCTGATGACTCATACACCTGACCTTTTAGGCTGTCTGCTAACTTACAATACACATCGTCAATAGACCTTCACACGATACAGGGTCAATTAGCACAAGCCACAATGAAAGATCCCTAGAAAGCCATCCTAGATATAGAATGCAATCACCCCCACCTCATCACAGCAAGCTTTATAGTACACAACAGCCAACACACAATATATATATATATATATATATATATATATATATATATATAATCTGCATTAAATCTGACTAGCACAGATCATAGTGGGGTTCTCATTCACCCTGTGCCCCTATTAGAGACACACATAAGAGTCATCAAGGAAGCTGAAACAGGAGTATCTCATACTTTCTAAGAGCTTCTGGGTGCCACAGGCCAGGGCCGTCTTAATAGCATCATGGGCCCCTGGGCAAAGTAATGCTCTGGGGCCCCTACAATGATGACAGTGCAGGTAAACGGACATCAAGTAGGTAGGAGGCAGACTACCTCCCCTGTGTATCTATCACTCTTAGTGCCATCATGGGGCCCCCTAATTTCGGGGCAGTGTGGGCTCAAGGACCAGCTGCTTTGGGGAAAGTGCAGGGGCCCCCCATGCAGTTGGGGCCCCTGGGCAGTGCCCAGGTGTGCCCTCTCATTAAGACAGCCCTGCCACAGGCCCTTCCGTTACAATGAGCATCATGGGAAATGTAGTTCCAAAACACCTGGGGGTGTCGAGGTTCGCCATCACTGCGATAGACCAACACAAAGTGGCACATAATTGTGATGTGGAAGGAAAATGATAAATTGTATTTTGTAACGCCACTATGGCTGTGGAAATCGTCCCGCTGCGTACCACTAATGTAACGACACCCCCAAGTATGAAAAGGGTTAAAGCCAGTCAGGCGAACAAGACCCATAATAATAATTCTCCCTGAATAACGAGATTTTCAAGCTCCGTCTTGAGTTTCAAGCAGGACTGACGATCTTTATTAAAAAAAAAAAAAACACAAGTTTTTTTTATACAAAGTGAAAAGAGGAGGTGCATCATATTACTCTGGAAATACACCTGTGACCAGACCTAACTAACATGCTAATTACCTAATTCCTTTTAGCAGCCTGGCTGTCTCCTGAACTTCAATACACATTATCACACGAATCCTTTCATACAATACAGGGTCAGTTAGAATCGTTAAGCAATAGACGGTCGGCCTGTTACATTGAACTTCCTGGATTGTCCAAATAACATCTTCGTATTTCTTGGGAGATATTGTTAATGAATATTACTGTCCCATTTTAAGTAGTTCACAATATATTTTCTCAGTCACCCTGTGTTCCTAATAGACATTGGGTGATTTAGACATAAGAGGTGCATGGGGAGCTGAAGCAAAGGTATCTCATACTTTCTAAGGGATTCTGGCTTCCACTGGCCCTCCTGTTAGTGTTCAATTATTTTTACAAATAAATATGTGAAAAGTGTGGGGGAGGGGCATTTGTATGCCCCCCCCCCCCCCGGAGTCGATACTTTGTAGAACCCCCTTTCTCTACAAGTCTTTTTGGGGGGTGTCTCTACCGGCTTTTCACATCTAGAGAGGGACAATTTTCCCCTCATTTTTCTTTATAAAATATCTCTGTCTCTGTCAGATTGGATGGAGAGCGCCTGTGATCAGCAATTTTCAGGTCTTGCCACAGATTCTCAATGGGATTTAGGTCTGGACTGTGACTGGGCCATTCTAACACATGAATATCCTTTGATCTAAACCATTCCATTGTAGCTCTGGCTGTACTTTTAGGGTCGTTGTCCTGCTGGAAGGTGAACCTCCGCCCCGGTCTTAAGTCTTTTGCAGGTTTTCTTCTAAGATTGTTCTGTATTTGTCTCCATCCATCTTCCCATCAACTCTGACAAAACTTCCCTGTCTCTGCTGAAGAAAAGCATCCCCACCACATGATGCTGCCACCACCATGTTTCACAGTGGGGATGGTGTGTTCAGGGTGATGTGCTGTGTTAGTTTTCCCCACACATCGTG
The DNA here is from genome assembly GCA_029574335.1 of Rana kukunoris. Taxonomy (NCBI): domain Eukaryota; kingdom Metazoa; phylum Chordata; class Amphibia; order Anura; family Ranidae; genus Rana; species Rana kukunoris. The sequence continues at coordinate 4,919,274 of CM056051.1, read as the reverse complement.
TTTTGCTTTTGGGCTAAAAAGTTAAATTTTGGTGTCATGTGACCAGAGCGCCTCCTTCCACATGTTTGCTGCGTCCCCTCCCCCACATGGCTTCTCACAAACTGCAAACAGGACTTCTTATGCCTTTCTTTCCCCAATGTCTTTCTTCTTGTCACTCTTCCATAAAGGGCAGATTTGTGGAGAGCACCACTAATAGTTGTCCTGTGGACAGATTCTCCCCCCTGAGCTGTGCAGCTCCTCCAGAGTTACCATGGACCTCTTGGCTGCTTCTCTGATGAATGCTCTCCTTGCCCGGCCCGGTCAGTTTAGGTGGATGGCTATGTCTTGGTAGGTGTGCCATACGCCTTCCATTTTCACATGATGGCTTGAACAGAAGCTCCGTGAGATCTTCAAAGCTTGGGAGATTTTTCTATAACCTAACCCTGCTTTATACTTCTCCACAACTTTATCCCCGACCTGTCTGGTGTGTTCCTCGGCCTTCGTGATGCTGTTTGTTCACAAACAAACCTCTGAGGGCTTCACAGAACAGCTGTATTTATACTGAGATTAAATGACACACACGGGGAATATATTGATCAATTTGGTGACTTCTGAAGGCAACTGGTTCACTGTATTTTAGTTGGGGGTATCAGAGTGAACACACACACACTTCACATATTTATTTGAAAAAGAAATGTTGAAAACCAATTATCATTTTCTTTCCACTTCACAATTATGTGACACTTTGCGTTGGTCTCTCACATAAAATCCCAATAAAATACATTTACATTTTTGGTTGTAACATGAGAAAAATGTGGGAAAGTTCAAGGGGTATGAATACTTTTTCAAGGCACTGTACCTAATACCTGTAATTATAAAAAAAAAAATGACTGCATCTCACCTCTTCACCTACTTCCCGGTCTCCATTCAAGACATTGGGCTGATTCCCGGCTCTGCAGGTTGTAAACTCTTCCATATACCCAGTGAGGTGACCTGACCTCAGGTGATACACAGAGATGAAACAAATCCAACTATATAAGTTGTATCTTTTTATCTGCACTAGGTGCAGAATTTACAGTATCTCACTTTTCTGTAAATTTTTCTTGTATCTTTTCATGTGACAACACTGAAGAAATGACACTTTGTATCTACAATGTTGTGTAGTGAGTGTACAGCTTGTATAACAGTGTAAATTTTCCGTCCCCTCAACACACAGCCATTCATGTCTAAACTGCTGGCAACAAAAGTGAGGACACCCCTAAGTGAAAATGTCCAAATTGGACCCAATTAGCCATTTTTCCCCTCCTCCGGTGTCATGTGACTCGTTGGTTTTACAAGATCTGTGAATAGAGAGCAGGTATGTTAAATTTGGTGTTATCGCTCTCACTCTCTCATACTGGTCACTGGTTCAACATGGCACCTCATGGCAAAGAACTCTGAGGATTTGAAAAAAAAAAAGAAACTGTTGCTCTACAGCAGAGGTCTCCAAACTGTGGCCCTTTGCTTGCCTTTATCTGGCCCTTAAGCCACCATTTTATCCACTGACACCAGCAATGGAGCACTATCAAAAGGCCACTTAATCCTCCCACTGGCGCCAACGATGGGCCGCTTATTGCTCCCACTGGCGCCAACAATGGGCCGCTTATTGCTCCCACTGGCGCCAACGATGGGCCGCTTATTGCTCCCACTGGCGCCAACGACGGGCCGCTTATTGCCCCCGCTGGCGCCAACGACGGGCCACTTATTGCCCCCGCTGGCGCCAACGATGGGCCGCTTATTGCTCCTACTGGCGCCAACGACGGGCCACTTATTGCCCCCGCTGGCGCCAACGACGGGCCACTTATTGCCCCCACTGGCGCCAACGACGGGCATTTTATTGCCCCCGCTGGTGCCAACGACGGGCCACTTATTGCCCCCGCTGGCGCCAACGACGGGCCACTTATTGCCCCCCGCTGGCGCCAACGACGGCCCACTTATTGCCCCCGCTGGCGCCAACGACGGCCCACTTATTGCTCCCGCTGGCGCCAACGACGGGCCACTTATTCCTCCCGCTGGCGCCAACGATGGGGCATTTTCTACTCTCCCCTGCCCTCCTAAAGTCTGAAGGACAGTAAACCGGCCCTTTGCTTAGAAAGTATGAAGACCCCCCCTAGTCTCTACATAAAGGGGGGAGAAGGCCTCAAAGGGTTATATTGGAGAATACAACATCAAAAAAAGGCAGGCGGGGCGGTGCCATCATCCTAATAGACTAGAAAAATGGAGGCGAAGACGGTTCCTCAAACTCATCTACGATAAGGAAAGGGATTATCTCGGTACCAATGGAACAACATACATGTTTGCGTAAAAAAAAATTAGTTTAATTATAGACATAGATTAAAAATAAAAATAAAAAAAGGGGATCCTAACAAGAATATCACATTCCAATGTTCAAGTCAAAGCAATATAAAAATAGGGGTGTCTATACAGTTATACTGATACTTTGTGTGCTCCAAAGTGGAGTCAAAGGTACCATAGGTCCTCACAGGCCATATGATCCTCTACGTGTTTTGCGGTCTATTCCCGCTTCATCAGGAGGATGATGTCTAGAATAAAAATAACAGATTATACAAAACAGGAATACAGCAAAGTTATTGTATGTACCCTGTTTCTCCAAAAATAAGACCTACCCTGAAAATAAGACCTAGCGTTATTTTCCAGGAGGGCTGCAATATAAACCCTACCCCGAAAATAAGCCCTAGTTATAAATGCTTGTAAAATCCACTCTATTACAGGAGTATATAATGTACAATGTGTGTGTTTCTGTAATATAATTGCGGGGAAGAGAGCTCCGGCAGGTCACAGAAGCGCAGAGCGGCGCTATAACAAAGGTATTTGGCACAATTATATTACAGAAACGCACACATTGTACATTATATAATAATGTAATAGAGCGGATTGTAGGATTTTACAAGCATTTTAACTCGGTTCACACTGGGGGTTCCTGACAGGCAGGGAGAGAGAGGGGGAGAGAAGACCGCACATTACATGGTAAGACCTACCCCGAAAATAAGCCCCACTGTGTCTTTTGTTGGCATAATTAATATAAGACCCGGGCTTATTTTCGGGGGAAACACGGTATAAACAGACCATACATATCCATGTAATCACAGGGAAGGAAGAGGTTAAGAAGACGGGTGCAACGCCACTTACCAAGAGTCCCAAATGCAGGAGCGCAGCCAAGACACCAAGTTCTCCTACGGCACATATGGGGGGATGTGTAGAAGTGGATATTTAGTCCTCTCTAATAGCCAAGTAGATAGGATATATATGTAAGTAAACTGGTGTATGGATAAAGAACCAAAAGGGGTGGGGGAAGGGGTGAATGGTTCAAAATAATCAGATTTCTATATAAAGATGGTGAACCTCGGCACCCCAGATGTTTTGGAACTACATTTCCCACGATGCTCATGGACTCTGCAGTGTAGTGGAGCATCATGGGAAACGTAGTTCCAAAACATCTGGGGTGCCGAGGTTCGCAATCACTGCCCTAGGCCAACTCCAGTCCTCAAGGCGCACCAACAGGTCAGGTTTTCAGGCTCTCCATCATTTTGCACGGGTGGGTTAATCAGTTTCACTGCCTTAGTAATTACCACAGCTGTTTCATCTGAGGAAAATCCTGAAAACATGACCTGTTGGGGCGCCTGGAGGTGAGAAACACTGGCCTAGGCCACAGGTATCAAACACAAGGCCCACGGGCCGAATCCGGCCCGCCAGTCTATTTCATATCGCCCTCACACCTAGGGGTTTTTACCCTGCACACTGTGGATAGCACACTCCTCAACCCTGCACTCTGTACACATTGTACCCCTGAACTTTGCACTCTGTACATAGAGCACCCCTGAATACTACACTTGGTACATGGCACACGCCTGAATCCTGCACTTGGTACATGGCACACTCCTGAATCCTGCACTTGGTACATGGCACACTCCTGAATGCTACACTTGGTACATAGCACACCCCTGAATGCTACACTTGGTACATGGCACACCCCTGAATCCTGCACTTGGTACATGGCACACCCCTGAATCCTGCACTTGGTACATAGCACACCCCTGAATGCTACACTTGGTACATGGCACACGCCTGAATCCTGCACTTGGTACATGGCACACTCCTGAATCCTGCACTTGGTACATGGCACACTCCTGAATCCTGCACTTGGTACATAGCACACCCCTGAATGCTACACTTGGTACATGGCACACCCCTGAATCCTGCACTTGGTACATGGCACACTCCTGAATCCTGCACTTGGTACATGGCACACTCCTGAATCCTGCACTTGGTACATGGCACACCCCTGAATCCTGCACTTGGTACATGGCACACCCCTGAATCCTGCACTTGGTACATAGCACACCCCTGAATCCTGCACTTGGTACATAGCACACCCCTGAATCCTGCTCTTGGTACATGGCACACTCCTGAATCCTGCACTTGGTACATGGCACACTCCTGAATCCTGCACTTGGTACATGGCACACTCCTGAATACTGCTCTTGGTACATGGCACACCCCTGAATACTGCTCTTGGTACATGGCACACCCCTGAATACTGCTCTTGGTACATGGCACACCCCTGAATCCTGCTCTTGGTACATGGCACACCCCTGAATGCTGCACTTGGTACATAGGGCACCCCTGAATGCTGCACTTGGTACATAGCGCACCCCTGAATGCTGCACTTGATACATGGCGCACCCCTGAATCCTGCACTTGGTACATAGCGCACCCCTAAACTCTGCACATAACACACTCCTGGTATTTATTGCTCATTTAAGATCCTCCCACTGGTAGTTCAATTTGTGGTTGAGTCCCTGCACCAATTCTGAGAAGAGAAAAGCCCTTGATAAATGTATGTACCGGCCCTTTGAGGGCACCCATAATACTGATGTGGCCCTCGATGAAATTGAGTTTGACAACCCCTGGCCTAGGCTTTAAGAAGATTGCCAAGACCCTGAAACTGAGCTGCAGCGCGGTGGCCAAGACCACCCAGTGGTATAACAGGACGGGTTCCCCTCCCCCGCCTCGCCATGGTCCACCAAAGAAGTTGAGGTCACGTGCTCAGCGTCATATCCAGAGGTTGTCTTTGGGAAATAGACGTATGAGTGCTGCCAGCATTGCTGCAGAGGGTGAAGGGGTGGGGGGAGGGGTCAGCGCGTCAGTGCTCAGACCATACGCCGCACACTGCATCAAATTGGTCCCAGAAGGAAGCCTCTTCTAAAGATGATGCATAAGAAAGAGCCGCAAACAGTTTGTTGAAGACAAGCAGACTAAGGACATGGATTACTGGAACCGTGGCCTGTGGTCTGATGAGACAAGATAAAGGTATTTGGTGTCAGATGGTGTCAGGCGTGTGTGGGGGGGGGGGAGCAGGTGAGGAGGACAAAGACAAGTGTGTCTTCCCTACAGTCAGGCATGGTGGGGGGAGTGTCATGGTCTGGGGCTGCATGAGTGCTGCTGGCACTGGGGGGGGCTACAGATCATTGAGGGGACCATGAATGCCGACATGTACTGTGACATACTGAAGCAGAGCATGATCCCCTCCCTTTAGAAACTGGACCGCAGGGTAGTATTCCAACATGATAAGGACCCCAAACCTCCAAAGACGACCACTGCCTTGCTAAAGAAGCTGAGGATAAAAATGATGGACTGGCCAAGCATGTCTCCAGACTTAAACCATACCTCCCAACTTTTTGAGACGGGAATGAGGGACACCCATCGGTTAAAGTATGCCGGTACAGGACACACTCTCTTGTCACGCCCCCTTAAAGGAGAATTGTACAAAAAAAATATAAGATTGGATCAACCCACAAGTGATAATAATGTGAAGTATGGTAGCTGCACTGTTGGGGAGGGAATGGGATTAACCAGGGGGGAGGGGACAGACACATGGAGGGTGTAGGGGGTGGGAAGGTGGAAGTGAAAAGGGAATTTTGCTTTTGTACCACTACTATTCCTTTATATTGAATTTTGGAATTTACAAATGCAGCAATTTAGCAATCAGATGAAAGATTTAGCTCTGGGAAACACCTTTTGATAGATAAAAAGTGCATTTTATATAAAACTCTAAAGATCAGACCGAAACGAGGAGGAATAAGGGACGTTGCTCGAAATCAGGCACAGTTGGGAGCTATGCCTAAACCAGGGGTAGGGAACCTCGGCTCTCCAGCTGTTTTGCAACTACAAGTCCCATGAGACATTGCAAGACCCTGACAATCACAGGCATGACTCCTAGAGGCAGAGGCATGATGGGATTTGTAGTTTCACCACAGCTGGAGAGCCAAGGTTGCCTACCCCTGGCCTAAACCCTATTGGCAAACTGCTTCAGTTTGATCTGCAACTGCAAAAACACCCCCCGCCGCTATAATTCAGGCCCTCGAAAAGGGGCCGGGGATCTGAATAGGTGTAGTCAGCTATATGCATGAATCTATCCATTGGTCATAGAGGGGGTGGCAGGAGAGAGGGGGGGCGGCGCCTGTGCGCCCTTATGGACGCACTGCCTCTGTAACCTGCAAATGGGGCCGGCCTGACGTCTTCTAGCAGGAGTAAAGCTCCACTTTAAGCAGAGAAGATCTTGTTAAGTGAAAATGTCAGATTGGTTGCGTGACCAAAGAAAATGAAATCTTAAAAAAGAAAATCCTCTCACTGTAAAAGAATGTTATTTACATGTTTTATCATTAAAATAGTAAAATAGGAGCACGGTGTGGCGCCGGCGCGCTCCCCAAGGCCTCTATACATCTCCTTGGAGCCAGAACACATTCTATATTTTGGCACATCTCTGCCTAACGAGATCTGTACCCCGGGTAACGATTTATGGATCTGTGGGAGAAAGAGAACCGCGGTGTGAGAAGATTTTCTTGTCTTTCTTGTCTGATTTCTTCGGCTCACATGAAAAGTTCCGCCTGGAAAGTGCTGAATGAAACATTTGTGCTCATTTATAATTCCGAGCCTGATGAGTATTTCCAGATCAACAAATTTCTACCGCACATCAACAATTCCACATGTGTTTCCTCTTTAAGAATGCAGCAAGTACAGGGAAACGCTTCTTGATCCTGCCAGAAATTCAATTAACGCTTAACTTCCCATTCGGCATTTCAGTGCAGCACAATCGTCAGCCCTCCGGGAGTTCTCCCTCCGTGGACTACAGAATTCACCCCCCTCATTCCCATAATATAATGGTGAGGTGTTCTGTGGCCCAGGAGGGGAGAACTCCAGGTAGGTCTGACCGCAACGTCTGGGGAGATATCCGTGCAGGAGGGGGCGGCATTGTCGGGTTCCTGCAGAAAATTAGGAGCTCACTAGATTTACGGTAGGGGGAGCTCACTAGATTTCCGGTAGGAGGAGCTCACTAGATTTCTGGTAGGGAGGAGCTCACTAGATTTCTGGTAGGAGGAGCTCACTAGATTTCTGGTAGGGAGGAGCTCGCTAGATTTCTGGTAGGGAGGAGCTCGCTAGATTTCCGGTAGGAGGAGCTCGCTAAATTTACGGTAGGAAGAGCTCACTAGATTTCCGATAGGAGGAGCTCACTAGATTTCCAGTAGAAGAAGCTCACTAGATTTCCGGTAGGAGGAGCTCACTAGATTTCTGGTAGGAGGAGCTCGCTAGATTTCCAGTAGAAGAAGCTCACTAGATTTCCGGTAGGAGGAGCTCACTAGATTACTGGTAGGAAGAGCTCGCTAGATTTCCAGTAGGAGGAGCTTGCTAGATTTCCAGTAGGAGGAGCTCACTAGATTACTGGTAGGAAGAGCTCACTAGATTTCCGGTAGGAGGAGCTCGCTAAATTTACGGTAGAAGAAGCTCACTAGATTTCCAGTAGAAGAAGCTCACTAGATTTCCAGTAGGAGCAGCTCACTAGATTTATGGTAACTAGATTTCTAGTAGGAGGAGCTCACTAGATTTCTAGTAGGAGAAGCTCACTAGATTTCTGGTAACTAGATTTCTAGTAGGAGGAGCTCGCTAGTTTTCCGGTAGGAGGAGCTCGCTAATTTTCCGGTAGGAGGAGCTCACTAGATTTCTGGTAGGAGGCGCTCACTAGATTTCTGGTAGGAGGAGCTCACTAGATTTCTGGTGGGAGGAGCTCACTAGATTTCTGGTAGGAGAAGCTCACTAGATTTCCGGTAGGAAGAGCTCACTAGATTTCCGGTAGGAGGAGCTCACTAGATTTCCGGTAGGAGGAGCTCACTAGATTTCTGGTAGGAGGAGCTCACTAGATTTCTGGTAGGAGAAGCTCACTAGATTTCTGGTAGGAGGAGCTCACTAGATTTCTGGTAGGAGGAGCTCACTAGATTTCTGGTAGGAGGAGCTCACTAGATTTCTGGTAGGAGAAGCTCACTAGATTTCTGGTAGGAGGAGCTCACTAGATTTCTGGTAGGAGAAGCTCACTAGATTTCTGGTAGGAGAAGCTCACTAGATTTCTGGTAGGAGGAGCTCGCTAGATTTCCGGTAGGATCTGTAATGACAACTAGTGATGAGCGGAATACGCCATATTCGATTTCGCGATATTTCGCGAATATTTCGAAGAACATTCGCGAATATTCGTTAGTATCGAATATTCGTGATATTTTATAAAAAAAAATAAAAATTGCGAATTTTCTCCAATGCGAAATTTCGCTAATGCGAAATTTCGCGTTTTTTTTTATTAAATATCACGAATATTCGATATTTACGAATATTCGGTATATTTTATAAAAAAAAAAAAAAAAAAGCGAAATTTCACATATGCGGTCGCGAATATTCGTTAATATCGAATATTCGTGATATTTTATAAAAAAAAAAAAAAAAAAAATGCGATTTTTCGCCAATGCGAAATTTTGCTAATGCAAAATTTCCCGATTTTTTTTTTATAAAATATCACGAATATTCGATATTTACGAATATTCGCTATATTTTATAAAAAAAAAAATGCGAAATTGATTGCGATTTTTTTGCGAAATGTGAAAAATACGAATATTCGAAATAGCGAATATTCGCCGCGATATTCGAGATATTCGCGAATACTCGAATATGCAATATTCGTAGCGAATATTCGCAATGCGAATATTCGTGAGCAACACTAATGACAACAACTGGGGGATCCTCTCATAATACAGAACAGTCTGGATTCACCCCCTTCACACTCTGCTATACACATTACACAGTTTTAGCAAACTTAAAAAAGGGATGTTTGGTTCATCTTCACATTACTTGTTCAAACGTGTCAAAGTGGTCCCTCTCTGACCAGTCCTTACTGGTGTCCAAAATGCCACAGGTGGCACACAGGGAAATCCATAAAGCTTCCTGAGCCATTATAAGGGCACAAGTGCTGTGCACCACATTAAAGTGGAACTATATGCTCCACCCCCTGATTTTTTTTTTTTTTTCAAGTCTTACCTTCCCGGGGGTGAGCTCTGTTAAAGAGGAACTGCAGCACACAGAGGCAGCCCTGCATATCTCTGTGGCCCTCTTATGACTCTTTCCCCCCCCCCCCCTCCCTTCCTGGCAAACTCTCAGGAGAGAGAGCTGTACATGATGTCATAATCCTAGACTAATGACCAGACAAGAAACAGGAAGTCGGCTCTATAAGGAAACATGAAGTGTGCTATATAAGGAAACAGGAAGTGGGCTGTATAAGGAAACAGGAAGTGGGCTGTATAAGGAAAAAGGAAGTGGGCTGTATAAGGAAACAGGAAGTGGGCTGTATAAGGAAACAGGAAGTGGGCTGTATAAGGAAAAAGGAAGTGGGCTGTATAAGGAAACAGGAAGTGGGCTGTATAAGGAAACAGGAAGTGGGCTGTATAAGGAAAAAGGAAGTGGGCTGTATAAGGAAACAGGAAGTGGGCTGTATAAGGAAACAGGAAGTGGGCTGTATAAGGAAAAAGAAAGTGGGCTGTATAAGGAAACAGGAAGTGGGCTGTATAAGGAAACAGGAAGTGGGCTGTATAAGGAAAAAGGAAGTGGGCTGTATAAGGAAAAAGGAAGTGGGCTGTATAAGGAAAAAGGAAGTGGGCTGTATAAGGAAAAAGGAAGTGGGCTGTATAAGGAAACAGGAAGTGGGCTGTATAAGGAAACAGGAAGTGGGCTGTATAAGGAAACAGGAAGTGGGCTGTATAAGGGATTTACTGGCAGAAAAAAAGAAAAAAATGTTTTACGATCCAAAGGTAAAACAACAACAAGGGCAGCAGATGTAATAGATGGGAAGATGAAAGAAATGACTGAAGGTTCACTTTAACTGTTGACATTTCCCCACCCAACAGTCCCAGGGCTGTAACAGACTCCCGTTTTCTGGCAGGAGAGGAAGGTGCATGGGGGAAAAAAAAAAAGAAAAGCCATATTCCTATAGAGGAGGGGTAGGGAGGCGGAATAGTCCTAGGGAGGCGGGATCGTCCTAGGGAGGCGGGATCATCTTCGGGAGGCCGAAAGTTCATTTTAACAAAGCTGGTAGACCTGTTTTGGGTCTGTCCGCACCACCAATGCCAGTTATCAATACTGGATAATTCCACCCCCTTTCCTGCCCAGGCCAATTTTCAGTTTTGGGACCATTGACATTTATAAAGCGATCGGTGCTGTGTTAACCCCTTCTCTGCCCACGTCACTGGCAGGGAAGGGGTTAACACTAGGGGGGGCGATCAAGGGGTGTCCTAGGGAGTGATTTTAACTGTGGGGGAAGGGACTGATGAGGGAAGGAGACCGATCGGTGTTCCTATATACAAGGAACACACGGATCGGTCTCCTCTCCCCTGACAGGACGCGGATCTGTGTGTTTATATACACACAGATCCACGTCCCTGCTCTGTGATGAGCAATCGTGGGTGCCCGGCGGACATTGCGGCCGCCGGCCACACGCTTTGGCTCCTATCAGACGCGGCGGGCCAGCACCCCCTCTAGCGGCCAGGAAGCCGAGGATACCATGTGACGCCCGCCCAGAGAGACAGAGGGTGTCATATGACATTGGGGTGAAAGGGAAGTGGTTAATCTACCAGTGCTGCTATAGTCTTACCCCTTAAGGGATTTCTCCATTTCCGCCAAAAAATCGCATATCACCGCCATTACTAGTAAAAAAAAAATAAAAAAAAAAATGCCATAAATCGATCCCCTATTTTGTAGACGTAACAACTTTTGCACAAACAAATCGCTTATTGCGATTTTTTTATTTTTTTTTACCCAAAATATGTAGAAGAATACGTATCGGCCTAAACTCATGAATACATTTTTTTTTTTATTATTTAAATTTTTTTTTGGAAATGTTTTATAGCAGAAAGTAAAAAAAACGCAGAGGTGATCAAATACCACCAAAAGAAAGCTTGATTTGTCTTTTGAAGGACCTAAATTTTATGTACAGCGTCGCACGACCGCGCAATTGTCAAAGAAACGCAGTGCCGTATCACAAAAAATGGCCCGGTCGTGAAGGGGGGGGGGGGGGTTGTGTAAATCCTTCCTGAAGTGGTTAAAATGGTTACTCCTAGGCCATACAAATGATAAAGGAATAGATCTTTACAGTGATTGATAAATACAATACAATACAATAGATAGATACAATGATACATACAACACAATAGATACAATAGATACATATAATGATACATACAATACAATACAATAGATAGATACAATGATACATACAACACAATAGATACAATAGATACATATAATGATACAATACAATACAATACAATAGATACATATAATGATACATACAATACAATAGATACAATAGAATATATATACATTTCATAGATTTTATAATAAAGATTGCAATGCAGTTTTAAAACATAAGAGATACTTGAATCCCTTTAACTCCCTCAAGGACCTCAGCGATCTCATCCAACTTTATCAATAGGAAAGTCTTATCTATCTGTGTGCTGCGTTTTTATGATATGTAAGAGAAGGTTACCCTCCTATCTTTGTCTCCCGTTCTGTCCTCAGAACTGCGGGCAGCTACCTCCAAGGTTAGGCAAAAATTCACCCATATTAACCACTTAAGGGCCGGACCAATATGCTGCCAAATGACCCAAGGGGTTTTTGCGATTCGGCACTGCGTCGCTTTAACAGACAATTGCGCGGTCGTGCGACGTGGCTCCCAAACAAAATTCGCGTCCTTTTCTCTTTCCACAAATAGAGCTTTCTTTTGGTGGTATTTGATCGCCTCTGCGATTTTTATTTTTTGCGCTATGTACAAAAATAGAGCAACATTTTTGAAAAAAAAACAATATTTTTTACTTTTTGTTATAAGAAAAATCAATAAACTAAATTTTAGTCAAACATTTAGGCCAAAATTTATTCAGCCACATGTTTTTAGTAAAAGAAAATCGCAATAAAAAAAAAAATTAGCTACCTAGCAGGAACAGCGACACTAATACAGCGATCACAAAAATGATCGCTTAGTGATGCTGGCAATAGGGAGTATAAGGGTTAACTAGGGTGGCGATCAAGGGGTTAAAACTTTATTAGGGGGGGGGGGGTACGGGGGCTGCCCAGGACCTAACACTAACTGACTGTCACACTGCCACTAAATACAGTAAACATACATGTATGATTACTGCATTTAGTGACACTGTGACAGGGGGGAGGGGGGGGGGGAGCGATCGGGGGGGTTAAATGTGCCTATATGTAGTGTAGGTGTAGTGTAGTGTTAGTGCAGACTTACTTGTGTGGTGATCTCTCCTCAGCAGTGGTTGAAAAAAACGCAGAGGGAGAGATCACATCGCTTCCTCCTTCCTGTGTTTACACAGGAGGAGGAAGTGACAGGGCGGGGGGGCACGCACATTGGCTGAGAGCGATCCGGAGGGGGCGGACAAAAACGAATAGCCGCCCCCTCTGCACGGATCGCTCATACAGCCGCGCGGACCGCCGCATGTACCGGGGGGTCCCGACCGGACCCCCGACCCACCTCAAGACACCAACCTATATATACGTTGATGTGCCTGTCGGTGCCATTGTGCCGACGTAAATGTACATGCGGCGGTCCTTAAGTGGTTAAGGACCGAGCCTCTTTCTGAGATTTGGTGTTTACAAGTTTAAAAAAAAAATAATTTTTTGCTAGAAAACTACTTGGAACCCCCAAACATTATATATACAGTGCGGAAAATAAGTATTTGAACACCCTGCTATTTTGCAAGTTCTCCCACTTGGAAATCATGGAGGGGTCTGAAATTGTCATCGTAAATCCAGAAATCACAATGTATGATTTTTTTTAACTATTTATTTGTATGATACAGCTGCAAATAAGTATTTGAACACTTGAGAAAATCAATGTTAATATTTGGTACAGTCGCCTTTGTTTGCAATTACAGAGGTCAAACGTTTCTTGTAGTTTTTCACCAGGTTTGCACACACTGGAGGAGGGATTTTGGCCCACTCTTCCACACAGATCTTCTCTAGATCAGTCAGGTTTCTGGGCTGTCGCTGAGAAACACAGAGTTTGAGCTCCCTCCAAAGATTCTCTATTGGGTTTAGGTCTGGAGACTGGCTAGGCCACGCCAGAACCTTGATATGCTTCTTACAGAGCCACTCCTTGGTTATCCTGGCTGTGTGCTTCGGGTCATTGTCATGTTGGAAGACCCAGCCTCGACCCATCTTCAAAGCTCTAACTGAGGGAAGGAGGTTGTTGCCCAAAATCTCGCAATACATGGCCCCGGTCATCCTCTCCTTAATACAGTGCAGTCGCCCTGTCCCATGTGCAGAAAAACACCCCCAAAGCATGATGCTACCACCCCCATGCTTCACAGTAGGGATGGTGTTCTTGGGATGGTACTCATCATTCTTCTTCCTCCAAACACGGTTAGTGGAATTATGACCAAAAAGTTCTATTTTGGTCTCATCTGACCACATGACTTTCTCCCATGACTCCTCTGGATCATCCAAATGGTCATTGGCAAACTTAAGACGGGCCTTGACATGTGCTGGTTTAAGCAGGGGAACCTTCCGTGCCATGCATGATTTCAAACCATGACGTCTTAGTGTATTACCAACAGTAACCTTGGAAACGGTGGTCCCAGCTCTTTTCAGGTCATTGACCAGCTCCTCCCGTGTAGTCCTGGGCTGATTTCTCACCTTTCTTAGGATCATTGAGACCCCACGAGGTGAGATTTTGCATGGAGCCCCAGTCCGAGGGAGATTGACAGTCATGTTTAGCTTTTTCCATTTTCTAATGATTCCTCCAACAGTGGACCTTTTTTCACCAAGCTGCTTGGCAATTTCCCCGTAGCCCTTTCCAGCCTTGTGGAGGTGTACAATTTTGTCTCTAGTGTCTTTGGACAGCTCTTTGGTCTTGGCCATGTTAGTAGTTGGATTCTTACTGATTGTATGGGGTGGACAGGTGTCTTTGTGCAGCTAATGACCTCAAACAGGTGCATCTAATTTAGGATAATAAATGGAGTGGAGGTGGACATTTTAAAGGCAGACTAACAGGTCTTTGAGGGTCAGAATTCTAGCTGATAGACAGGTGTTCAAATACTTCTTTGCAGCTGTATCATACAAATAAATAGTTAAAAAATCATAAATTGTGATTTCTGGAATTTATTTTTTGATTATGTCTCTCACAGTGGACATGCATCTACGATGACAATTTCAGACCCCTCCATGATTTCCAAGTGGGAGAACTTGCAAAATAGCAGGGTGTTCAAATACTTATTTTCCGCACTGTATATATTTATTTTCCAACACCCTAGATAATAAAATGGCGGCCGTTGCAATACTTTGTCACACCGTATTCGCGCAGCGGTCTTACAAGCACACTTTTTTTTTTTAAAACACTTTTAAAAAAAAAAAAAATAAGACAACAGTAAAGTTAGCCCGATTTTGTTTATATTGTGAAAGATAATGTTACGCTGAGTAAATTGATACCCAACATGTCACCCTTCAAAGTTGCGCCCGCTACTTGAAATGGCGACAACTTTTACCCTTAAAAAACTCCATGGGCGATGTTTAAAAAAATCTACAGGTTGCATGTTTTGAGTCACAGAGGAGCTCTGGTGCTAGAATTATTGCTCTCGCTCTACCGATCGCGGCGATACCTCACATGTGCGGTTTGAACACCGATTTCATATGCGGACGCTGCTCACGTATGCGTTCGCTTTTGTGCGTGAGCTCGCCGAGGAGGGGACGCTTTAAAAAATAAAATAAAAAATCTTATTTCTTTTACTCTATTTAAAAAGTAAAAATATTGTTTTAAAAATAAAAATAAAAGTGGGGTCGGTTTATTCCTATTACAAGGAATGTAAACATCCCTTGTAATAGAAAAAAGCATGACAGGTCCTCTTATATATATGAGATCTGGGGGGTCAAAAAGACGTCACATCTCATATTCACACTAAAATGCTATAAAAAATGTTTTTATTTCATGTCATTTAACCATTTGGCTGCCCAAAGACCAGAGCACTTTTTGTGATTCGGCACTGCCTGTAATCTCCTGAGAAACTTGTGTGATTACAGAGCAGCTGAGTTTTAAAAGTGAAGCCAAAGTTAAAAAGGCCGTTTTATTACATGCAAATAATAAGCGCTTGTTTAACTCATTTTGTCACATTGTTTAAATCTGTGTTTTTGGCCCCTTTTTAATTGCTAATTTTGCCTTTATTTATGCATATTTTGGCCCTTTTTTTTTTTAAACACACGTCTGGCCGCAGGTTTTTTAATTGTGCCTTTTTTTTTAACACACATTTTGGTCCTTTAGCACAGGTTATTTTAACCACTTCAGACCCGCGCTATTGACAGAATACGTCAACAGCGCGGACCTGAGGCGCCAACTAGGCGTCTTTGGACGTGATTTTTACTGCATTACCCGCGCGCCGCCCAAACACTGTCCCGCCGCATCGCTGGGGATCCGATGCATGTACCTGGCGGCCGCGATGTCCGTCGGGTACATGCGATTGGCGGGAAAACGAACAGATGACAGCAGGGACGTGGAGCTCTGTGTGTAATGATGGGGTGTAAACACAGAGCTTCACGTGTTGTCAGGGGAGAGGAGACCGATCTGTGTCTCTTGTATATAGGGACACAGCATCGGTTACCTCCCCCAGTCACCCCCCTCCCCCCACACAGTTAGAACACACCCAGGATATACATTTAACCCCTTCCTCACCCCCTAGTGTTGACCCCTTCCCTGCCAGTCACATTTATACAGTAATTAGTGCATTTTTATAGCACTGATCGCTGTATAAATGTGAATGGTCCTAACTTTGTGTCAAAAGTGTCCGATATGTCCGCCGCAATATCGCAGTCGCAATAAAAATCGCAGATCGCCGCCATTACTAGTAAAAAAAAATAATAATAAAAAAAAATCATAATTCTGTTCCCCATTTTGTAGGCGCTAAAACTTTTGCGCAAACCAGTCGCTTGTTGCGATTTTTTTTTCTTTTTTACAAAAATACGTCGAAAAATACGTATCTGCCTTAACTGTGAAAAAAAAAAAACTTTTTTTTTTTTTCTAAATGGGATATTTACTATAGCAACAAGTACATTTTTTTAAATTGTCGCTCTTTTTTTGTGTATAAAAAATAAAAACCGCAGAGGTGATCAAATACCACCAAAAGGAAGCTCTATTTGTGGGGAAAAAAGGACGTCAATTTTGTTTGGGAGCCACGTCGCACGACCGCGCAATTGTCAGTTAAAGCGACACGGTGCCGGAAGCTGAAATTTCGCCTGGGCACGAAGGGGGTTTATGTGCCCAGTAAGCAAGTGGTGTTTCCATCCCAAATTTTTTTCGTCATTATTGTGCTCATTAGACCTAAAAAAGGAAAATAATTTTTTTTTTTACTCATCTGGAAATGGCTGTTGCTATGCGGTCCCACAAAATCTGCCTTTGGAATCACCTAGGATTCTGACATCATCTCCCTCTAATGCTCCTGGGAAATGTGTGCCGTCATTTCCCAGGATGCAGTGCGCTGTCCAATTATCACTCCCCATCCAAGACTTCCAGGAAGTGAGTGCTTGTGGGCTTCACAATGCCCACAAGCAAAATGACAACGGTGTAGACATCGTTTTATAAACTATCTTTTTTGAAAAACTATGCGGAGCGGCGGCGGATTGTAAAATAGTAAGTGACCGGATTTATATAATAAAAACGCAGGATGAAAGGACACGCTAATTGTGGTTGGAACTCCGCTTTAAGATGCATTTCGGTGTGGTTTGTAATGCACACTTTGGCGCTTTTTTTTCTTTAGCATATAGCTTGACACCTTTTTAACGTGCATTTTGATTATTTCCTTTTTAAGGCGTATTTTGCCAAACGACACAATTTGCTAGCCACTTTTGGGATGCCATTAACAACTAATGACACCGCAAGCATATCATGCATTTTGCATGTGTTTCTGGAACGCACTCCAAAACGCAGGTAAAGAAATGAGCCAATGAGCATTTTGGCAAGTTGCTAGAGTATTTGTCAAATGACAAAATGTGTGGCAAAATGCATGTTTGAAAAAAGAGAAAAGAAAAGGAGGGCGCACCGACCTATACTTAAAATGTATTATTTAAAAAATAAAAGAAAGCAGTAGTCCTACTCATGGGCGTCCGCTCCATAGGGCAACGGGGGGCGGTTGCCCCCCCCCCCCCTGGAATTGTAAGAAGTGTGAAGACACACCATTCAGCCGCGGACGCCTCCCGCACATCGCACCACTGTCTGTCAGTCTCACTCCTCTCTCTGTCAGTGTGTTGCATTTAAGATCAGATCATGGCACTCTGCTCCCGCCTCCCGCTCCTGTTTGCCGGCGCCAGCCAATCGTCACATCAATGATGATCGCTGTGCCAGCCTGCCACGACTGCCGTTCTCATGTCAGGGCAACTTTTAGTGAGCACTGCACCGGAGTGGTAATTTTCCCAATCCTCCACCTCACTCATTACTTCCTGCTCCCTGCTCTCCAGCTACATTGGTCGGGGGGGGGGGAGGGGGGGCAGGCTCAGAGAGGTCATACTGTTAGGTCCCATGGCTTAATGAGAATTGTAAGGAGAGCTCCTGTGTACTGCTCTGCCTGTGCGCGGCTCACCAGACTACTTTTCCCGAGCATGCACCTTTCCTCTTCGGCCGCCAATCTCATCGGGACTCTAAGTGTAGCACAGATTGGAGGGAGATTGGTCATGCAGCCCTGTCATCACTCGCCCCCAGCTTAAAGCGGAGCTCCACCCGCATTTTTTTTTTCAAAGTCGGCAGCTACTAACAGTGTAGCTGCTGACTTTGAATAAGGACACTTACCTGTCCTAGGCGCCCGCGCTGACGGCCCCCGCCGATGCCGATCCTCGATCCCGGCACCGCCATCCACAGTCAGGGAAACAGGCAGTGAAGCTGCGCGGCTTCACTGCCCGTTTCCTACTGCGCATGTGCGAGCGACGCGGCGCTTTGTGAATGGTCCAGCTGCTTTCTGGGATCAGGGCCGCCATCAGGGGGGTACAGGCATTACACCTGTAAGGGGCCCGGGGGTCCCCAGGGGCCCGGATGGGAACCACCCTAAAAAAAAAAAAAAAAAAAAAAAATTTTTTTTTTTTTCTTTTTTTTTTTTTTTAGGGGTCCGAAGATCCCCAGGGGCCCGGAGGCCACCAAGGGCCCCAGACGGCAAGCCCTTTTTTTTATAATTTTTTTTTATAAAAAAATATATTTTTTTATAAATTTTATTTTATTTTTTTTAATATATTTTTTTATTATTTTTTTATTAAAGGGCCAATTTTTTTTCTTTTATTTTTTTAGAGGTCCCCAGATGGCAAGCCCTTTTTTTTCTTTATTTTTTTTTATAAGAAAATATATTTTTTTATAAAAAAAAATATTTTTTTATAAAAAAATATATTTTTTTAATATATTTTTCTTTTATTTTTTATTAAAGGGCCAATTTTTTTCTTTTATTTTTTTAGAGGTCCGGAGGTCCACAGGGGCCCGGAGGCCCCCAGGGCACCGGATGGCAACCCCCCTTTTTTTTATTTATTTTCTATTAAAAAATATATAGATTTTTTAATATATTTTTATTTGATTTTTTTATTAAAGGGCCATTTTTTTTAGGGGTCTAGGGGCCCGTAGGCCACCAGGGCCCCAGATGGCAACCCCCTCTTTTTTTTTTTTTTTTTATATATTTTTTTATAAAAAAATATATTTTTTTATATATTTTTATTTTATTTTTTATTAAAGGGCCAAATTTTTTTCTTTTATATTTTTAGGGGTCCGGAGGTCCACAGGGACCTGGAGATCCCCAGGGCCCCAGATGACAACCCCCCTTTTTTTATAAAAAAAAAAAATTATATATTTTTTTATTTCTTTTATTTTTATATTTATATTATCCTTTTTTATATTTTTTTTTACTTTTTTATATTATTTTATTTCTTTTTTTAATATATAGATGTATTTTTATTAAAGGGCTCAGAGGTCCCCAGGGCCCCATGTGTCAAACCCCCTTTTTTTATAATTGTATTTTTTATTTTTGTTTATATATTTTTTTTATATATTTTTTTTTATTAAAGGGCCCAGAGGTCCCCAGGGCCCTGGAAGGCAACCCCCTTTTTTTTTATATATAAATGTTTATTTATTTTTTATATATATATTTTTTTCTTTCTTTCTTTTTTTTTTAAAGGGCCCAGAGGTTTCTTTTTATTAAAGGGCCCAGAGGTCCCGAATGGAAAGCCCCCTTTTTTTTGTCATTTCCTTTTATAAAAAAAAAATAACGTCCCCGGGGCCACAGTTGGCAACCACCCTTTTTAAAAACATATATATATATATATCTTTTTTTTCTTTATATTAAAAAGCACAGAGGTCCCCAGGGCCCCGGATGGCTACCCCGCTTTATTATATATATTTTTCTTTATTTCTTATTTTTGTAAAGGGCCCCCCCCCGGTTCTCAATTCGTGGCAGCACCCCCCCCCCGCTTCTCAATTTCATGCGGCAGCACCCCCCCCCCCCCCCGATTCTCTGCTCCAGGGGGCCCATGCCTGAAGCTGTGTAAGGGGCCCCAAAATTCCTGATGGCGGCCCTGCCAGTCACATAGCATTTTATTCAGCCTTCTGCCTCGTACACGCAACCGTTTTTCTCAAAGTTTTCCCCGACAGGATTCCTTGCAAGCCTGCCTTGCATACACACATTCAGGACGAATACCGCCCGACCAAAGCACGGTGACGTACACCACGTACGACGGGACTATAAAGGGGAAGTTCCATTCACCCAAAGCCCCCCCTCGACCTCTCGACCCGGCGGTCGTCCCCAGGGCCCCCGGATAGAATCCCCCTTTTTTTTTTAAATGTTTTTATTTTTTAGTCAGCACCCAAAGCCCCCCCCCCAACCTTAATTCGCATTGGCAGCCCCCCCCCCCAGCTTCCCAATTCGCGGCTGTCCCACCCCCAATCTAAATTTGCGGCGCTCTCCCCGCTTCTCAACTTGCGACACCCCCCGCGCTTCTCAACTTTTCAAATTGCGGCGGCAGCAACCCCCCTCCCCCGGTTCTCTACTCCAGGGGGCCCATGCCTGAAGCTGTTGTGGGGGGCCCCAAAATTCCTGATGGCGGCCCTGTCTGGGATACACACAGTTCCCAGAATGCAGCGCGGCCCATTCACAAGAAGACACCGAGAAGAGGAGGAGGAAGACAACAGCACCGCGGATCATGAGGGCAGATTCGGGACTTCCGCATAGCAACAGCCTATTTAGGGTGAGTATTTTTTTTTTTTCCATTTCATTTTTTTATTTTTTTTTTCAGATTTTTAAAAAAAATATATATATCAGGGTGGAGCTCCGCTTTAAATCCACTCGCCAAATGCTAGCAGGCGAGTAGAAATTTTGAGGGCTGTATATATATATATTCACCTATATACATAAATAAACATATATAGTTATTATTTATATCAATCTTTAAGCTTGCTTTTGCTAATATTAGGAGGAAAGAAACCTCCTTCTTCACATCACAGCAGCATACCTCCCGACATAGTGCGGGACATCTTGTTGAGCAGGGGGGGGTATCAAAGTTAAAGTTGTTGAGGGGGGGGGGCAGGGATCAAAGTTGTTCAGGGGGTTCTCCTACCTGTGCAAATACCGCTCTGTCCCGACTCCCTGTCTGCTCCATCCGCCTGCTACAGCCCGCTCCATGGTGTATGCCTGCACTGTACCATCGCACTGTGATTGGGCGTGTAGCGGTCATGTGCGGAGGCGGGACTTCTAGACGATCGCTGACAGGCCAGCCCCACCCCGCACATGACCACCATACGCCCAATCACAGGGCACCGGATTCAAACATGGCGGCGGGAAACGAAAACAAACATGGAGGCACGGAATGTCGTCCCACCAAATGTCGCGCCCGGGGGGCCATGTTTTCCCCGGGACTCTAGTCTAGTCCGCGGGACCCCGGGACACACTTTAAATTGCGGGAGGATCCCGCGGAAACCGGGGCGGTTGGGGGGTATGCAGCAGCTTCTCACCCATATTCTCAACCTCTGAGCTGGAGAATCTGGGACAGAGATATTTTACACAGATAGCCAGTGAGGTCCTCAGATCTCACCTTCATAAACTGGTCATCTGTGTAAAAGTGAATGGACAGAAGGGGGGTGTTTCTTGTGATGAGAAGTGAAAAACATCTTCTCCACTCCTCATCTCAGCTTCATAAACCGTCACACCTGAGAGAACAGCCGTGGTCATCAGGATCTCAGCTCTTCTCCGTTTGATAAACGTACACCATAGCATTTACCAAAAAAATAGGGGATAGTTTTATGGCATTTTTATTATTATTATTTTTTTTAATAGTAATGGCGGCGATCTGCGATTTTTTATCATGACTGCGACATTATGGCGGACACATCGGACAGTTTTGACACATTTTTTGGACCGGTGTCATTTATACAGCGAAAAGTGCTATAAAAATGCACTGATTACTGTGTAAATGACACTGGCAGGGAGGGGGTTAACCAGTAGGTGGTGAGGAAGGGATCAAGTGTGTCCTAGGGAGCGATTCTAACTGTGTGGGGGATGGGCTACCAGTGGCACGGCATTGTTCCCTGTCATCGGGAACAGTGATCAGACGATCAGTGACAGTGTCAATAGTCAGAATGGGGAGATGTTGTGTTTACACTTACTTCTCCCCGTTCCTCCTCTCTGTAACCCGATCACAGGACACCGGCGGACATCGAGTCTGCGGGTCCTAGGGGCACGGTCATGGCAGGGGGGCGCGCACCCGCACGACAAGAATTTTAAAGTAACGTAAATTTACATTACTCTGCCCAGTTAAAATTTTTTTCCCTTTAGGAGCTATGGGTGGAAGTGAAGTTTTGATGTCGCTTCCACCCTGCACTGTTATGGAGGGGGGGGGGCATCTTCCCTCCACTCATCTCAATACCCAGGATCCAATCGCCTCCACCGCTGCTGACGGCTCCGGTAAGCAGAGGAGGGCACCGGAGAGCGGTGGGGCTATCAATAAAAGTGCTCTTGCGGTGTATTCGCCGCAGAGAGCACTTTTATCTTGTAAACGGACCGCCCACTGAAGAAGAGGATACCAGGGTTATGGTAGCTAGCTCTATTTGTGTGGGTGCAACATTACACGACCGCGCAATTGTCAGTTAAAGCGACGCTGTGGTGTATTGCAAAATATGCCCTGGTCATTAAGGGGGAGGTAAATCCTTCTGGTGCTGAAGTGGTTAACCACTTAAGGACCCCTTCACGCCGATATACGTCGGCAGAATGGCACGGCGCCTTTAAGAGCCCAGCCGTGGGTTGAGCGCCACCAGCGGCACGCTCGCGACCTGGTCCTGAGCTCCGTGACTGCGCCCGTGGGCCCCGCGGACCTGATCGCCACCGGTGTCCCGCGATCGGGACACAGAGAGCAAGAACGGGGAGAGGTGAGTGTAAACACCGTTCTTCCTACTGAGCCTGTCACTGATCGTCTGTTCCCTGTCATAGGGAACGACGATCAGTGACATCACACGCTAAGCCACACCCGCAAGAATCACTCCCAAGGAAACACTTAACTCCTACAGCGCCCCCTACAGGTTAACCCCTTCACTGCCAGTGTCATTTTCACAGTAATCAGTGCATTTTTTATAACACTGATCGCTGTAAAAAAAGACAATGGCCCCAAAATAGTGTCAAAAGTGTCCGATGTGTCCGCCATAATGTCGCAGTCACGATAAAAAAGCCATAAAACTATCCCCTATTTTGTAAACGCTATAACTTTTATGCAAGCCAATCAATAAGCGCTTATTGCGCTTTTTTTTAACGAAAAATAGGTAGAAGAATATGTATTGGCCTAAACTGAGGGAAAAAAAATAATTTTTGTATATCTTTTTTGGGGATATTGATTACAGCAAAAAATATTAATTTTTTTTTTTAAAATTGTCGCTCTATTTTTTTTTTTATAGCGCAAAAAAAAACAAAAAACGCAGAGGTGATCAAATACAACCAAAAGAAAGCTCTATTTGTGGGGGGGAAAAAGGACGTTAATTTTGTTTGGGAGCCACGTCTCACGATTGTCAGTTAAAGCGACGCAGTGCCGAATCGCAAAAAGGGGCATGGTTCTTTAGCTACAACATGGTCCGGGTCTTAAGTGGTTAAACTTCCCCTTTACAAACGTCCAAACTCTAAGAAAACTCGTACTGGAATTTCGGGGGAAATGCGGCCGGTTTGGATTCTTCTTTCACACAAACACTGAAGAAAACTCCGGTGGTGGAATCCCCCGGTCTCTCCGGATTGGAGATGGAAGACAAACTCTTGCCATGTGCTTGGAAGCAGAGGATAGAAAATGTTGGAGTAAACAGAGGCGTCGGACGACGTCATGTCTGCTGTATATCTCCAGCCCAGAAGCTGACGGTGAAAAGCTCTTGTAAATAACCAGGGCTATGTACAGAAGCTGAGACCCAGACTGGAGACCACATCCCATAATTAGCTAAGACCCTTTATAACGGGGATCAAGGTCTGGAATGACAGACATCTGACCTCCATGTCCCCTGAATATCCAGTAGCAGTAATTAGCTGCCTTCAGCTAAGCCTTCAGTCTGGATTCTCCTGGACTTTCTTAGGCCGCTAACTGGCGGCGGCGCACGCAGCGAGAGGGACAGACTCCGGGTCTAGGCACTAATCTCACCACAATTCAGGAGGTGACGACCTAGAAATGTTCCATCAAGACGCGGCGCCTCTAAATTTGGATAAGAGGGTGTCGTCCATGCTGAGGACGGAGCTTGTCTATCTAAGTATAAAAAGAGAACTTGTCATAGAGAGGATTACGGGTCTTATTCTTATCATTGCATACGCAAGCGGCGCTAAAGTTCAAATATGTCCTACAAATAAGATACAATGTCACAAAGCCCACATTGTTTATGTGTAATTGCAAAGAATCATTTTGGAAATGGGTCCACCACCTTTAACCCCTTCACGCCGACGTAACGTAAATATGCAGCCTCTGGCTTGAAAGGGTTGTACCAGGGGCAGTGGCGTCGCGTGGGGGGTGCAAGGGGGACCACCGCCACGGGCACAACATTTAGAGGGGGTGCTGTCACGAGTGTGGAGAGGAGGGAGCACCAGCAACAGATGGGACATTTGCATGATGTCACCACTCCAGGCTTTACCAGTCATTATCAAACACGCTCTCCTCTACCCTACAGCCACCGCTGTCTCACACAGTGGATCATATGACCAGACTGGAGCTAGCTGAAAATAGGTAAGTCCATGGGTCAGGGGGACGCAAATTACTTACCTCGCCCCAGGCACTGACAACCCACGCTATGCCACTGGTGATATGCAGCTGCAGACATTGCCCCGATGGTGTTGTTTTAGAGCCAATGGCTTTCTTGTAATAACAACCCATGAGGCTAAGCAGCCGCTCCACCGTTACCACAAGCAGCAGGAGTAGACATCCCATGTCTCCCCCCCCCCCCTCCTCTCCACTGTCTTCCATCCCTCCACTCTTCCGTGACTCGCCCCTTCACACCGACTTAATGTAAATATGCAGCATTTGGCTTAAAGGGGTTGTACCTGGGGTGATAGGCAGCTGTAGACATTGCCCCAGTGCCATTGTTTTAGAGCCGACGCATGGCTTTCTTGTAATAACAACCGATGCGGCTAAGCAGCCGCTCCGCTGTTATCACAAGCAGTGGGAGCAAGGATCGAGTCCTACGGGAACGCGTGGGAACGGCGTCCCTGCACTTTTTTCACAGCAGGAACGCCCTTCCCTTTGCAGGACTAGAGCAGCCGAGACGATCCTTTATTAAGTGGTGATGCCAGGCAAACTGAGCCGAGCAGACTCAGAGCTCCTCCTCTAGGCAGCGACCTCACCTGTCCTTCAGTACGCGGCCGGTTGCATGTGACATCACGCGGAGGCGGAGTCACACAGCAACGCTAGGCTGAGCCCACGTCTCCTCACACCATCACACACACTCTGCGTGGGGGAGTGGATTTTGGGTGGGAGTTTCCACACTTTGTTCCCCCAGGACTTGACCCCCCCCCCCCAGGTGTCTCCCCACCCCCACTGTCCTCTGTCCTACCGGGAGGGCCCAAGCGACCATCTGGCATGACCGCCCACCCCCCCACTTTGTTTGTTGCTCTTTCGTCCCACCAGGAGGCCCAAGCGACCAGGCGGCACGTTCACCGGCTGGCCGGAGAGCCGAACAAAGCCAGAGCCGACTTTGATCAGGTCTCGGGTCTAGTTACTCGGAAGTGACGTCATGACATCACTTTCTGTTTACCGAGTATAGAAAAGATAGTGCTAAGCTGTTGGTAATAGATATAAAAGGTATCCGATAAATAGAATGCATGATGCAAAGAATAAGTAAATGAGGACTAATAATGACGATGGTATAGGTGCAAGTGACAAACAATAAAAGTGCAAACATTGCGACTCCTGGGTGTACTCCAGTACTAAAAGGGGTCTGCTGCAAAGTGACAAACGCTCTTCTTAAAGGTACATAAGGTGCAAATCATACATGGGTGAGCGTAACGAATCACGGAATGTGACAATGAAATGTCAAAAGTCCAAGGTGAACAATCACACCTAAAGTGATAAGTGTGAGGTGCTGGCTCTTCAGTGCCTTCACTAGGGTGGATAGGTGGCCACACCTACAGCATGTACATCAAGCCTGAGGGGATCAAGCGTGGTCCTGCCTGGATGGTCGCTTGAGGGAAATGCGTATGATTCCTGGGTATAAGAAACGGCTATCTTGTCCGTGGAAAAAGTAGCTCCAAGTGACGTGCATATGTGGTAGCAGGGGGAGAGGCAGTGGCGTATCTAGGGTATGGCAGCCATGCCAAGTGCCATGGGCACCATATGAAGGGGGCGCTGATGAGTGACTGGGCAGCAAGGGCCTTACCAGTGTCCGAGTGTCTCTTCTTCCCTCCTCCCGAGCATAGGCAGGATTTCCTTTTCAGCACCCTTGCTAATGGACAATGGCAGCGCTATCCCTGCTGTGTTCAGCCACAGCCCTCCCCTGTTCTCCCATTCCATCTGGTCGGATTGGCAGCACACAAAGAAGAAAGAGGAACATCAGTTTCTCCCTCTCCTCTGTGAAAACTAAGGCCTTTAGTGATGAAGATTTCATAAATTCCAGTATTGGTTCTGCATTTACCTGGCCTTGGAGGGCAGTGGAGGGATCAGGGGTCTAATAAACCCCCAGATATAGGGGTGACCGAGTCTGAGAAGCCCCCCGAGACCTGGGCTTCAACAGCCAAGTCAACAACTGAGACGCAGAATGGTGGACCAGCCTGTGACAGATCTTTATGATCCAGGTGGGCACACCAAGAGTCTGCCAGCAGTCCAAGCAGGTCTAGGTACCACGTCCTACTGGGCCAGTTCAGTGCAATGGGGGATCACAGGGATACTCTCTGTCTCAATCTTGTGTAGTAGGCAAGGAAGGCGCTTTAGGCTCAGTTCACACCAATGCGCTTTTTTTGATGCTTTTTGCAGAAGTGCAGGACATGTTTCTTACCATGGGTTCCTATGGGACACGTTCACATGAGTGTATTTTTGTGCGTTTTTGGAAAGAGTCAGGGACTTTTTTTTTTTTTTAAAAGCAATAGACTTCAATGGAGATGCTGCAGAAAAGCACTGCA
This sequence comes from Rana kukunoris, assembly GCA_029574335.1. Lineage (NCBI taxonomy): Eukaryota > Metazoa > Chordata > Amphibia > Anura > Ranidae > Rana > Rana kukunoris. The sequence goes on along the minus strand of CM056051.1, from coordinate 4,892,293 downwards.
TAGATGATTATTATACAGGATTTATATAGCACCAACAGTTTACGCAGCACTTTACAATGTAGAAGGGGGCGGCAGTTGAATTACAATTCAATACAGAAGGGCCCGGCTCGTATGTAGAGCTTACATTCTAAAGGGAGGGGGTGGTGGTACAAAAGGTAATAGCTGTGTGGGATAATTTGATGGGGGGGGGGGCTCGGGGACAGTTAGGTGGGTGTGGGAATGGCTTCACTGAATTAATTAGTTTTCAGGAATCTCCTAAAGGTAGAGGGTAGGGGCTGATCGGACATACCGGGGCAGGTAGTTTCAGAGGATGGGAGAGGCTCTGGAGAAGTCTTGAAGACGAGCATGGGAGGAGGTAACAACGGAGCTAGAGAGCAGGAGGTCCCGGGAGCAGCGGAGGAGGCGGTTTGGGCGATATCTGCAGATGAGGTTGGTGATGTAGATGGGGGGGCAATGTTGTGAATGGCCTTGTATGTTGTGGTCAACATTTTGAATTTTACACAGTGGGGGAGGGGAAGCCAGTGAAGGGATTGGCAGAGAGGAGCAGCAGTCACGGATCAGTTAGTGAGGTGTACGAGTCTAGCAGCAGCATTCATAATAGACTGAAGGGAGAGGAGCCTGCCTAAGGGTTGGCCATTAAGGAGGGAGTTGCAGTAGTCAAGGTGGGAAAGTACCAAGGAGGGAATAAGTTGCTTTGTGGTGTCGTTAGTCAGGAAGGGTCGATCTCTGGAGACGTTGCGGAGATTAAGGCAGCAGGAATTAGCCAGTGATTGGATGTGGGGGCTGAAGGGGATGTCAGAATTAAGGATTACACCCAGCACCCTGGCATGTATGAAGGGACCAATGGTCCTGTTGATCTTAATGGTAAAGTCATTGGGGGTGGGGGAACGGGAAGGAGGAAATATAACAAGCTCAGTTTTAGAAACATTGAGTTTGAGGAAGTGGTGTGACATCCATACCGATACGTCATTCAGTAAGTTTGAGATCCGAGGAGATCGAGGGGGTGAGTTGGAGTGGAGAGATAGATTTGGGTGTCGTTGGTATAGAGGTGGTATTGGAAGTCATGGGGAGGTTATCAACTGGCCCAGGGAATAGGTATAGAGTGAGAATAAGAGGGGCCCCCAAGGACGGAGCACATAGATGTGAATCTCGCCCCCTAGAGTTTGAAGTGAAGAGTCACCAGAGAATCCACAGGGAAAGCCAAAGGATCCCTGGTCCTGGCATTGAACCTGGATGCCAGAAGGTCCACCATCCCCGTAACCCTCATCTCCCACAGAAAGTTTGAAACCCTACCAGGTGAACAGCCAACCCCCCCCCCCCCCCCCCCCCCTAGATTCAGAGCTGCCCTGCCAAGTTTCCACACTTGGGATGTGGACAGAAGGGACTTTAATGTGCAGTTCTGCCCAGGAGTAACCAGTCTGCTTCCTTTTGTACAGAATGTCTTCTGGTGCCACCCTCCAATCTGTGACCGTGGATGTCCCCCCTTAGACTGCCTCTCTTTTGGTAAATCATCAAAGGAAGAGCAGCCTATGGTTGTAGGATTCTATACTTAACTTTGCCCTTGCCCTAGAAATTCCTATCCCATTTGCTGCAGCCTGCCCTTCCCCCTACATTGTAAAAGTGCAGGGGAAGCCTATGACTGTGGGTTTTCCCCTGCAGCGATACCTTCAGTGCCCTGACTCATCCTTTATGAATGAATGAATGAATGAATGAATGAAAACTTATATAGCGCGGCACATGCAAACTAAATCGCCTCTGGGCGCTCGTTGTTCCTGTCTCCTTTGGTATCAAAAGAGAGGAGTCTTGATCTTTCTCCTGAATGCTGAGTGGTTCTCCTCCAACCGATTGCTGGTTGGTAAAGCAATCCATAGTCTGGGACCTTGGACCGCGAATCTTCTTTCTCCTTTGGACTTGTAGTTGGCTTTCGGTATCTGGAGCAGATTTTGGTTGGTGGATCGCAGAATGCGATTGGGATTGTGAGCTTTTATTTTTTCGCATAGATAATGGGGAGCATTCCCATGGACACATCTATGCGTTAGACAGATTGCTTTAAAAGTGATTCTGTCTTTTACTGGTAACCAGTGAAGGGATCTCAGTGAAGGTGAGATCGATTCCCAGGGTTTTTTCCCAGTCACAAGTCTGGCGGCCGTATTTTGAACGACTTGTAGACGAGCGATTTGGTACTTGGGGAGTCCGAGGAAAAGGGCATTTGCATAATCCAATCTTGAGTTTACAATTGCTCCCACCACGACCACTATGTCTTCTCTGGGAATAAAAGGAATAAGTCTACGTAGATCCGCTGACTACTGACCCTATTTGTGCGTCCATTGTCATATAGGAGTCGAAGATGACCCCGAGACCTTTGACTTTGGCGCTAGGGGAGATGATTTTGCCCAGAATGGGCGGGGGTGTCCAGGTTGTTGCAGGTTGGTTCCTACGCTTGGCGTGAAACAGGAGAAGTTCTGTTTTCGCTCCGTTGAGTTTAAGATAACTCTTTGTCATCCAGTCCTCTATCAGGACTGGATGAGAGAGGCATGTCTCTAGATTGAGGTGGTGATCATTTTTATTGCAGATGCGGAAATACAGTTGCGTGTCGTCTGCATATGAGTGATAGAGCAGTTTTTGGCTGCTGATGATTTCAAAAAGAGGACGAAGATAGATGTTGAATAACACCGGCGACAGAGGGGATCCTTGAGGGACTCTGCACGATAATGTGCGTTTTTCAGAAGTGAAAGGTCCTAACTTCACTATTTGCGATCAGTTTTCCAAAAAAGAGGAGAACCAAGATAAATCGCCTTCTGCGACTTTGGCTACTTCAGCTAGCCGAGTCAACAGAAGCGTGTGGTCTACTGTATCGAAGGCTGCGCTTAGGTCCAACAGAACCAGAAGACAAGATTCTCCTTCGTCTGCAACCTCGAGAGCGTCGTCCCATATTCTGAGCAACGCGGTTTCCGTCGCGTGTCCGGGCCGGAATCCCGATTGAAATGGATCAAGTAGGTTGTGGGTATCTAGATGCTGTTGTACCACAACTTTTTCCATTACTTTTGAGAGTACATTTAGGCCTGTTATGGGACGGCGGTGGAGTGGGTCCTTGGGGTCCAGGGTGGGTTTCTTCAAGATGGGTTGAATTATGCCCTCTTTCAACTGGGAGGGCACTATGCCTTCCCTGAAAGATTGGTTGATAATCTGCACGATAGGAGGTGCCAGGATGTCGGCGCATTCCTTCAGCAGTTTAGTGGGGATGATATCATTCGGCGCAGTGCTATTACGCAGAGTACCGATGATGTTTTCAGTGACATGGATAGAGATGTGTAAATAATTACGGGGGGGGGGGGGGGGGGAGCTACAGGGGGAATCGTTTTGCTGAATGCTTTGCCGAATTCCCTCAATTTTATTAATGAAGTAATCTGACAGTTCATTGCAAAATTCTTGTGGGTCCGAATTGGGGGCTTCAAGACATCCTGGATTCATGGTCTGAGTGACCAGCTTGATCGCGGGGGCGATTCAGGGCGCTGTTGATAATTTTTCTTGGCTTTGAAGATTTCTTTGTGATATTTTCTTGTTATTGCCTTGTAGATGGAGAGATTCTCATCTGAAGAGCTTCTTTTCCAGGCGGCTTCCGCTCTTCTGCGCTCTTGCTTCAGTAACGCCAGTTGGTTGTTGAACCAGCTGGAGTTATTTTTCCGGATGCGGGTTTTACGTTTCTGCGCTATTAAGTCAGCTGACTGTAATAGTGTTGTGTTTATGGCCTCCAGTGTTTCTTCAGCCGTTCAATGCGGCTGAATTGTTTTTATTTTTTTTCCTTAACGTGGCTTTGAAGATTTCCGAGTGGAGCTTCTTCTGACATCTAGTCCAGTGTGTTGTCACTGGATTTGATGTTTTTGATTAGGGTGCGATTTCGGAAATAATGAATTTAATTGCATGGTGATCTGTCCATGGCAACGGTTCATTATTCAAGATTTTAATTTCCAGATCTTGTCTGAAAATAAGATCGAGTGTGTGACCTGAAGCATGTGTGGGCCCACATACTAGTTGCTGTAGCCCTAGTCCTTCTAGGTGGTCGATGCAGGCGTCGGCAATAGGGTCTTGCGGGGAGTTGGCCCAGAGGTTGAAGTCCCCGAGCAGCAAAAGGTGTTTGCTGTTAAGGGTATAGGTGGAGATGAAGTCCGTCAGTGATGGGAGAAGCTGCGATTTTGGGCCAGGTGGCCTATAGCAGAGTAGAATGCGGACGGTCTCCTGGGAGTTTGCTTGGAGTTGCAGAGTAAGGGTTTCCATGAATGGAAGAGGGTTTTGAAGGACTGGTTTGGTGATTGCAAGATGAGTCTTGCAAATCACTGCCAGGCCTCCTCCTCTTTGTCCTATTCTGTTTTCCGTTATAATACGGTAGTTTTCTGCACCAGTACTCCTAGAATGGTGTTACAGTCGGCTGTGAGCCAGCTCGCTGTAATGAAGAGGCAGTCTAGATTGTGTTGTAGAATGAACTCATGGATTTCAAGTCGGTGTTTTACTGCCGATCTTGTGTTGATCAAAGCACATGAAATGTGCTTAGGCTGGGGTAAACGGCTGAAAGTTTTGACAGTCGATCGATTCTCAAGAGTTGCTCAATTCTTAGGGCCTTTTTGGTGATGGCTGGCAGTATTGCGGCAAATCGCCGAGTACCGCAGATTAGCCATGGTCGCCAGTCACCTGGGGGGAAAATAATTTTTTATTGGCGATGGAGAGAGGAATCCTCCCGGCTTGGTCCAGAGGAAGGCAAAAAAAAAAAAAAACCCTAGCCGTGCTATGCCAATTTGCTTTGGTAGGGGAAAAAAAAATCCTTCCTGATCCCTGAAAGGCGATCGGGCGAACCCCTGGATCAAGTACTATTAGGTTGTGAAAAAGGAGGGGGTGGGGGGAGCTGTCACTGCTGCTGGGGTGTACCAAGATGGCCGCCGACCAGGAGCAGGACATGGGACCCAGGCTGGTGTGCAGCCAGCTGGGTGGATTGGCGATCAGGGGGGGAAGCTGGTTGTTGAAACCAGGGGTGGATGGGTCCTGCAGGGGCTGGGGGTGAATTCCTGGGAAGTTTCTGGGGGTGTTTCAGGACGCGAGTGCGGCGCGCTGCTAGGCCGCGGCCTTTCCTAAGATGCGGCGGCCGCGAATCAGCTACGGCTGGCGCGGTTCAGGGAGGAAGACGGGGAATAGAGGAAAGTAGAGGCGGGGGAGGGTTGCTTGATGGTGGGTGGTAATGTGATGGTAGTGTGGGGTCAAAGGAAAGGGAAGAAGCCCCAGTGTTAAGCCGATACGGTGGCTTGTCCTGAAAAGGACAGCTGCCCAACGGTTCCAGGGGAGGTGAAATAGCAGGGGCCTACCTGGGGATGATGTCTGGAGAAGATGGGCTCAGGGGGAGGAAAAACGTTTAGCTTGTCCTGGGAGCTGTAGTGGTTTTACAGAGCAGAGAGTCTAGCAGGAGCCTGTCTGTCAGATGCCTGGCTGTCTATCTGGTCCCTGGCGAGAGCAGACCCGTGCGGAAGCATGGAGCGTCCTACTCTCCCACTGACACCGACTGACTGGCTTGTGGATGTAAAGCATTGTGGTGGCACTCTCTGAACACTCAGGTGACCATACAACAGCCAAAGTTGAAATGACAACTGAACCATCCTGAAATGTCGATGGGAAGAAAGACGTCTTCGGCTGACCAAGGCCAGCATCTGTCATAAGAACTCCATGTCTATGGAAAGAAGGAAATTCCCCGACTGCATAGCCGGGTTGGAAATACAACACGTCCAGGAGAGTGGGTCATGGAAGGTCACATGCATGGGTCAGTCCAGGGACTGAGCTTCTTTGTCCCAGGATGCTGCAAAGGTCAGGAGTGAGCGATATGAATGCTAAAAACTCCTCGCCTGGCTCTAGATTCCCATAGAGGCTCATGAAAAGCTGTCTGTGCTCTGCAACACCTCCAAAGTACTTGGCACTCGACATGATCTTAACCTCTTCAAAACCAGGCCAATTCCTCTCATCCAGGAAGGAAAATCTTTTTGCTAGAAAAGTGCTTGGAACTCTTATTTTTCTTTTTTTTTCTTTTAAGCAGAGGCCATAGAGAAGAAAATGGTGGTTGCAGCGGTTTTGTTTTCTTCATTTCACACAATATTTGAGCAGTACTTTTCCAAATGCAATTTTTTTGGGGGGGGGGGGGGGGGGAGGAGTGATATATACATTTTTCATGAATTTTAGCGCACAAACACTATACACATTTAATTGGTAAAATTTAAAAGCTGTTACGCTGAGTAAATAGATACCAAACATGTCATGCTCAAGACCCCTTTCACACTGGGGCAGTTTAAATTAAAAATAGCGCCTGCAAACCGACCTGAAACAGCAGCTGCTGTTTCTGCAGTGTGAAACCACTGAGGGGCTTTTACACTTGGCGCGGTCCTGCTAGCGCACCGCACCAAAAGTCCTGTCAGCTGCATCTTTGGAGCAGTTTGAAAGCAAATGGGAAACTGTGGCTATACCGCTGGCAATGCGCCTCTGCAGAGGCGGATCGGACGGTGTTGACTATTTTCCGACCGATGGGGGGGTGCAAAACCGCACCACTAGCGGCCGAATACCGCTGCAATGCCAACAGTAAAGATTAGCTGCTTGTATCGCCCCCCCCCCCCCCCCCACCTCTCCCATGTGATCTGAGAGCCTGGAATACAAGCCGGCGTTGCAATCAGGTTACCCCAGAGCTGGCTGAAGACCTGATGGGTAGAGGAAATTCCTGAGGGTCTTATAGACATGTAAAAAAAATAAAGCGATAGGAATAAGAGGCGATTAAAAAAATTACGATAGAAATAAGGCACAACAGGTTTTCTTTAGAGGGGGTCTATAAGTATTTACTCTACCATGGACAGAATTTTTTTTTATATATATATATATATATCGCATTTGTGGAAGAGAAAGCATACATAGGACACGCCACACACGTGCACAATCAAGGAACACTATAGTGCGCAGTGATTTTTAGCACCAGATGACCTCCAATTTTTAAAACCATCAGCTATGAAAAAATATTTGAAGTACCGTAGTTTGGCGCCATTCTACGAGCAGGGAAAATTTTCCCGGCATATAATTATCCTTTATATCTTACCCCCCCAAAAAAAAAAAAAAAAAAAAAAAAATTGTTTATATTTTTTTTTTTGCATTAAATATTAATAAAAAATATCAATTACACATACACTGCGCAAATACCATGCAACATAAAAATTTCAATGACTGACATTTTATTCTGTAGGGCCTCTGCTAAAAAAACAAAAACAAAACACCACACTCCCATAATGTTTGGGGGAATCCGAGTAATTTTCCAGCAAAGAATTAATATTTTTCCATGCAGGAGAGAAATGTCAGAATTATCCTGGGTGGGAAATGGTCAAAACGACACTCTTCCTATGGAGAGCCCAACGTGTACAGGAGGACCTGGAGGGTAAGAGCACCCGGCGAGGGAGGGGGGATGGGGGTTGCAGAGATGAGTAGCTCTGGTCTTGTGAACCTGAATTTGGTCTTGTCTGGGGAGGGGGATTTATTTTTAGTGCCCCCCCCCCCCCCCCCCCCCCCACGGCCATGGACGACCCTTTCACACTCTTCTTTGATCATAAAACCAATTTAACACGTTGGGCCTATTTCTGCTCACAGCTGAGCCGGCCACACAAGCAGCCAAAACTCGCCCCGCTGGGAATATTTATGTCCCGGGTGACAACTCTGTCACATCAGCTCCTGTCTGGTGCCAATGAAGTAAATTCCGGGATGAGTTACGGGCGCACGGCGGCATCTCTCCAACAAAATATCTTCCGACACGGAGAAAAACACAAGATGCTGCAACATTATGGGATGTACGTTTATTCGGGTCCGGCGCTGCATACACACAGCAGAGCAAGAGCTGGAGCAGGAACAAGACATTTATTTTTTATCTAACCATTAAATCGAGTTCTGTGCCGGCTGTGAGACTATTTACAGACCGATTGTTCTTTGATCGTTTTTGTGCATCCATTTGCCAGGCAAGCAGATTTGACAAAGATGGAAAGTTACACATTGTATGTACAAATCCTACAATCCACACAACGTGATAGCTAGTGGGCTGAATTAAAAAAATTACGATTACACGATTATAGAGGTACACATGAGGCACATCGTGACAAAGTAACACCTTGTAACCCATTTGCTGCCAGATTTATCCCTCGCCAAGTAAAAATTTAGATCGGTGCAATCACCCAAGTGATTAAAAAAAGAAAAAAAAAAAAGCCAATATTGTAAAGGGAGCAACTATAGCAGTGGCCGCCAAACTGTGGTCCTAGGGGCGCTGTCCCTGAAACGCCAGCGAAAGGGGGGGCGCTGTCACTCCGATGCCAGCGAAAAGGGGGGGGGGGGCCTTCCTCCCACCAATGTCAGTTAAAAGAAAAGTGCCCAGATGTGGGTGTTACAAATAAGTAATGCCCCATTATTGGTGTGAGAGGGTAGACTAGTGCTCTATCACTGGTTTCAGAGGAAGAAAATGGGACACTATTCCTCCCACTGACACCAATGATGGGACACTATTCCTCCCACCGATACCAATTGTGGGACACTATTCCTCCCACGACACCAATGATGGGACACTATTCCTCCCACCGACACCAATGATGGGACATTATTCCTCCCACCGACACCAATGATGGGACACTATTCCTCCCACCGACACCAATGATGGGACACTATTCCTCCCACCGACACCAATGATGGGACACTATTCCTCCCACCGACACCAATGATGGGACACTATTCCTCCCACCGACACCAATGATGGGACACTATTCCTCCCACCGACACCAATGATGGGACACTATTCCTCCCACCGACACCAATGATGGGACACTATTCCTCCCACCGACACCAATGATGGGACACTATTCCTCCCATCGACACCAATGATGGGACACTATTCCTCCCACCGACACCAATGATGGGACACTATTCCTCCCACCGACACCAATGATGGGACACTATTCCTCCCACTGACACCAATGATGGGACACTATAGCTCCCACCGATACCAATGATGGGACACTATTCCTTCCACCGATACCAACTATGGGACACTATTCCTCCCACCGACACCAATGATGGGACACTATTCCTCCCACCGACACCAACGATGGGACACTATTCCTCCCACCGACACCAATGATGGGACACTATTCCTCCCACCGACACCAATGATGGGACACTATTCCTCCCACCAACACCAATGATGGGACATTATTCCTCCCACTGACACCAATGATGGGACACTATTCCTCCCACTGACACCAATGATGGGACACTATTCCTCCCACTGACACCAATGATGGGACACTATTCCTCCCACTGACACCAATGATGGGACACTATAGCTCCCACCGATACCAATGATGGGACACTATAGCTCCCACCGATACCAATGATGGGACACTATAGCTCCCACCGATACCAATGATGGGACACTATAGCTCCCACCGATACCAATGATGGGACACTATTCCTCCCACTTATAGGAATGATGGGGCACTATTCCATCCACCGATACCAATGATGGGACACTATTCCTTCAACTGACAATGATGTGGAACTATTCCTTCCCTTACCAACTACAGGGGTGCTATGCATTTTTTAAAATTTATTGCCTCCCATTGGGCACAGTGTGCCCCGTCTGACAGTACACTGGCCCTTTATTTAGAAAGTTTGGAGACCCCCGCCCTATAGAATATTAGACAGTGTTCAAGAAATTCCCACACTTGTGCAGCGCGGATAAAATCAACAGAGAAATGGATTGTAGCATCATCAATGTAGATACTGCCATCTACTGGTCATATGAACACACTACCCATGATTCTAAATTTTCCCATGGCCCAATGCGATTGGTGCTTCCTAAAAACGGTCTTCAGGTAGGACTAGGAGGATGTGGGGGGGGGGGGGGGGCCTCATGCCTGCCACCGACGCCAAGGATGTGGGGGGGGGCCTCATGCGTGCCACCGACGCCAAGGATGTGGGGGGGGGCCTCATGCCTGCCACCGACGCCAAGGATGTGGGGGGGGCCTCATGCCTGCCACCGACGCCAAGGATGTGGGGGGGGGGCCTCATGCCTGCCACCGACGCCAAGGATGTGGGGGGGGGGGCCTCATGCCCGCCACCAAGGATGTGGGAGGGGACCTCATGCCCGACGCCAAGGATGTGGGGGGGCCTCATGCCCGCCACTGACGCCAAGGATGTGGGGGGGGCCTCATGCCCACCACTGACGCCAAGGATGTGGGGGGGGCCTCATGCCTGCCACCGACGCCAAGGATGTGGGGGGGGCCTCATGCCCGCCACTGACGCCAAGGATGTGGGGGGGGCCTCATGCCCGCCACCGACGCCAAGGATGTGGGGGGGCCTCATGCCCGCCACCGACGCCAAGGATGGGGGGGGGGGGCCTCATGCCGCCACCGACGCCAAGGATGTGGGGGGGGGGGCCTCATGCCTGCCACCGACGCCAAGCATGTGGGGGGGGGGCCTCATGCCTGCCACCGACGCCAAGCATGTGGGGGGGCCTCATGCCTGCCACCGACGCCAAGCATGTGGGGGGGCCTCATGCCTGCCACCGATGCCAAGGATGTGGGGGGGGGGGGCCTCATGCCTGCCACCGACGCCAAGGGTGTGGGGGGGGGCCTCATGCCTGCCACCGACGCCAAGGGTGTGGGGGGGGGGGCCTCATGCCTGCCACCGACGCCAAGGGTGTGGGGGGGGGGGGCCTCATGCCTGCCACCGACGCCAAGGGTGTGGGGGGCCTCATGCCTGCCACCGACGCCAAGGATGTGGGGGGGGGGGCCTCATGCCTGCCACCGACGCCAAGGATGTGGGGGGGGGGCCTCATGCCTGCCACCGACGCCAAGGATGTGGGGGGGGGGGCCTCATGCCTGCCACCGACGCCAAGGATGTGGGGGGGGGGCCTCATGCCTGCCACTGACGCCAAGAATGTGGGGGGGGCCTCATGCCTGTCACTGACGCCAAGAATGTGGGGGGGGGGGTCATGCCTGCCACCATCGCCAGTGACGGGGGGCCTCAATCCTCCTACCGACGCCAGTGATGCGGGGGGGGGGGGAGCCCCATTCCTCCTACTGGCGCCAGTGACCGACTCCCAAAAACACCAACAATGGGGGGGGGGGGGGGGTCATTCCTCCTACCGACACCACAGAAACATCAGCCACCCAGCAGTACGTGAGGCATGCAAGAGTTAAAGCCCATCCCTTTTGCTGCTGCACATGTTAGGTGGTTGTAAAGTGGTTCAGCCTCTCACTACCCTAAGAACAGCATCTTCATGACATGTCATTGTGATAATTAGTCCTCATCAAAATCTGTAGGCTGCATTTGTACAAGTCCCCCTTCCTGGTGCCTTTCTGTAGTGTTCACCTTAAATATAAATCTTGCAAAAAAAATAAAAAATCTTGATTAAAACCCCTTATTCCCAATAAGATAACCCATCCCCCATCCATGTGTAATCAGTGCCGGGGCCCCGCAGCACTTTATATCAGAGTACGACGTCTTCTCCCCACTTCCTTTCTTATAAAGCAAAAACTAACGAAGTCCAAACGGGTTTCTGAAAGCTTCTGAAAGTTTATTAATTCTGTAAAACCAGCCTGGAAATAAACCGGTTGCCAGCTCTCACGGGTGTTAGTAGATGAGCGTCTATGTACAATACTCGGGAGACGTATTAAATAAAGAGAGTGTTCTGAAGGAAAAGCTTTGGTAAAGTGCATTCTTGCCACTTAGAAATAGCAGCAAATATCCCTAAATAACAGTATAAAGAAAAAAAAAAAATGTAGTTTAAAAAATAAAACCCTTTCATGGCGGAGTTAGAAGCGTGGAGAGTCTCTAGGGAGGACGCCTGTAACCCGCGGGCGACGCGAGGAGTTCATGAAAAGGTTGTATATAAAAATCGCAGCACCGCCGGCTGCATCATCGCATAAAGGAGTCCTCAGGTAGTAAATATCGGTTGGTCAGATGGAGTCGCAGCTTCAGGATATTCAGCAGGTTGGGTGCAAAAATATTTATCTGACCCTCCAGAGTCCTTGGAACCATTCCAGCAAAAATCGTTGTCGTGCAATTGTTCAAGGTTTCCTGCGCCTGGAAAGACGAGAACATGGAGAGATATCAGGTCAAGTCTCATCAAAATGTGTCCCTTCAACCAAACATGGGATCGTGTGGAGGCGGATCATTGGTACATGGCCTCTTTTTGCTCGGGTGTAGCCTCTATAGGGTGTTAAAGACTAAGGTCACACTTTGGAACATTCTACACCCCTAATCCCGAGCACCCTCCTACCCCACCCCCAGAGCCCCATCCCCTCTGACAGCAGATGTGGGTTTCTCTCCCCTGCGGGCCAAATGGCCTTAGAAATCCCAATGTGATCAGATGTTGAGGAAGTTAATCTTCTGAGGTTCTGGCTGCCCGCCACATTTTCATCCAAGTGTACAGACCCCTGGTGCCCAACCTGCATCCTGAGGGCAACATGTGGCCTTTGGGTACTTTTTGTGTGTCCTTCAGGGCCCCTCCAGATACCAACCTGTGTTTTCCTATAGCAATAGTTCTAGTTCCGATTTCTAGCGGTCTCCCGCGTCGTGCCCGCAGTCCCCCGCGTCGTGCCCGCAGTCCCCGACCCAGTCTCCCGAATCGTGCCCGCAGTCCCCGACCCAGTCTCCCGAATCATGCCCGCAGACCCCGACCCATCTCCCGAATCATGCCCGCAGGCCCCGACCCATCTCCCGACCCATGCCTGCAGTCCACGACCCATCTCCTGAATCATGCCCCCGCAGTCCAGGACCCATCTCCTGAATCATGCCCGCAGTCCCCGACCCATCTCCTGAATCATGCCCGCAGTCCCCGACCCATCTCCTGAATCATGCCCGCAGTCCCCGACCCATCTCCTGAATCATGCCCGCAGTCCCCGACCCATCTCCTGAATCATGCCCGCAGACCCCGACCCATCTCCTGAATCATGCCCGCAGACCCCAACCCATCTCCTGAATCATGCCCGCAGACCCCGACCCATCTCCTGAATCATGCCCGCAGACCCCGACCCATCTCCTGAATCATGCCCGCAGACCCCAACCCATCTCCTGAATCATGCCCGCAGACCCCGACCCATCTCCTGAATCATGCCCGCAGACCCCAACCCATCTCCTGAATCATGCCCGCAGACCCCGACCCATCTCCTGAATCATGCCCGCAGACCCCGACCCATCTCCTGAATCATGCCCGCAGACCCCGACCCATCTCCTGAATCATGCCCGCAGACCCCGACCCATCTCCTGAATCATGCCCGCAGACCCCGACCCATCTCCTGAATCATGCCCGCAGACCCCGACCCATCTCCTGAATCATGCCCGCAGACCTCGACCCATCTCCTGAATCATGCCTGCAGTCTCTGACCATCTCTTGTATCATGTCTGCAGTCTAACCATACCCTACTGTGCGCCAGCAGTCCTCGATAATTGTCACTGAACTGTGTCTGGCCCTTTAGTGATGTTGGTGGCTACAACTGAGGTCCCCCATATCAATAAAGTTGACCACCACTGGTGTAGTCCGACTTGCTTCAGATCTATTGGCCAAGATGGACTCTGACAGTAAATTAAACAATGGTGCCGATAACAGAAAGCGCTCGTATGATCTATAAGCTTCTTTAGCAATTTAGGTACATTATAATTTTTTTTTACCATTACTGCAAGAATCATACGCAAGTCGGGCCAAACCAAAATGAATGGGCTCATATGGTACAGCATTGAACAGGAATGTGGTGCAGTCCCTGTGGGATTCATAGTGTGAACCCAGGCTATACAGTGCAAACGTATGCAGGTTGGTTTTACCATTTTGTGTGTGTCAGGGAAAGATGCAATTGTTGCAATATTTGCTACACCTTAAAAAGAAAATTAACCAACCAGAATTTTTTTGGACTGAAGACACAAGCACCGTCACATTTACTTAATGCGTCTCATATTTTAGCGGGGAATAGATCCTACGGTTTTATTGACTTACTTAGGAAGAGCGTGATGCTGGTACCCGGGCCCCAGATTAGATCCGGCTCTCATCTCCATAGCAACGGAGCACTGCAAGGTGAAGAAAAGAAATATGGTAAGATATTGATTACCAGACCTGAACAGGTTATGTGGAATACACAGGGGGTACCAGATGAACATTGCTGGAATTTTTCTAAAAAAAAGGCAGAAGTATTAGCGGGGAGAAGGTACTCCCTCTCGCAGGAATACATTTTACATTTGTCCCCAGCCAGCGGTAATCCCATATAGAGTCATTTACTCCCTTCAGTGTTAGCAGAATTTCTCATACAGTGGAACCTCGGATTACAAGTATAATCCGTTCCAGGAGAATGCTCGTAATCCAAAGCACTCGCATATCAAAAACAAGTTTCTTGTTGTCCCCCCGCTGTCCTCAGCGATGTCCCCCCGCCGTCTGTTAGGATGGAGAGCGGAGGTAGGAACCGCTAAATCCTGCTCCTACCTTTGCCGAATGAACAGAGTCAGTGATCACCGACTCTGTCCATTCACATAACCGAGCATCGTAACCTGCGTTTACGATGTTTCAGTTTATGAATGGAGAGGAGCCACCGTTACCTGTCCATTCATTATCAGTACAGCTGGGGCTGCAGAGAAAGAGACTGGGGAGATGTCACCAAAGACCCCCCAACACGGCTGATAAAGAAAAAAAATTATTGCAATAATTTTTTTTTAAATAAAAAAGAAGGACAGACAGACAGACAATCCACCCCCCTAAAAAAATTATATACACACACACACACACACACACACACACACACACACATAAAAATACTGCCACTATCACAGGACATAATTTTTTTATATATATCGGCGAGCAGTGTTGCTCATCTTACTTTAAAAAACTAATTAGTTACAGTTACAAATTACTTCTCCGAAAAAGTAATTGCGTTCGTTGTTACTACATTGAAAAAGTAATTAGTTACTCAGCAAAGTAACTGATTTTTTTTTTTTTATATTCTACAATGCTTTGTTGAGAAGCAGATGACGGGCGCTTGCCAGGGAGCAGTGAGTTAATACTCCAAGACAAAAGAATGGCAGATCCTTGAGAGAAGAAAACCGGAAACAAATGGTGATCTCGTGTATACCCCAGCCTAGGTGCATCCGTCCCACCGTGTATACCCCAGCCTAGGTGCATCCGTCCCACCATGTATACCCCAGCCTAGGTGCATCCGTCCCACCATGTATACCCCAGCCTAGGTGCATCCGTCCCACCATGTATACCCCAGCCTAGGTGCATCCGTCCCACCATGTATACCCCAGCCTAGGTGCATCCGTCCCACCATGTATACCCCAGCCTAGGTGCATCCGTCCCACCATGTATACCCCAGCCTAGGTGCATCCGTCCCACCATGTATACCCCAGCCTAGGTGCATCCGTCCCACCATGTATACCCCAGCCTAGGTGCATCCGTCCCACCATGTATACCCCAGCCTAGGTGCATCCGTCCCACCATGTATACCCCAGCCTAGGTGCATCCGTCCCACCATGTATACCCCAGCCTAGGTGCATCCGTCCCACCATGTATACCCCAGCCTAGGTGCATCCGTCCCACCATGTATACCCCAGCCTAGGTGCATCCGTCCCACCATGTATACCCCAGCCTAGGTGCATCCGTCCCACCATGTATACCCCAGCCTAGGTGCATCCGTCCCACCATGTATACCCCAGCCTAGGTGCATCCGTCCCACCATGTATACCCCAGCCTAGGTGCATCCGTCCCACCATGTATACCCCAGCCTAGGTGCATCCGTCCCACCATGTATACCCCAGCCTAGGTGCATCCGTACCCCAGCCTAGGTGCACCGTCCCACCATGTATACCCCAGCCTAGGTGCATCCGTCCCACCATGTATACCCCAGCCTAGGTGCATCCGTCCCACCATGTATACCCCAGCCTAGGTGCATCCGTCCGTATACCCCACCTAGGTGAATGTCCCACCGTGTATACCCCAGCCTAGGTGCATCCGTCCCACCATGTATACCCCAGCCTAGGTGCATCCGTCCCACCGTATATCCCAGCCTAGGTGCATCCGTCCCACCATGTATACCCCAGCCTAGGTGCTAGGTGAATCCGTCCCACCATGTATATACCCCAGCCTAGGTGCATCCGTCCCACCATGTATATCCCAGCCTAGGTGCATCCGTCCCACCATGTATATCCCAGCCTAGGTGCATCCGTCCCACCATGTATATCCCAGCCTAGGTGCATCCGTCCCACCATGTATATCCCAGCCTAGGTGCATCCGTCCCACCATGTATATCCCAGCCTAGGTGCATCCGTCCCACCATGTATATCCCAGCCTAGGTGCATCCGTCCCACCATGTATATCCCAGCCTAGGTGCATCCGTCCCACCATGTATATCCCAGCCTAGGTGCATCCGTCCCACCATGTATATCCCAGCCTAGGTGCATCCGTCCCACCATGTATATCCCAGCCTAGGTGCATCCGTCCCACCATGTATATCCCAGCCTAGGTGCATCCGTCCCACCATGTATATCCCAGCCTAGGTGCATCCGTCCCACCATGTATATCCCAGCCTAGGTGCATCCGTCCCACCATGTATATCCCAGCCTAGGTGCATCCGTCCCACCATGTATATCCCAGCCTAGGTGCATCCGTCCCACCATGTATATCCCAGCCTAGGTGCATCCGTCCCACCATGTATATCCCAGCCTAGGTGCATCCGTCCCACCATGTATATCCCAGCCTAGGTGCATCCGTCCCACCATGTATATCCCAGCCTAGGTGCATCCGTCCCACTATGTATATCCCAGCCTAGGTGCATCCGTCCCACCATGTATGTGCAGCTAATAGGACGTAAAACCCTTATCCATCTGCTACATATTACATCCAAATTATAAGCTGGATTAAAATGTATGTTTATAATATACATTCCCTTGACGTTTACAGAGTCTGTAATTTAAAATCTTATATAAGGCTTTATTATAATTTTCTATAGTTTGTTTATTATTTTATTTGTCTTATATAAGCTTTATTAGATGCAAGGGATCTGGAATGGGGATGTCAGATGTTTCTTTGTTGTCTGATTAAGAGATGAAATCACTGACCAAAAATAACCTGCTGGTCATTGGTCGGTATAGGTGTCCTGCACTAAGCCATGTTGACCATTAGATGTCGCTGTGTACACTGTGTTGTATAGGGAACGTTTGTTCTGTGGAACATTTTTTTCCGGCCATGTGTTCCCCGGATCATTGATCAGTGTGCGCACACAGTGTGTGTGATCGATGCGAGTTGTTTCCAGGTGATAGGTCAGTGTCAGGCGGATGGGGCTCATTGTATCCAGGGCTCCTTGCGATTGGGAGTTTTCAGACCACTGTGACAGGCCATCACAGCGGTCACATGATTCTAAAGCCGAGTTCCACCCATATTTATGTTCACAGTGCCGGCAGAAGCAATTACTCTGCTGCCATCTAGTGGCGGTAGATGTAATTGCGGTAACGCCGCCCAAGTAATGGGAACTGCGTTACCGTGAGGGGAAGAGTAATCAGGTAGATTACTCGTTACCCTCAAAAGGGGCTGCGTTAGGTAACTGTGTTTATTGTAACTCCGTTACTCACAACACTGTCGGCGAGTACTTGGAAAAAAACGTATCGGTACTTGTACTCAGTCTCAAAAAAGTTGTATCGGCACAACCCTAATAAAATGTTACACATCTGATCATACTTACTCTGGTTTCTACATCTGTCCACTCAGATTCTGTGCTCTCCGCCAGTGGAGGCCGATTAGTTTCAGAGGATCGCCTCTTGCGACTGTAAAACAAGTTACAAAAAATAAAAAATGAATACAAAAAAAGTTCAAAGCCGTTAATGCCTCTAATTCTAGAGTCATCAGAAGATCGCCAACATAAAACGCTACAGCTCTTTGTAGATCGCAATCCACAATGCCTGCATGGTGACTACAGCATACCCGTTTCCAGGAGGAGATTCCTGTCTGAGGGTCTCAATGTCTGTGAACTGTACAGACTGACCTCCACCTCGAGTTCGGAAGACGTCGCCCTAAAAACAAAAAGATTTATAAAATGTTTAGCTGCAAACAACATAAAGCAGACCGTCAGACATCACAAGGTGCTCACCGAAAGTGCAGGATAGGAGAGGTAAAATCTCAGTAAGAAAGTTACTACATTATATAAAAAAAAGGATTGCATGCAAATACATATTGTCACTCGCATTTCTTGTGTGGGAAAACTAGGGCAGTTTTTAATTTGACACTTTTCCATACAAGAAAATAAAAGACACGCGCGCCCGCCCCCCCCCCCCCCCCGCCCCACACCACACCACCACTTTGAATATCTGTTACCTTAATAAGTTTAGTTTCCATCTCCCCATCCGAGGCCAGCTGCTGGTGGGTCAGCATGTACTTGTCACACTTCGCCAACGCCTTTTCGCTAGCCACAGATACTTTGATGGCATTGGGGACATGAGGCTGCATGACCGTGTCGGTCTCCAAACTACCAGTTGGCTTATGGTCTACCCATCTCTCCCCTGCGGAGCGAGAGCGGCGGTGCCTCGTGTGCACCGGGGGAACAGTCTAAGCAGGACCAGAAAAATTAAAGATCAAAAGACAAACAGAAGGAAAAAAATCAGTCAATAAAAATTATTCAACATGCAAATGTAAGTGCATTCAACAGGCCTGGTACATGTCATTGGAAGAGGAACTTGTGTGTATAAAAAAAGGTGCCCAGAGAGTCCAATGTGCTGGAACTGGCTTTGTGGGGGTTGTAAAAGCTCCATTCTCAGTGGTGAAAAGTGCACCAAACAGGTACAAGTTCTGCACTACTTTGGTCCGACTTCAGCCCATTGAATATCATTGAAGTCGGATCCTTGTCCTAACCATCCGACATGGCGATTACAGCAGCAGTACAAGGAATTGGTCACACTGGATTGTTTTGATTGGTCAAAGGACAAGTCGGAGGAAAATCTTATCCTGTTCATTCAAGTCGGATGGAAGTAAGACCGATGTCGCAGGGCAAAGTAGGGCGACAGTCGTACAACAGCTGTGTATTACCAGTGTAAAACCGGCCTAAACCACATACCAGTGGCAAGGATCGATTGACTCTTACGGTTGGACCGACAGGTGCACAAGAATAGTGGCATGTTTCACGTGTAGCTGCACACCATGGGGGTTACCTGCAGTTGGGGACATCAGTTCCTAAAATGCTTGGTGTGTGGCTGTATTTAAAGGGCGGTAGCCCACATCAGCCTGTCTTTAGTTTATATAGATACAGGGTCTTCAAACCTAAACAAAAAGGGTCAATTTACTGTACTTTAAGACTTGAGGGGGTCGGACAGTGGCCATTGGGAGTAGAAATGGTCTTGACATGTCCCGTCATTGACTTCAGTGGGAGGAACAGTGTCCCGTCATTGACTTCAGTGGGAGGAACAGTGTCCCGTCATTGACTTCAGTGGGAGGAACAGTGTCCCGTCATTGACTTCAGTGGGAGGAACAGTGTCCCGTCATTGACTTCAGTGGGAGGAACAGTGTCCCGTCATTGACTTCAGTGGGAGGAACAGTGTCCCGTCATTGACATCAGTGGGAGCAACAGTGTCCCGTCATTGACATCAGTGGGAGGAACAGGGAGCAGTGGGAGGAACAGTGTCCCGTCATTGACATCAGTGGGAGGAACAGTGTCCCGTCATTGACATCAGTGGGAGGAACAGTGTCCCGTCATTGACATCAGTGGGAGGAACAGTGTCCCGTCATTGACATCAGTGGGAGGAACAGTGTCCCGTCATTGACATCAGTGGGAGGAACAGTGTCCCGTCATTGACATCAGTGGGAGGAACAGTGTCCCGTCATTGACATCAGTGGGAGGAACAGTGTCCCGTCATTGACATCAGTGGGAGGAACAGTGTCCCGTCATTGACATCAGTGGGAGGAACAGTGTCCCGTCATTGACATCAGTGGGAGGAACAGTGTCCCGTCATTGACATCAGTGGGAGGAACAGTGTCCCGTCATTGACATCAGTGGGAGGAACAGTGTCCCGTCATTGACATCAGTGGGAGGAACAGTGTCCCGTCATTGACATCAGTGGGAGGAACAGTGTCCCGTCATTGACATCAGTGGGAGGAACAGTGTCCCGTCACCGACATCAGTGGGAGGAACAGTGTCCCGTCACCGACATCAGTGGGAGGAACAGTGTCCCGTCACCGACATCAGTGGGAGGAACAGTGTCCCGTCACCGACATCAGTGGGAGGAACAGTGTCCCGTCACCGACATCAGTGGGAGGAACAGTGTCCCGTCACCGACATCAGTGGGAGGAACAGTGTCCCGTCACCGACATCAGTGGGAGGAACAGTGTCCCGTCACCGACATCAGTGGGAGGAACAGTGTCCCGTCATTGACATCAGGAGGAGGAGAAATAGTGCCTTGTTGATGGAACAGGAATTTTATCCCATTGTTGGGGTCAGTGGGGGAAAATTACCCCAAGGGCCGCAGTTTGGAGGCCACTGATATAGACTGATCGGCCAACGCCATTTTCAGGCACCAGTCATTCTCCAGCTGCAATAATCTGCCGATCCTGGCCGCTGGAATTCAGTTCATGTGGCTAAACGGCTGTGTAAAGGAGGCCTTAAAGAACCAGAAGTACAGACATAGGTAAACTCCAGGCAAATGGCTGAACAATACAATTAAAGGATCAGATGTGTATTATTTTATCTACTGTGCTAAAAGAATTGTAATCCTGTTACACCAGAAGGTACACACAGCAAGCAGCATAGCCAGGTCCTTGGAATCTGCTGCATAATACTGCAGCTGAGAGACACCACCTGGTCTATATTATGTCCCCCGTCTGTAACTGTGGAGTAAATAAGCAGCAATAGCAGCCCAAGGTCCTGCTTGCACTTTCCACTCCTTGTCATTAAAGTACAGATGTACTACACTAACCCACCCTTTGTCCTGAATCCCTATATACTACAAGCTCCCACCCAAGCTGCTCATTAGTCTGCTCCATGTCTTCATCCTCTGCCACTGGCTGTGACTAGTTGTTAACCAAAATTAAAAATTCTGGTGCCGGAACCGAAAATTCAGGATGCCGTTGGCCGAAACTGAAAACAGACAGTTTTTAAATAAAATTAAATTAACGAGGGGGGGGGGGGGGGGTGTAATTTTGCATTGAATGTCAATGGAATGCGTGATTTTTGCATTGAATGTCAATGGGACGCAGCATGCCATTGGTGCCACTTTTTTTTTTCCTTCCATCTGCAAAATGGCAATAACCCCATTTTTGGCCGATAATTTTCGGCAGCCGACACATCGGTGCAACTATCCCACAGACTTTCATAGGTCCAAAGTCTAAGACTCAGAATAAAGGCCCCAAAACAAGTCCCGGCTTAAATTTTCAGACAGAGCCCAAAATGTATACTATTTTGGCCTTGACAGGATGAAGACGAAGTCGCTGGGGTGGGGAGTATTTGGTAAATATTTCAGGAGGGGGGGGAATTAAAAATGTGTTTTTTTTCTGCCTGGAGTTCAGATATGTCCATTCAATTGGCCCTATTTACTTCGGACCCTTTACAACAGGGGGGTTCAAACTGGCAGCCCTCCGGCTGTTATACTAAAAGTCCCATCGTGCCTCTGCCTGTGGGAGTCATGATTGTAACACTCAACCTTGCAATGCCTCATGGGACTTGTAGTTTTGCAACAGCTGGAGGGCCGCTAGTTTGAGACCCCCTGCTTTACACGAACAGACAGGCGGATCTGACCGGAACCTCCGTTCTGTTCTCCTTTAGGTAGCGGCGGGTGTAAAACGGACACTGGTTAGTCAACAACCAGCTACATCCATACAGATCCGCCAAAACCAGACTGATGGGGATAGTAGTCGGGTGTAAGAAACGGACAGGTGGCCCTTTTACGTTCGCTCGCCCATACAGGGAGGGAGGGCCCCTGTCTGTAAAAAAAGATGTCCCATCATCCACCTGCTGAGTAGGGATCAGCGGAGGGATCCCCTGCTGACCAAGTGGACCACTTGTGGATTCCACCCCATGTGAAAAGGGGCCTAAAGAATTTGAGAATCATCGTCATCATCATCATATACTGCGTAATTATTCACTGTAGTTATTCAAAAATCTAAATTCCATCTCACTTTGAATACCCAATTATGCAGATGGAATAAATAGAAAGGGATTTGGATTGGATGACTGAAGTGAATAAGTAATAAAATGTCATTTTAAATTCTCAATTCCTCTAGTAAGTCGGCCTCATTGGGTGGACAACAGTCTTAGAACGCTATTAAAAAAAAACAAAAAACAAAACACAGTGTAACCAACAACATTACCAGGCCTAATGAACAGCAACCATACAAAGATTTACATTATATTCTTTAAAAATAATAAATAAATCATATTTAGTGACATGCAGCATAAATTGAAAGCTAAAGCAACAACAAGCCAGGTCCTCGAATGAAAGCAGCTCCAACCCACCACAGCTCAGTTCACCCATCAAAAGAAAAAGCAGAATTTGCGTATTGATTTTTTCAGTGTTCTATTAAACAGAGTTGATGTACAGACAGGAACGTGCGCCAGTTTTACATCAACATCCAATGTCCCATATAAATGGGTTTGGTGGATGTTACACACTAGTAGAAATATCAGGGTGCACTTTTACGCAACGGAAATGAATGCGGGTAAAATGCACAAAAAAATATATAAAAATAAAAAAAAAGTATAATATAAACTTTGACGATCTCCCTAGACTATGAAAAATGATGTCGTACAAATCTAAACTAGTCCCCCCCCCCCCCTTTGAAAACCATGGGGGCAGAGAGGGCCGAAAGGGAGAGGTCTACAGTTGGGCAGAGAGGGCCGAAGGGGAGAGGTCTACAGTTGGGCAGAGAGGGCCGAAGGGGAGAGGTCTACAGTTGGGCAGAGAGGGCCGAAGGGGAGAGGTCTACAGTTGGGCAGAGAGGGCCGAAGGGGAGAGGTCTACAGTTGGGCAGAGAGGGCCGAAGGGGAGAGGTCTACAGTTGGGCAGAGAGGGCCGAAGGGGAGAGGTCTACAGTTGGGCAGAGAGGGCCGAAGGGGAGAGGTCTACAGTTGGGCAGAGAGGGCCGAAGGGGAGAGGTCTACAGTTGGGCAGAGAGGGCCGAAGGGGAGAGGTCTACAGTTGGGCAGAGAGGGCCGAAGGGGAGAGGTCTACAGTTGGGCAGAGAGGGCCGAAGGGGAGAGGTCTACAGTTGGGCAGAGGGGGCCGAAGGGGAGAGGTCTACAGTTGGGCAGAGGGGGCCGAAGGGGAGAGGTCTACAGTTGGGCAGAGAGGGCCGAAGGGGAGGGGTCTACAGTTGGGCAGAGAGGGCCGAAGGGGAGAGGTCTACAGTTGGGCAGAGAGGGCCGAAGGGGAGAGGTCTACAGTTGGGCAGAAGGGAGAGGTCTACAGTTGCCCTCTCTGCCCAACTGTAGACTTCTGCCTGTTGCCCTCCAGCTTTTGTGAAACTACAAGTCCCATCATGCCGCCTATGGGAGTTTTATTGCAACAGTCAGCCTTGCAATGGTTCATGGGACTTGTAGTTTTGTAACAGCTGGAGGGCCTCCAGTTTGAGACCCCGAGTCGAATTTGATAGCATCGTCAGAGGCACATTGCATAGAAATATAAAATTGTTTAAAGAAAAAATACTGCAAATAAGCGTTTCAAATACTCAGGTTTTCTGTGGTATAACCTGTATTTTTTTTTTGTGGATGACAGGGTCTCTCTAAGCAAGACAGACATTTGTGATGTCTGCAAACACGCATATTCACAGCATGGCCAAACCAAATAATTAGGAGCACATTTAATGGCACAAAGTTGCACAGGTATACATGATGATTATGGTGATAGGATACAGTAATCATCATAAAAAAGGAAGCATGCCCATGAGATTGTTACATCACTGCAAGCTCGTCAATAAAGCGATAGTTAAGAATTTTGATACAGCGCAAAATTACTTGACTACGGCTTTAAAAGAAGTGAAATGGATTTATGAACAGAGAGCGAGTCTACTCATCTAGTTCGTTTTTTTTTTTTTTTTATTATAGTTTTTAATTTTTTTTTAGGTGATTGAGAACAGACAAGCGAGGAAGTTTTTTAAATGGATGAAAATCGCCAATTTTTCTCTCTAGGACGGCAGTTCTTACACACCGACTGCCGTTTCAGAAATCCATTTCTTTATGGAGGAGATTTGCTTTGATACATACTGCTCCATGTGACAGCCGCTACAGAGAACTACATAGCAGTCTGCAAACAGACTTGAAGAGCACAGAAGCAGCACCATCATCGCCAGATTAGCCAAAATTTTTACAAAGTAATTTATCAACTGTAAAAGATTTTGGCATTTGCCAGAGCGGCTGCTGGAAATGCCTGGTTTTGTTTTTGGTACTCATGTACCGCAGAAGCTCACTAACCCTGGGAGTCTGCTCCTCTGCCTGTAGGCTGGCTGCATAACCTGTTCTTGTCTCAGGTGTATTATAATTCCTAGCTTCTGCCGCTAGCTCCCGCCGCCTGAGGGTGGGTCCTGTCCTGCTCTCGGAGTAGTGCTGTGGCGTTTTCTGCTCCCACAATGAAACGCAGGAGGCCACTGAAAGGCTGCTGCAGGAGTTTGACCGCCTGTGCCCAGAAGGGTTGAGGTGGCTGTGTGGAAGTTGGGACACAGGGGTACCAGGAAGCTAAAGAAACCAAAGATAGAAGGTCAACACCTGAAAAAGTAAAGCAACTTTCAAGACCGATGATCCAGTATTCCAATGTACAGTTTTAAATTGCTCACTAAGGCCTGGGTTAACATTGGTGAAATGCCAGACTTTGCATGCGAGTCGCACCGCATTGCTGTTCAGATCACATGGGAATAGAACAAACAACAAAACAGGCGCCACTTAGAAAACTGTACACTTTTAATGCTGATCTTCTATTAAGCACTCACATAGAAGTAGTTGAATACAGGCATGTAGACAAGGTCCGGGAGTCAGTTCACAGCCGTGATGTGGAAGACCCCTGTTGCTATGTAGACCATTTGCAGCGCTTGTGCTGTACATGGAAAAGCAGATGCCTGGTTTCACCATAGATGGTTTCCGGGTAAGCTTTGCGGGGAACAGACGAAGGGCTGGAGCGCACGCTGGGACGCAACGGCGTGAGGGGGGACGACGTCACTGCGACGGACCAGAATGCAACCGTCTGGTCCCCGCACAGCTCACCCGCAAACCATCTATGGTGAAACCAGGCATCTGCTTTTCCATATACAGCACAAGCGCTGCGGTCTACATAGCAACAGGGGACTTCCACATCACGGCTGTGAACTGACTGACTCCCGGACCTGGTCTACATGCCTGTATTCAACTACTTCTATGTGAGCGCTTTAATGCTGATCTTCTATTAAAGTGTACAGTTTTCTAAGTGGCGCCTGTTTTGTTGTTTCTTCTGTTCCATGTTTGGAGTTTGGCTTTCAGCTCCCCATACAAGGCTGCCCGGATCTAATGACTCTTCTCACTCTAGAGCTTTTTAGCTCAAAGGACTTTGTTCTGGAAAATGAATATATCATTTGTCAGTGTGCGCCATCATTGTAAATATTAGATCACATGGGAATGTCTGTGCGATGCGATTTAAGCCATATAAAAACTGTATGGTCGAAATCGCACCGCATTTGGACCAAACACTGACAGGATCGCAAAGGTTGGTCACACATATGCAATTTGATTCATGTCCGAACTGTCAGTACGCAGTGCGATATGCTAGCTGAAATGGGGGTATTGTTCACATTGCATAACACTCCCCAGCAGTTTGCATATGGCAGTGTGAACTGCGGTGCAAATCGGGCACGATGTGGGAAACCGTAGTGCGTCTGCAGGGTTCCCGCATCGCACCAGTGTGAACGTGCCTAAGGGCTTGTTCATGCATGCGGTGGGGGTTTGCAAACCAGGCGGTTGAGTTGCAGTTTTTCTAACCCCCCCTACCCTTGAACACAAAGGTTCAGTTCACACTGGGGCAGCTTCAAAGTCGCCAGACTCTGAAGCCTTCTTGCACAGCGCAACTTGCAAACGACTTATGCAATAGAATGCAAGCCGCCCCCAAGTAGCACAGGGACCTTTTTCTACGTCAGAACGACTTGAGTCACTTAGATTATAGAACGGTTCCATTGCACTGCATAGGGCACGACTTGCCAGGCGGCCAAGTTTGTCGCCCGACAGGTTGACTCAGTGTGAACCGGCACTAAAAGATGCAGTTGCTGATGTCGGTACACATGCTGCCACAAAACTTAAAGTGGAGTTCCACCCAAAAGTGGAACGTCCGCTCATCCGATTCCTCCCTCCCCTCCAGTGCCACATTTGGCACCTTTCGGGGGAGAGGATACATGTCTTTCACAGGAATCCTGTCCCCACGGCAATTGACGTCACCGCTCAGCTCCCTCCTCCTACCCCTGCTGCCGGGCCGATAGAAGAGAGGAGCGGAGCCTCGCACATGCGCAGTAGGGTTCCCGGCGTGAAGCCGTAAGGCTACACTGCTGGATTCCCTTACCCGCAATTGCGGCGGCATGCACCCGACAGCTGGTGGAAACATCAGCTGCAGAGCCGGGCATCTCTGGACTCCAGGACAGGTAAATGTCTGATTATTAAAAGCCAGCAGCTGCAGTATGTGTAGCTGCTGGCTTTTAATTTTAGAAGGGGTGGGCAGAGCGCCGATTTAAACTGCATGGGGTCGACTTACTAAAGCTGGAGCGTGCAAAATCTGGCGCAGCCGTGTGTAGAAACCAATCGGCTTCCAGGTTTGAGCCCTCGTTCACACCGAACATGGCTTTGATGAACTCACATGATTTCAAAGCCGCATCTCAGTCTGAATTCGGGGGGAAACTTTAACGATATCGGTGCAGGGTAATGCACAGATGTCTAATGAAAATCGCCCTGGGGAGGTCACCAAAGTAGTGCGGGAACTACTTTTGAAAAATCAGTGTTTCATTGATTGGGACACTCCTATTGCCAGAAATGGGCTCCGATTAGACCTGTCAAATCACGCTGATGTGAACAGGGGCTTATTGTTAAAGGGGTTGTAAAGGTTAAAGTTTTTTTACCTTAATGCATCCTATGCATTAAGGTAAAAAAAAAAAAACATCTGACAGCACCGCCCCCCCCCCCCAGCCCCCTTTTACTTACCTGACCGTTCGAAATTGCCGGGCGCGTCCATGTCATCCTGTTCGGTTCCCAGCCTGGCCGTTGATTGGCTAGGCTGGGAGGATTGATAGCAGCGCAGCCATTGGCCAGCGCTGCTGTCAATCACAGCGGATGACGCAGTGCGCCGGGGACGAGTGATACAGTCGGCGGCTATGGCTGCCGCATCACGGGAGCGCGCTCGCAAAAGCTTTCCACCATGCGAGCTCCCTCGCATCAAGGTAGAAAGCTTTTGAGTGGAGGAGCCGAGACAGCCGCCGAGGGACCCCAGAAGACAGCGTTCGGGGACACTGTGTGCAAAAACGAGCTGCACAGTGGAGGCAAGTATAACGTTTGTTATTTAAAAAAAAAAAAAAAAAGACTTTAGTGTTCCTTTAAAGCTTATGTGAACTAGCTTAAGTTAAAAGCCGAATGGCTACTATGCACAGCTGCACCAGATTCTGAGTGTTTTTCAGCAGGGGGTAGAGCTGGGCGATTTTGGCCACCAAAAACATCCGAGAGATATAAAAACACACACACACACACACACACACACGATTCATAATTCGACAGGACTAAGCCGAAGCCACGGCATTGCCTAAAACATCCTGCCCGCAGCTCGCCGCGATCCTGGGAAAAGGACCACGGAGTGCCAGTCCTATATATAAAAAATAAATAAAAATTTGGTCCAACTCGTTTCAAAATCGATTTTTTCCCCAGCCCTAGCAGGGGGTGTCACTAATTGCGACAAATTTACTTCTATGGGGCCACATCGAAACTGTACCGCAACTACGTGCAAGGCACACAAGATAGTACAGCAATCATAGGGTTCAGGCAGCATGGAGGAGACATCGCCTACTCAAAATCTGACAAACACCTCTGTAAAAAGCGATCAGAGTGTGGAATGGCTGCCGAGGATCTGCAGTGCCTGAAGCATTTATGGATAGGCCTTTTGGGCTGGTCCGCACCAGATGTGGTGGGACTGCGTTGGGTTTCTATACCAGTGCAGTCCACATGGACAAGGCATAAACTTCCGTAACTTCCAGGTTAAAACCACTGCAGTGTACAGACAAGATAGGCAAAAAAAAAAAAAACTCAATGTCCGCCAGTGTCCCGCGATCGTGTCATGGAGTTGCAGAACAGGGAGATGCCCGTGTAAACAAGGCATCTCCCTGCTCTGCCTAGTGACAGGACACTGATCCCAGTCATTGGGAGCAGCGATCAGTGTCGTGTCACCGTAAGCCACGCCCCCACACAGTTAGAATCACTCCCTAGGACACACTTAACCTCTTCCCCGCCCCCATTATACAGTAATCGGTGCATTTTTATAGCACTGTTCGCTGTATAAATGTGAATGATCTCAAAAAAGCATCAAAAGTGTCCACCATATGTCGCAGTCATGAATAAAATATAGAAAGATAGATAAAGACAAAATAGGGGATGGTTTTATGGCATTTTTAGATATTTTTTTTTTACTAGTAATGGCGGCGATCAGCGTTTTTTTTTTAATATATCTATATAGGAGTATGTATATATATATATATACTAGCCGAATACCCGGCATTGCCCGGTCTTCCTATCTTAACCTTTTGGGGAGGAAAATATATATTTCCCATAGAGTTGAATGGGACTTTAAAGAAAAACCCCGACCATGGCAAATGGGGGTGGGTAAGGGTTAAACCACCTATCCTATGTTTGTTGCTGACATATAAGTAACATGTGTGCCAAGTTTCATGTTAATATCTTTAGCCGTTTGGACGTGATGCTGGAACATACATACACACATTTATATCACACACACACACACACACTTATATCACACACACACACACACACACACACACACACACACACTTATATCACACACACACACACACACACACACACACACACACACACACACACACACACACACACACACACACACACACACACACACTTATATCACACACACACACACACACTTATATCACACACACACTTATATCACACACACACTTATATCACACACACACTTATATCACACACACACTTATATCACACACACACTTATATCACACACACACTTATATCACACACACACACACACACAATCACTATATAGATATATTAAAAAAAAAAAAATAATAAACGCTGATCGCCACCATTACTAGTAAAAAAAATATATCTAAAAATGCCATAAAACCATCCCCTATTTTGTAGACGCTATAATTTTTGCGCAAACCCCTATTGCGATTTTTATTTATTTTTTACTAAAATGTAGAAGAATACGTATCGGTCTCAACAGAGGAAAGAAATTGGTTTTGGGGATATTGTAGCAAAAAGGTAAACAAATTGTTTTTCAAAATTGTCTATTTTTGTTTATAGCGCAAAAAAAAAAAAAAAAAGGTGACCAAATACCACCAAAAGAAAGCTTGGTTTGTGGGCAAGAAAGAGCACGTAAATTTTGTTTGGGAGCCACGGCGCACAACCGCGCAATTGTCAGTTAAATCGACGCAGTGCCGAATCGCAAAAGGTGGCCTGGTCATTTGGCAGCCAAATCCTGCGGGGCTAAAGTGGTTAAAAAATAAATAAATAATGAAGCGCGATCCACCGAGCTCAAACGCCTTATCACAGCTCTGAGCTCAGTCAGCTTGCACTGCACAGCAGCCGCTGCTCTGTGGACCGGCCCCAACAATCCTTATAAGCAAATTGTCAGTTGCTGAAGCAGTTTTGTTAACTATACAGGAACAAGCGCATTATGTTTACATTCAGGTCATATTTACATGCCCAATGCTTGGAATTTTGTATACAGCTGAATACGGTCTGATGGAAGTTGTGCTGACCATATACAAATCGGCTTTTGAACAACAAAAACACAATTCTTTGTCTTGTACACAAAAGACAGCCACACTAATATTAGAATTGTGCAACATGAGAAAGAACAAACGTCCATAAGAGAAGAAGAAGAACAACCAGACATCTCCTGTAACCCACCCAGGATACACAGTGTGAACTCTCAGAAACCCGCCACCTAATGTGCCTATAAAACCCCATCACCAAAACAAAACCTTATAAAGCCACGTGACACATACAGGAGCAGGTGAGGGGGAGACAGATCTGGTGGGAACCTTCGGTTCTCGCTCGCGGTCCCTCTCGCGGGTTGGTCTCTCCGGCCGGTCGCCTTTAGATTCTGTTACGATGGCTTTCAGCTGCTTTAATTTCTCATCTTTTACCCACAGCTTGTTCTGCATCTCGATCTGCTTGGCCGCCACGCGCCGCTCCTGAAACGAAACACAAATATTACAACCAACCAGAATTGAACCGTTGACTCGTACCAATAAATACGAAGAAGTCGGTTACACCCAGCTAAAGCTTTAGGGAAACTTAGATCACATTTTCATGAAGTGGACAGTGCTGTTTAAAGCGGCGTTCCACCCAAAAATGGAACTTCCGCTTATCCCACTTCTCACCCCCTTACATACCACATTTGGGGGGGGGGGGTGTGAGTGGGGGCTTCAGGAGGAGTGGGACTTCCTGTCCCACTTCCTTCCGCCGAGGGGCTGGTAAGGCGATTAAGCTTAATCTCCTTATTGCAGCCCCTCCCTGTAGGCGATGGCCTAGGACACTGACAGGTCCTAGGCGATCACCTGTCCAATAGGACGGCGCAGCGCCGAGCCCCATCTCTGTCCAGCGATGTTTTACGAGTGTCTCGGCCGACCGAGACTCTCCCTTATTAAGCGAGAGACTGGGCTGCAGCTCGGGTGCCCCCATAGCAAGCTGCTTGCTGTGGGGGCACCAAACAGGTAAGAGGGGCCAGGAGCACAGAAGAGGGACCCGAGAAGAGGAGGATCCCGGCTGCTCTGTGCAAATCCACTGGGCAGTAAGTATGACATTCCCACCCCAATAAAAACAAAAAACACAAGTGTTTACTAGGGTTGTCCCGATACCACTTTTTTTTAGGACCGAGTACAAGTACCGATACTTTTTTTAAATGTGTCCCCAAATGCAGCCATGTCCCCCACATATGCAGCCATGTCCCCCATACCTAACCGCCGAAAGCCGCCGCACGGGGAACATCACAGCATTCATTTGAATAGCTGTTTTGCCCGCACGTATAGACACTCCCCCTTGCTCGGGATTGGACAGATCACGATCACCCATCCAATCCCGAGCAAGGGGGAGTGTCTATACGCAGCGGGAACACTACAGCTATTTAAATGAAAGCTGTGATGTTCCTGCACGCTGTTTAGCCCATGCGGCACGGGTTTCGATGCGGCCGGCGGCGGGGCGGGTGAAGTATTCTATTTAGGCATCAGGGGTATTTGCGGGAGTACAAGTACTCCCGCAAATACTCGGTATCGGTCCCGATACTGGTATGAGTATCGGGACAACCCTAGTCTTTACAATCACTTTTAAGCTTGGTTCACACTGGTGCAATGCAGAAACACTGCAAATCTACCACGGGTTCTAGAATCGCACCTGACTTGTGCGAACTGCTGGGAGTGGCAATAGAAAGTTAACACCCCCAGATCGCTTTGCATAATGCCGACAGTTCAGACATGAATCAGATTCGCATGGGTCTGAACACCCATGCGATTTTTTTTCTTTCAAGCACGACTTTGGTCCAAATGCAATGTAAATTCAGCCGTTTAAATCGCAGTTTGGGAAGTGGCAAAACCCCATAGTTAAGACAGTGGCCAGGGGTGTACATGCCCTGTCATGGTTGGTGGGTGTAGCACTTGCCAAGCATGACTCATTCAAGTGAAAGAGGCCACTCTGCAAGTGCCCTGCAACCTTGTGCAATACAGCAAACAAGGGGTTAAAGTAGGCCGTGTTGTGTTGCCTTCTAACCACCTGCTTTAACTCCCTTGGACAGTGCAGAAGCATGAAGTTGTGGGGCATTTGCAGAATGGTCCCATTTACTTCAATGGGTTGCGCTTGGCAGATAGCACCCACCGAAAGCAACAGGGGTTTTAATTCGTGTTGCGGAAGGTGTACACTTTTCGCTGCTGCCTTAGCAGCTAAAGGGGGTAGAGGGCACCGCTACGGTATGCAACCAAAGGCTCATCCACAAGCGCAGCAGGCAGTGCTGCTCCTCTAAATAGTGATCCAAGTGCGTTTGCCTCACCACCCGATTTCAACCCATGACTGCCGTGCAATGCTTGCGATTGCGGCACGGTAGTACGGCAATTATAGATTTAAATCAGGTGTGAGAAGGAGACACTGTGCAATACTGTCTGGTGATCTTTGACTTCTCCCATGCTATTCAGATAGATCTCCACCTCTAAGGTTGCCTACCCTAATTTTATTGTATGCAGCCGCAGCATATCTGGACAGTAATCACATTGTATATACCAGTGCAACAGATTCTATGCGATAGTTCTTGAAGTCTGGTATACCTTATCTAATTCTCAACCATGTAATAGACATACGGGCCTTCCCATTCCCTTAGCAATCACTTACACATTCTTTCTCCCACTTCACAGCATTCTCGGCTACCATGCCATTAATCCGAGACTCCAATCGCCTCTTGTCAGACAATTGCCGTTGCAGCTTTTGGCTCTGGGACTCCAGATCGTTTTGCAAAGTGCGCTTTTCCTCCTCGTAGATTGTGGTCGTCTTTTCCAGAATATCTATCTGCAAGGGAGCAAGAGAAAAAGTAACATCAGAATTTTTGTGATCTTTTAACTACAAAATCTGGAATCACTCAACTCATGGCAATAACTTCATTGACCAACACCAATGGCACAGTCATAAGCCTTCAAAGAACAAGGCCTGTGACCTGTTAGTTTTTTGTGTGCTGCTCAGGCTTGGTAGATAAGGGGGTGTACAGGCAAGGTACCTCTGCATCTGCTGCCGAGAGTGCCAGCAGGGGATGGAGCCCATCCTGGCTCCTCCAGTGGCTCAAAAATGAAAGGCGTAATCCCTGATGCCACACATCCGAGGGATCCTACGGAAGTGGCGTGGCAACCTCAGCCTGGTTGGTGTCCAGGCTGAGGTTGCCACTCTATCCACTTTCATAGGATCCCTCAGGTGTGTGGCATCAGGGATTACCCCTCTTTGAGCCAAAAGCAGGTCAGGTCAGTCTGATCAAGGTACACTGAAAACTTGCTACCATTTCCTATAGTCATTCAAGAGTACCTGCTCCCCCACACCCCGGTGGTGCGTTGTGTACACATCAGATCCTCACCCAGAGGATCCAGCATTGTCCCACTGAGTTCCCTCTCGTCTTCTACCACCTCTCAGTCCCATGCCACCATGCTGACTGACGACATGGAGAGGCCCAGCTCTTCCTGGTTCAGCCGGCGTGAATCCTGATGCAGCAATAGGCATGTACCCTCCTATCTGAATGAAGTCTATGCCTCCTGGGATATGCAACATGCACACCCCACGGAGCACATAATATGCCTAGACAAACGACGTGCAGAGGTGGGGGGGTGTTTGGGAGATAGCCTACACTTCAGCTAAATCTCTGATCCCCAGATTCTGGAAACAAACCGCTTGTCCCACATTACTGGGCTGGAAAATAGGTGGAGGTTATTATGGAGACGGAATGATGGATACACATTTCAGACAAAAGAAAAACACTTGGCCAGGTTGGATGTATTTAACATCAATACGTTGTTGAATTGATGGTTGCTTTGCCTCTACTCTTTAAAAAGGGGTTGTAAAAGGTAAAAAAAAAAAAAAAAAAATCCCCAAAATAGCTCCCTTTCCCTTAGTGCAGTCCTCCTTCACTTACCTCATCCTTCCATTTTGCTTTTAAATGTTTATTTTTTTTTAGAAATCCTCACTTCCTGTTCTTCTGTCTAACTCCAAACAGTAATGCGAGGCTCTCCCTGGTGTGGAGTGTCGTGCTCGCCCCCTCCCTTGAGGGGGAGGGGCAAGCAGGAGAGTCAGAAAGCTCTCTACGTTGCAGATAGAGAAAGGAGCTGTGTGTTAGTGGGCGTCCTGACTCTCCTGCTCACCCCCTCAAGGGAGGGGCGAGCACGACACTCCACACCAGGGAGAAAGCCTCGCATTACTATGTGGAGTTGCAGACAGAAGAACAGGAAGTGAGGATTTCTCAGAAGAAATAAGGACATTTAAAAGCAAAATTGAAGGATGAGGTAAGTGAAGGAGGACTGCACTAAGGGAAAGAAAAATATTTAGGGGAATTGTTTTTTTTACCTTTACAACCCCCTTTAAATTTCCCCCCCTTATCCCACTACCCTTTGTTTCCCTCCACAATACTGGCGCTTCATCTGATTTGAACACAGTTTGCATGCAGCACACCAGTTCAGGTGTATTTATATGGCAGTGATCCATGTTTACCCCCCACCTAGCCGCTCACACCCATGCTGACAAAGGTGTGGGGATGGGTGGAGAACTTGTATATGTGGGGTACACACATTGTTGGCATTATTGCAGATATGTATACAGTAAACATAAAATTCACATCTGGTGTACCTATGTGTGGTTTCTGTTGTATTGATTGCAATTTGCATTCCTTGCAAAACTCCAAATTTTAATAAAAAAATGTGTGTAATTATAACCAAAAGTTAGCGCTATTTTTTTTTCTACTGCCATTAAAAACGTACTGTAAAAAAGTTAAATACCTTGTATTCCAATGTTTTGACTTTCTTCTCAAGCCGCTCTATCTCCGATTTCTGAGACATTATTGCCCGTTCCTTCTCAGACATCCTACCCTGTGCAATGTTGTCTTTTGCATTCACTACCCCGTTAAGTTCGTGCAGCATACCCCTGAAGGAGACCACTGTGGAGACAGAAGTGATTTGGAAGTCAAAAGATTGCAAAATATTTAAAGTCTACGCATGTTTACAGCAAAACCAGCATCATATAGCGATAAACTGCCTGCTTCTAATCCACTCCCTGGTCATCTCGCCTCGACTACTGCAACTCCCTCATTAGCTTACCTCTAAATAAGCTCCTCCCCACTTCAGTCCATTATGAACGTTGCTGCCAAACTAACCCACCTTACCAACCACTCAGCGTCTGCAATACTCCTCTGCCAATCCCTCCCATTGGCTGCCACTCAGCCAAGAAATTAAATCCAAAATAGTAACTTACAAAGCAATCCACAACTGTGCCCCCCCCCCCCAGCTACATCACTTACCTAGCCTCACAATACCAACCTAATCGTTCAACGCTCTTTTTTTAAGACCTCCTGCTTGCTAACTCCCTTGCCACCTCCTCCCATGCTCGTTTTTAGGACTTCTCCTGAGCCTCTCCCATCCTCTGGAATGCTCTACCCCAATCTGTCCGGCTTTCTCCAAATTTGTCCACTTTCAGACGATCCCTGAAAATTCATCTCTTCAGAGAAGCCTACCCGACCCCCCACCTAACAACTGTACATTTATTTTCTCCATCAGCACCCCTACATTTTCTCCATCAGCACCCCCCCAGTTATTACATCTTGTATCTATTGACCTTTACTCTTAGATTGTAAACTCTAAGGAGCAGGGCCCTCTGATTCCTCCTGTATTAAAGGGGGTTGTAAAGGTAATTTTTTTATTTTCCTAAATAGCTTAATGCCCCTTAGTGCAGTCCTCCTTCACTTACCTCATCCTTCCATTTTGCTTTTAAATGTCCTTATTTCTTCTAAAAAAATCCTCACTTCCTGTTCTTCTGTCTGTAACTCCACACAGTAATTTAAGGCTTTCTCCCTGGTGTGGAGTGCCGTGCTCGCCCCCCTCCCTCGGACTACAGGAGAGTCAGGACGCCCACTAACACAGCTCCTTTATCTGCAACGTAGAGAGCATCCTGACTCTCCTGTAGTCCACGGGAGGGGGTGGAGCACGACACTCCACACCAGGGAGAAAGCCTCACATTACTGTGTGGAGTTACAGACAGAAGAACAGGAAGTGAGGATTTCTCAGAAGAAATAAGGACATTTAAAAGCAAAATGGAAGGATGAGGCAAGTGGAGGACTAGGAGGGAGGCTATTTAAAGAAAATCTTTTTTTTTACCTTTACAACCCCTTTAATGTGTATTGTATTTGTACTAGCTACCCTCAAGTTGTACAACTGTTGGAGCCATACAAATTCTGTATAATATCTTCTAAAAATAAAATTATGAACATTAACATCACTTTCAACAAATGGCAGAAGCCCGAATTACAACTCACCGCTCTTGTTAAACTCTTCAGCCA
The DNA here is from genome assembly GCA_029574335.1 of Rana kukunoris. Lineage (NCBI taxonomy): Eukaryota > Metazoa > Chordata > Amphibia > Anura > Ranidae > Rana > Rana kukunoris. Next base: position 4,855,963 of record CM056051.1, on the reverse strand, counting down.
TCATCTGACGGATTCTGCGCCGTTTCTCCAGGGCCTCAATAATTTGGGGTAGAGTCATATCATCGTTGACATCCAGCAGCTCACAGGATGGAACAGGAGGAAAGCTTTGAATGAGCATCTCAATGACTGCCTGTTCATCGGCTTCTGGGGAAAGAGCACAAGAATTAAATGAAGTCCATTTCCCCCCAAGACAGCATTCGTCAGAGATGCAACAGAGATGGCAAAAAAAAAAAAAGAAGGGAAGAGTAGTGATGTTGATGTTGGCCACTAGCAACATGGCCGTTATTTTTATCAATACCAATACTAATTGTACTAGATTAACCACTTCAAAACTGGGCACTTACACCCCCTTCATGCCCAGGCCGATTTTTAGCGCTGTTGCACTTTACAATTGCGCAGTCATGCAACACTGTACCCAAACAAAGTTATAAAAAAAAAAATTCTATGCAAAATAGCATTCTTTTGGTGCAATTTCATCACCACTGTTTTTTTTTGGGAAAAAAGGTATCCTTTGTTATAAAATGTTGTAAAGTAGCAAGTTTTCTCCTTCACTGATGAGGCACTTTATAGGCCCTTTCACACGGAGCGGATCCGTATTGATCCGCTCCGTATGCCCGTTTGCTCAGCGGGGATTCCTCCGTAAAATCCCCGCTGAGCTGTCGGCTGACAGGGTGGTCTCCGCACACTGTGCAGGGACCACCCTGTCTTTCCTCCGCTCTCCCCTATGGGGGATCGGATGAACACGGACCGTGTTCATCCGATCCGCCAAACGGATGGAAAAGTAGGTTTTTCCTCCGTCATACTTTGGCGGATTGGAGCGGGTCAGATGTCAGCGGACATGTCTCCATAGAGGAGCACGGAGCGTCCGTTCAGGTCCGCAAAAAAACAACAACTCGCAGGCGGATCTGAACGGACGCTCCGTGTGAAAAAGCCCTAAGAATGCACTGCCCGGCATTACTGATAGTCACTGATTAATGCAGCCCCCCCCCCCCCCCCCCGTCAGGTGAGCTGATCAGCTCTCTACGCGCGTCTTGTCAGCATGAAGGAAAAGCCGATAAACTGCACCACTAACTGGTAACTATGTGTCCAGCTGTGATTGGATTGGACACAGCTGATCTCATGGTAAAGAAACTATGTCATAGGCTCTTTACCAAGATAATAAATAGGGAAGGGTGGGGGTAAGGGAAAGGCGCAAGGTGACCATTAGAATAAAGATAAATGTATGGGGTATTACCACACTACAAGAAAAAATATATATGCCCATAAAATTGGGTTCTGCTGCCGTAACCAAATATTATAGCAAAAAGGAATGGGTTGGGGAAGAGGGGAGGTTTGGCCAAGATTAGGTCAAAAAGGGGTTACTATTGGCAACATTGGTTTTAGAATGGTCAAATGATGTTCCAATGCTGTTTAGAGTACAAAATTCATTTATTAATTGAATAAAAAGTTGATATCAAAAGCATATATATTGCAGTACTGAGACCAAATTGAACTCATGAGAGAAAGAGAGTTAGATAATCATAGATATTAACTTGATTATCAGTGTAAATAATATGCATGTAACCGACAGGACAAACAATTAAGACAAAACAAAACAAGATAGGAGATGCAGCGTGTCAGAGCAACACACCGCACTACCAATTGGGCACTAGCAGCTTATCCTGCTGGACTTCATATGATGCCCAGTCAGGATAACACAACCACTCTGCAGTCATCATTTCACATACGGCGGGCAGGAAGTGGTTAAAATTAAAGCGATACCAAGGTTTTTTTGGCTTAAAAACATACACGTTATACTTACCTGCTCTGTGTTATGGTTTTGCACAGAGCACCTCCAATCCTCTTCGCAGGTCCCTCTTCGGCTGAGGAGTGTCCACACAGCAAGCAGCTTGCTATGGGGCACCTGAGCCGAGCCACAGCTCTGTGTCCATTCAGACTTGGAGCCCTGGCTAGGCCCTGCCCCCTCCTCATTGGCCGACTCACTGCGATTAACAGTAGCAAGAACCATTGGCGCTCCACTGCCGTCTCAGCCAATGAAGAGGAGCGTCCCGGGCAGCCAAGCCTCTTGTGCAACATCACTGGATAGAGATGGGCTCAGGTAAGTATTACGGAGGAAAGGGAGTCACCGCTCCAGGTGGGTCTTGTGAGCAATTAAGGAACCTCCCAGGAAACCAAGGTGCTGGCAATGCACTAGGCAAATGTAGAATTTTCAAAAAGGGATGGATAGCTGCACTCCAAGAAACTTCAAAAGTTGTCTTTATTGGTAAAAGTCAGAGACATGCATCACAAAATATAGCCAAATGGGGACAGCCGACGTGTTTCACACCAATCTAGTGCTTAATCATGGCCTAGATTGGTGTGAAACGCGTCGGCTGTCCCCATTTGGCTATATTTTGTGATGCATGTCTGACTTTTACCAATAAACACAACTTTTGAAGTTCCTTGGAGTGCGGCTATCCATCCCTTTTTGAAAATTCTACATTTAAGTATTAAGGAGGGGCTGATGCAGTTTTTTTTAGTCTTCATGCATCAAGATAAAAAAAACTTTTGCCTTTTCAAATACTTTAACACACATAGAAGTTGTTTATTTTCCCCCCACTTGCCTCCATTTACAGGACCTCCACGGTCCTCCAGCCTACGCCTGAGCTCATCCTTGAATGCCTGGTTCCTATAGCGGCGTCCAGGAGTAAGCCCACAAATCGGTTTGTCAACAGGTCTGGCAATTTCCACTTCTTGAGTCATCTCAGCAAACCGCATAACTTGCTGTAAAACAAAAAAACAAGGTTAGAAAAAAAAAAACCCTCTCCGAAAAAAATTAAAATGTATAAAAAATAAAAATTAGTTTTAGGTCCAAAATTTGCAAAACCAACTTACTAGGCTCTCCTCGTGATCATCTGCCTTGGGATTTACACACACTATCATTCGAACTTTTCCTTCTCCATCAAAGTAGTTCTTGAACATGTGTGTTAACTTGGAGTCTCGGTAGGGCACCATCTGGAAAAATTAAAGGAAATTGTAGATCAAAGAAAAGCAGAATCAAAGAAATCATGTAATTTTTTTATTTTGGTTGTAAACTTTACTCCAGCCTCCCACCAAAACTTCAGTCTGTTAAACATGGCAAGAACCATAGCCAAAATGTACTGCACTATTCCCCCTCTGAGTTAATCTGCAAACTAAATGTGTGCAATAAATAAATCACTTTAAGTACTGGGGTCAGTATGGTCACACTAACACCTATGGCTGGAGGGTGGTAAAAACACATGGTTGATGTTCTACGTTAAACATGGTCGATATATTGTACATGTTATATGAAAACCCAATAGCGTTATTAGGCAATTACCTTGTTTGTGCCACACATCTGGTTTTCTCGCAGAATTTCTATACACGTCCGTAAAGTCATAAGTGACTGGTTAATGTTACCTGTAAGAGAATTAAAACAAAAAATAAAAATCACAATGGCTTCTGGCTGAGCAGATTCAGTTCAATTCCTCCAGTTTCTTAACTGCTTGCCTACCGGGCACTTTCACCCCCTTTCCTGCCCAGGCCAATTTTCAGCACTGTCACAATTTGAATGACAATTGCGTGGTCATGCGACACTGTACCCAAAATGATTTATATATTTTTTCACACAAATGGAGCTTTTTGGTGGCATTTAATCACCACAAATTAAAGAGGGATTCCACCCTTTTTTTTTTTTATAAAGTCAGCAGCTGCTAACAGTGTAGCTGCTGACTTTTAATAAGGACACTTACCTTGTCCTACTTGCCCGCGCTGATGGCCCCCCCCCCCCCCCCCTCCCGATGCTGGTCCCACGATCGATTCAGGTCCCGCGCCGCCATTCACACTAGGGGAAACAGGCAGTGAAGTCGTACAGCTTCACTGCCCATTTCCTCCTGCGCGAGCCTCACGCTGGCTTGTGAATGGGCGGCTCCTCTCTGAGAACACACACAGTACCCAGAAAGCAGCGCGCCCCATTCACAAGCAGAAGAAAACACACCGCGGTGGGGAAGAGGCAGATTACGGACTTCCGCATAGCAACAGGTATTTCGGGTGAGTATTTATTTTTTCACATTTTTTTTATTTTATTTTTTTAGGATATATGGCCAAATGTTGTTTTCCTGGGTGGAACTCCACTTTAACCAAAAATTTGGAAAAATTCAAAATAAAGTGTTTTCTTAGTTACAGTTTTAAAACTTTTGAAAACAGGTAATTTTTCTCCTTCACTGATCTGCGATGAGGCTGTAGATGTCCTTTATTACACTTGCTGGTTACTGGCTCTTTTCAGGCTATTGTGATTGGCCCTTTACCCCGATCTGTTATCAAGCCGTGTCCAAAAAGACCACAGCTCACACCCTCCCTCCCCTTTCTCATTTGCTCACCAACTTGGATTGTCTCAGCCAATGAGGGAGGGCCCTGGACAGCCGAGCCTCTTCTGCAACATTGCTGGATGGAGGTGGGCTCAGGTAAGCATTAGACCCCTTTCACACTGGAGGCATTTTTTCCAGGCGCTTTAGTGCCTGTAAATCGCCTCATCTGCAATCCCAATGTTAAAGCCTGAGTGCTTTCACACTAGGGTGCTGTGCTGGCAGGACGTCTAAAAAAAAGTCCTGCAAGCAGCTTCTTTGAGGCGCTTTTACACCGTTCCTAAAGCGCCTCTTCCCATTGAAATCAATGGGCAGCGCCAACAAAAGCACCAGATAAATGCCAGTAAAGCCTCAGCGCTGTTAACCTTTTATTCAGCCACTAGCGGGGATTAAAAGCACCCGATAAATGCCAGTAAAGTGCCGCTAGTTTTAGCAACGCTTTACCGGCGTTTTTTTGGGGTATCGAATGCATCGAGATAAAAAAAAAAAAAAAAGGGAAAACCCTTCTGCCTTTAGAACCACAATAAGTCTAAACTGGTGCCACGTACACACGTTCAGAATTTGATAGAAAAATACATTTTTTCATCTAAATTCTGATTGTGTGTGGGCCCCATCAGACTTTTTCCCATCAGTGTATAGAAATAGAACAGGTTTTATTTTTTTCTCAGACGAAAAAAACAATAATTCCGATGTGTGCAACTCCGGAGGAGAAAAAAATAAAATAAAAAATAAAAAACATACGCATGCTCAGAATCAAGTCGACGCATGCTCAAAAGCATTGAACTTAATTTATCTCGGCTTGTCAGTTTTTTTTTTTACGTCACTGCATTTTGGACAGTCGGAATTTGGTCCGACAGTGAGTATGCAAGACAGCTTGAACGGAATGACGAAAAATTAAAATCGGATTTTAGGCCATCGGAAATTCCGATCGTGAGACACACCCAACCCGCGCCGTTTCAATGCCCTAAATGACAAACTGCTCTCATTTGACAGTAAAAGGGCACAGCCTGGGAAGTCAAGCTCTTAGTAAAAGCAAAGATGTGAACAGATGCATAATAAACGTCACAATAGGTACCTTGTGGCTCTATGGGCCAGTCCACACCATAGAAATGCAGCCCAAACGCAGTGCGGATGCTGTTCTGTATGCATGTTTTTGATGCAGTCCAGTGCATTCCCCTTTGCTTAAAGCGGAGCTCCACCCTAAAGTGGAACTCACGCTGATCGGAACCCTACCCCCCCTCCAGTGTCACATTTGACACCTTTCAGGGGGAGCGCAGATACCCGTCCAAAGACAGGTATTTGCACCCACTTCCGGCCCAGCATTCTCAGGCAGAATGCGGGCATGTCGTCACCTCCCGTCACCCCCCGGTTGTGCGCTGGGAACACTCGGCTCCCAGTACACAGCGGGAGCCAATCGGTGGGCGCAGCGCAACTTGCGCATGCGCCGTAGGGAACCTGCCAGTGAAGCCGGAGGGCTTCACTTCCTGGTTCCCTCACCGTGGATGGCAGCAGAGTGACCAGCGATCGCTCGTCCTCTGCTGCGGACGGCGCTGGACTCCAGGACAGGTAAGTGTCCTAATATTAAAAGTCAGCAGCTTCAGTATTTGTAGCTGCTGCCTTTTAAATAATTTTTTTTTGAGCGGACATGTGCTTTAACCTCAATTAAAGACGTGTGTTCCAGTGCGTTTAACCACATTGCAGTAAAGTCCAGTGCAGAATATTTTTTTTTAAACGCAGCAGGTTCTACTTTATTTTTTTAATGGAACTAACCATACAGGTGTAAACAATGCCATTGAAAAACCATACAACCTACTATCCATACATTTTGGACTGCATGTGGTGCACTATACATGCATTGGACTGTATGTGGTGTGCAAGGATGAGCTCTGGTGTGTTCGCATGGTACACATGCAGAGCCCGCCAGGAAGTGTGCATGGCGCTGCGCTAATCACAGGCAGGGAGACATTGTCCCGATCTCTGCAGCCGAGCATCGGGAAATGTCTCCCTGGCTGTGATTAGCGCCGCGCACACTTCATGGCGGGCTCTGCACGTGTACCATGCGAACACGCCAGAGCTCATCCTTAGTGGTGTGTATTGGCTCTTACAATGGATAGATTATTTTTATGTTTTCAGGTTCATTTAAATGCTCCAGATGCTGAGACTTTACCTGCTTCACGCAGTCTGTTCCCCTCGGCCTTTGTGCGGTTTGTTCTCTCACTGCCAGCCAAGTCTACAAGAGAAAGCTGACTCACTGTAACCTGCTCCTTTTCCTGCACAAATCACAAAAACAAGAAGTCAATACGACGATCGCAATGTGGAAATCTTTCTAAATCTAAAAAAGACAAGCCACAAAGAACATGGAGGCCAGCAGGGTACGATAGGGCAGTCTCCGCTCACTGTGCAGAGATGGACCTGTCAGAGTCCGGCTCTCCTCTATGGGGAGATCGGATAAAAAATAAAAAAAGAAGAAGTCCGCCTGTTCATTTTCATCCGATCCGCCAAACAGATGAAAAATAGGTGCCAGGAGAGGAAGTGGGTGCCTGTCAAAACTGGGTACCCGCTCCAACCATAAAAAAAAACCCACACACACGCCAAATGTCAGGGGGTCACCAGTATTTAAAATGAAAATTCAATTTTTGGGTGGAACTCTGCTTTTAAAGACTGCAATTTGGACTTTATGGACTCCACTGTATGGCCCTCACCCTCTATCAGTCCATATTATATAGCACCTGCCAGCCCTGCTATAAAAGCATCATGTGACCCGGTTGCAGCACGTTTCTAAAAGTACCACATGCACTACTTTTGGCACCGTGCGATTTCAGCTCATTCAAAATTAATTGGGCCGAAATCGCACAGAACAGCATGGGATTTGCACAGGAACGCTCAGAGCGTTCCTGAGATGATCCTATGACACGCACAATAATTACCTGCAGCACATTATCCCCGTCCGCATCAAGTGGGGCTTGTGCCAACTTTATCATGAAGACACTGTGGGAGCGGCTGGACTCACGATTCAGTGTTGTGTTTGCAATCCTTCTCCTCTTTTGCCCTTTGACAAAAATAAAAAAAAGGAAGATTTTAGTGACAGGTAGGTCATACGTGTTTCAAAATGTGTCCAGTTTAGCAGGGACTGGCCGAATGTCAATCCACTTATGGCATTAATTTGTATACAACCAGCCTGTCAGGCTACAAGCCAGCAACACTTGGCTCCCCTCTGGCAGAACAAAGTAGCGCTGCGGGAGGGATTCCCCATCAGCATTGAATGCGTCGATGGGGAAAAACTAAGCAATTTTCTTTCATTTCACCATGGATGGCCTGCTTAAAAGTTTTACTAAACACAGGAGGCTGCAGTCACACATATCTGGTCTACCACGATGCATAGAAATGCAATTATTTTAGTAAAATATAAAACGGCTAACTACATTTTCTCATCAGCAGTATATAGAAGTCTTGTGACTTCTATCAGTGTCTGGTTAAAACTTGTAGGACTTCAAATTCTCCTTTGAGCTCTCTATGACAGTGATGGAGAACCTTGGCACCCCAGATTGTTTTGGAACTACATTCTGCCCCCCCCCCCCCCCATGATGCTCATGCACTCCGCGCATCATGGGAAATGTAGTTCCAAAAACATCCGGGGTGCCAAGGTTCTCCATCACTGGCCTATGAGGATGCATGACCCCTGAACCCTCTGTCTGGATAGTGCTGATAGGAGAGTGCGTACAAAAAAACACAATCAATACACACAAAACTGAGCATGTGCAGCTTGTTCCCTAGCCTCTGTACTATCAGGAGATGGATTGAGGAACAGTGGAAGAAGTGGAGGATCAGAGAAGACAGTATCAAACAGCCTTCTTTACACAATGCAGAGGATTAACCCCCTTAGGTTCCACAGTGAGTAACAAGCATGCTTTACTGCAGGGATATGCAATTAGCGGACCTCCAGCTGTTGCCAAACTACAAGTCCCATCATGCCTCTGGGTTTCATGCTTGATGCTGTCAGAGGCTCGCTATGCCTCATGTTTAGTAACACTTTAAAAGCATAAGCTCACCTTTACCCTGGGCCCACATTAGTGGGATAAGGGAACCAGAGTGATTCCAGCACCTGCCTTGTGCGAACCGCTGCGGGTGTTATTAACAAACATGACACCCCCAGTTTAGAACGCAGTGCGAACTGTGAACTCACACAGGAATCGGATCACAAAAGGTGAGAACACCCATGTGATCAGATTCCTGGGGCGGGGGAAAAACAAGTCTCTGCACCATTTTCTGTGCAAATCCAGCCATACAACTGTATGGCTGAACTCGCATTGCTCAGAGATCGCATGTGATCGGCACCTGCAGTGCGGGTGTGAATCACATGCGATCTCCGAGATCGCGTTAGTGTGAACCCAGGCTTACAGAAAAATCTGTAAGGTGAACTTACACAAGACCCCCCTTTTAACCCCCTCCAGTCCTGCAGTGCGGCAAAATCCTGTTCCGAGCCCCGCTATAGCTGCCTCACAGGTCCGGGGGTTTAGAAAATCCTGCTGCTGCTTCATCTCCAAAAACGTACCCCATCAGGAGGTTACACCTGTCCTGTGTGAAAGGTCACTTTACAGATTTTTCTGTAAAAGCTGAACTTTCACTTTAAGCCTAAGTTCACACGGAATGAAGCCGTGAGAGTTCGTGCAAATTCAGCCGATTTCACTGCTGAATGTCAGTGCCGATTTCACAGACATCTGTGTGGGTTTCTGCAGATGTCAACGGAAATTGCAAAAAAGTAGTACAGAAACTACTTTTTGAAATCGGTGCCGTGGCATTGCCACCGATTTGCCATGTCAAATTACACCAGTATGAACCTGGGTTATGTGTGCGAGTCAGAGATCTAGACAAATTTATATTAATAGAGAGTGAATGAAAATAATTAATATATATATATATATATATATATATATATATATATATATATATATATATATATATATACACACACACACACACACACACACACACACACACACACATATACATATATACATACACACATGGCTAAACCTTTGACTACATCTCTCACCTTTCCAGAACACATCAAATGCCTCTTCTGTAGTTTTAACTTCAACTTCTGTGCACCCAGCAACATACATGTTATGGTGCTGGTCTTCCCTCAGGATCTTAGACTGTGGAGGTCTGAAATAAATAATGGTAGTTCAGGTTAGTGTGGTTTTTGGCAGAACAAGGGCATACATATAGCTACAAAGCAAATATTAGCAAAATAGGAGCGCATGCAAAACATATAGATTAGACAAAGAAAACAATGATGAGGATGAGGATGATGGCAAGCATGGTCTACATAACTAGGGAATCAGGCAGACAGCTGGGCAACAAGGTAAAAGCTATGTAATCTAAACATACATAAACTCTACATTCTTTCCCGGCGTGTTCCATCTAACAAAGGAATTGGAAAAAGTTACAATCTTTATTTCACATCACTTCAAAAACTGCAGCATGCAGATAAAAGCACACAGCTCATGAACTGGAATTCCAACGCAAAACTCATTGAACAGAAGAGAACACACACACACACACACACACACACACACACACTTTCAGACTGGGAAAAAAGAAAAAGAAAAATAATTAAATACATTTTAAAAATAAATCACTCACTTAAGATGCCATTTAAAGAGGAAGTAAATCCCTGCAAAGTATAAGCATAATGGGCTACTATGCATTGCATACAAGCACATTATGTGCCACTTACCCCGCTGGAGGAAGCATCCATCTTCATCCCCTTTCCTTCTGGGACCACGGACTCCTGCTCTGACTGGCCGGAGACGTGCAACGCCACTCCCACGCATGTGCATGGGAGCCGCCAGTCATGGCACTCGCTGAAGAAGAAACGCCATGGAGGGCAGTTTCTCCACTGCGAATGCGCAAGACGACATTGGCGCAGTGTACAGCAAATATCTCCTAAACAGCGCACGTTTAGGAGACATTTTCAGTACATGTAGATAAAGCCTTGTTATAGGCTTAACTATATGTAAAAATGTCTCGGGGGGGGGGGGCGGGGGTTTACAACCAATTTAAAAACAACACAAGGATCTGGATATTAAAAAATAAGCAGTTTAATTGTTTAGCTTACTTTGGTCTGATGGGATCTATAGCCACCTCTTCCAAAAGATCATACATGTAATTATTGTAGATTTCAATGTAGGAAACAAACACGCTATACACACTATCCTCATCTACTTCTTCCACATGGCAGTTATCTTCAATGTTTATCATGTCTGCAAATTCAGGTTCCATTCTCTGCCTGCAAGATACATGTAAAACTTCAAAAATGAAGGGGGCAAAAAAAAAAAAAGGAAAAAAAAAAAAAAATAAGACAAGCTCATCTACATACCTCATAGGTGTCCTGGTGGCTACCTGTGTTTGAGCCTCTCTCCTCTGCCGCTCCAATAAGGCATCCACCTCATTCTGAATTTCAATGCCGTTTTTATCATCAGTCTTAAAAGTCTGAACACACAAAAAAGAAAAAAAAGATGGGGATTTACCAAACATATGCTGTACGCAGTTTTAAAATGATACATCATACATGTAGCTAGTAGCTATGAGTAAGCACTGATTGATGGGGCATACAGCTGACGTTTCGCACTTATTTTTGTTGTGATGTGCGGTGTTTTGATTACTTTTACCAAATAAAGGCAACCGAGAAGGTTTTTCCAGAGTGTGGTTGTCCAAATATTTAAAGAGCCGAGAAGACCGGGTCAAAATTTAGCACGTTCGACAGGGGATTTTCGAGGGCTCAGGTAAGTAAAAGGGGGGGGGGATGTTGGCTGGGGGACCTGTAATCATCCGATGCCATGGTAGTTCATTGAAAACTACAAGCCAACAGCTAAAAAGGCTGCCGGACCTTGTTTTCCCATTCACAGGAACCCCTTTTTTTTATTATTTTTAATTGCGACAGCTAGCAGGGAGGTTAAGAAGTCAAGGTCTGTTTTAGTATATAAAATACAAGCCAAGAAAATCTTGGTAGCCAAGTATTATTTTTTATTTTTTTTATTTTTAAAGTGTATTTTTGTGCGTGAACTTGAGAGAGAGGAGCCGGACTGCAGGAGTTGGGAGTAGGCAGACCCTCCCCCCGGAGGCAATCGCCATCCTTCTTCATGCCCCTGGTGGCAATGGTGGGTGTGAGGGGGGGCCTCCCACTCACCCCGCCCTACCTGCTCCTCTTGGGAGCCCAACTGGGGCCCAACGGGACCCCATTGGGGCAGAGGGACTCCCCCCAAATGGAGGTTAAGAAGTCAAGGTCTGTTTTAGTATATGAAATACAAGCCAAAATAAAAGTAAATAAAAAAGAAGGAATGCCTAGAGACAAAACTTGGAGAAAAAAAAAAAAAAAAAAAAAAAAAAAACTTACATATTTCTTTGCCTGAAACCTGCTAATGCTGTTAAAAATCATGCTGAGACAGCGAGGCAATAGTCCTCCTTCCCCCGGAGATCCGGTCATCGTGTGAGTCTTTCCACTTCCCGTTACGCCATATGTAAAGAGAAGACCTGTAAAACAAAACCAGATAGTTTAGAAGCAAAGCGGTGCCCGGGGAGGACGGAGCAGCTCATAGCAAGACCCATTACATCATCCAGGATCTCCATTGCAGAGAAAGGTTAAGAGGAAACCCATCACTTTATTCACCCCTCTCCCTCTCTCAGCCTTGTTCAAACACTGCCATCTACGACACACATTTTATATTTTAAATTTACAGTAAAACCTTAGTATGCGAGCATAATTCGTTCCAGAGAAATGCTTGTAATACAAAGCACTTGTATATCAAAGCATTTTTTTTACAGGGTATAAAAGTGTAGCAATAAGTTGCTAAATGTTGTATCTTCATTAAATGTAACCAGATTGCTACACTTAGAGACGCCTCTCTTCTCTATTATACTCAGTTGTGACATGACGCTACTCTTATATCAAGACTTTGCTTGTATATCAAGGCAAAATTTATTAAAAATTTAGCTTGTTTTGCAAAACTGTCTCAAACCAAGGTTGTACTGCATCACTGTTTGGATTCTACTTTTAGCACAGTTTTTTGTATATTGATGTTATTACATTTGAGGATATTAGTAGCAGTGCAGCACCATTCACTTTACACACTATTGGTAATCAGTGATTGCAGCAGTTAATTTTTATTTATTTTTGTTGACAGCGTGGAAATACCACTTTATTAAAGCGGTTGTATACCCGCTGTCTTTTTTTTTTTTAAACCTGAAACGCAAAAGCCATAATCAGCTAGTATAGACAGAATAGCCGATTATGAAATAAATACTTACCTGGTCCACGCCGAGCGAGATGTCATTTTCCGGGTATCGCCGCTCCAGCGCTGTGATTGGCTGGAGCGGGGATGTCGTCACTCCAGCGCATGCGTGCGGGAGACTTCTCGCCAGCAATGTCTGGTGGCTGCCAGGCCTTTAGCCGAGGATGCCCGCCGCGCATGCGCCGCTGCAGTCAGCGCCGCATTGCGGGGGGGAAATTCTCCTAAACCGTGCAGGTTTAGGAGATATTTTTTATACCTACAGGTAAGCCTTATAAGCTTTCCTGTAGGTAAAAGTTAAAAACATAAATAAAAAAATAAAAAACCTATACAACGAATTTAACCTACATTAGCCGAAAGGGCGGAAATGTATCCAAAAAAAATTACATACCATTTTTACCACGAATGAGATCTTCCACCAAGGGCTTCGCAACGACATCAAACAGATCTTTTTGTGTCTGCAGCGTCCCAAAAACTTTTTTAAATGAATACTGAGTCTATAAGAAAGAAGCAGAACAATAAAATCTGAATTTGGTGATGTGCAAACACCCAATTATTTCACCATAAAGCTATCATTTGGTTATGGCATTTTTGTATTTTACACCTAAGATAAGTTGGATAGTAAATCTGTACTACATTAAAAAGCAACACATTTAAAGCGTTACTACAAAGTAAAAATGTTTTTAAAATAAACATGTTATACTTGCCTGCTCTTTTTTTTTTTTTTTAAAGAGCGGCCCTGATCCTCCTCTTCTCAGGTCCTCAGCCAGTGACCTTGGCACCTATTCTCCGTGTGCCCCAAATAGCAAGCTGCTTGTTATAAAGGGGCACACAATGTGTGCTCGCTCCCAAGCCATGTGTGTTTATAGAGCCACACTCCAAAAGACACACACAGTGGGGCATCGCCGCCCCCCCACTTCCTCTTTACAGCATTTAATTGACAGCAACCAGGACCAATGGAAATAGATCCAACACTGTGCAATGCTGCATCTCCTCCTCTTCACACAGGACTCTAGCAGGAGCCACTCAAAATGCAGCGAGTAGGAATTGGGGGGAGGGCCAAGTTCCACTGTGTGCAGCTTGGCTCCATAGACATAGTTCAGGAGTGAGCAGACACTGTAGCACCCCCCTAGCAAACGGCTTGCTACGGAGACCCAAAAAGAGGAGAATCAGGGGCTCCATGTACCATCCCATTACACAATAGGGGAGCATAACAGGCTTATTTTTTTTTCTACTGACTTTAGTAACACTTTAACCACTTGCCGACTTTCTCACGCAGATATACTGTGGCAGGTCGGCTCTCCCGTGTCAAGCGATGTACCTGTACGTCACTCCCTGCCAGGAGGATAGCGGGCATGCGGACTCTATGTCCGCCGGCAGCCGTGATCATCGTGAGGAGAGGCAGAACGGGGAACTGCCTATGTACACAAGGCGATTCCCCATTCTGCCAAATTATATGACCCCCTACAGTTAGAACATGCTTAGACCCTTAACCACTATGGTACCGCACGCCGTCACTTGACGGCGTGCAGGATACCCTATTGTTCTGACACAACGTCATATGACGTTGTGTCATTTAAAGCCCCTAGGGGCGACGCACGCGCACCCGTCGCGTCACTGAGAACACCGTGTGTGTGCCCGGCGGCCGCAATGGCCGCCGGGCACACGCGGTTGCCTAGTAACTGAGCGGGGACGTGGAGCTCTGTGTGTAAACACAGAGCTCCACGTCCCTGTCAGGGAGAGAGGAGACCGATCTGTGTCCCTTGTACATAGGGACACAATCGGTCACATCCCCCAGTCACCCCCCTCCCCCTACAGTTAGAACACTGGCTAGGACATACATTTTACCCCTTCCCTGCCCCCTAGTGGTTTACTCCTTCCCTGCCAGTTACATTTATACAGTAATCAATGCATATTTATAGCACTGTTCACTGTATAAATGTGAATGGTCCCAAAAATGTGTCAAAAGTGTCCGATGTGTCTGCTATAATGTCCCAGTCAAAAAAATAATCGCAGATCGCCGCCATTCCTAGTAAAAAAAATAAAAATCATAATTATGTCCCCTATTTTGTAAGCAATATAACTTTTGCGCAAACCAGTCACTATACAGTAATTGCGATTTTATTTTTTATTTTTTTTACCAAAAATATCGGCCTAAACCGAGATAAAAAAAAATGTATTTTTTTTTTTAAATGGGATATTTAAAAAGCAAAAAATAGTGTCTTTTTCAAAATTGACGCTCGTTTTTTGTTTATAGCACAAAAAATAAAAACCGCACGGGCGATCAAATACCACCAAAAGAAAGCTCTATTTGTGGGGGACATCACTTTTGTTTGGGAGCCACGTCGCGCGACCGCCCAATTGTCAGTTAAAGCGACGCAGTGCCGGAAGCTAAAATTTTGTCTGGGCAGGAAGGGGGTGTAGGTGCACAGTAGGCAAGTGGTTAATCACCCCCTAGTGTTAACCCCTTCCCTGTAAGGGTCATTTTTATAGCATTGATCAATGCAAAAATGTCACGGGTGAGAAAAATAAATAAATAATAAAAAAATAAAAAAAAAGAGAGAGAAAGAATAAAATTAGGGAGGATTAAGTCTGACTTATGTATAAAATGGAGCTCTGAAAACAGCTCCTCTCTCCAGTCAACAAAAGAAACGTGGATGTAACAAACCAATAGTTACCGTCATGTTAAATCCAACCTTTTAAGAATCAGCAGAAAGTTCTCACCTCTTTGTATTCCCCATTCCTGTTGACTTTACAGCCATCTGGTGGGTGGAGTTGCACGGTGGTCTCATTGATGACTTCAATGCAGCACTCCTGGTCAGGCGGACTCAGGGGGCGCACCCTACAGTACACCTGAGGAAGCAAATTTGTAACAAAGTAAGCACACAGTGCATGGACCAGAGTACACAACATTATCAGAGCTGGCTACTACTCATTAAATAAAGTATTCACAATTACTGCAAATTCTGTTAAAGCGGAGTTCCACCAGAAAATGGAACTTCCACTTTTTGGAACCCCCCCCCCCCCCCCCCCCCCGTGTCACATTTGGCACCTTCCAGGGGGAGCAGATACCTGTGCAATACAGGTATTTGCTCCCACTTCCGGGAATAGATCACCACGGTGACCTACGCCATGTCTGGCGCCTACACCATCCTCCCCCGATGTCTTCCCGGGAACACACAGGTCCCAGAAAACCGGGACCAGCGAGGACGTGCAGCGTGACTCGCACATGCGCCGTAGGGAACCGGGAAGTGAAGCCGCAAAGCACCCTGGACAGGTAAGTGTCCATTTATTAAAAGTCATCAGCTGCAGTATTTGTAGCTGCTGGCTATTCTTTTTTTTGGTGGACCTCCGCTTCAAGAAATAAAACCGATTGGATGAATACAAACACTCATGAACGATGTGGGGAGGGGATAGATTACATACAACATAAATGTAACTTACACCAACTGGATCTTTCTGCTGATTAGACGGTTTCTTAGGAGCGTGCCTCCGTGGAGGTTTGGTTCGGCTACAAAGAAAAAGAACAGAATGTAAAACACATTTATGAGGCATAAAAAAAAAAAAAGGCATAACACTACATATGCAGAAAATGTCACTGAGCTCCTGGCGTTTTGTTAAAAGTGGACCCCCCCCCCCCCCCCAGACTTATCCAATCATTTATTTTTCCTGGGAAGGAAGTACTTTTTTTTGGTTGTACTCACTCCCCCCCCCCCCCTCTTCATTCAGGCAGGGGTGTCATCTCTTTGGCCCACCTGCAGCCTCCTGGGAGATAACCTTACACATCCCAGCATGTGAGCATTAGGGGCCTTGCTGTATTTTTATGGTAAGGAGGGTGAAGATCTTCATCTAAGTGGTTGTAGACCACTTATACCTACTGGTAAGCCTAGATGAACTTACCTGTGGGTGCAAGAAATATTTGCTAAACCTACATGGTTTAGGAGATTTTTTACAAAAATGACAGCACCGATGTAGACAACGGCGCAGGCGCACGAAGTGTGCCATTTTGTGAATGGTGTCATGCCAATAAAGGCGGCTCCTGCGTGCATGCACGGGAGGGACGTCACACGACTCTGGCCAGTCACAGAGCCGGAGTTCGCGGCCCCCGGAAGAAGAGGGGTGAAGATGGACACTCGCTACTAGCGGGGAAGACTGGGACATCACGGGCTTCTCCTGCAGCCAAGTGACACATAATGGGCTACTATGCGATGCATACTAGTCCATAATGCTTTACCTTTGCAGGGAAACGAAGAGGAAGCAACACTCATCATGGTTTACTTCCTCTTTAAAATGCAGCTTAATTTAGGGCTGGACAAACCCCAGGAGCCAGGTAGCCAATGTTTTTTTTAAATTTCAGCTGGCTCTTAACTTAAAGGGGCTGTAAAGGTACAATTTATTTTTTCCTAAATATCTTCCTTTACCTTAGTGCAGTCCTCCTTCACTTACCTCATCCTTCCATTTTGCTTTTAAATGTCCTTATTTCTTCTGAGAAATCCTCACTTCCTGTTCTTCTGTCTGTAACTCCACACAGTAATGCAAGGCTTTCTCCCTGGTGTGGAGTGTCGTGCTCGCCCCCTCCCTTGGACTACAGGAGAGTCAGGACGCCCACTAACACACAGCTCCTTTATCTGCAACGTAGAGAGCGTCCTGACTCTCCTGTAGTCCAAGGGAGGGGGCGAGCATGACACTCCACACCAGGGAGAAAGTCTCGCATTACTGTGTGTAGTTACAGACAGAAGAACAGGAAGTGAGGATTTCTGAATGAATGAATGAATGAAAACTTATATAGCGCGGCACATGCGAACTGAATCGCCTCTGGGCGCTTGTTGTTCCTGTCTCCTTTGATATCAAAAGAGATGAGTCTTGACCTTTTTCCTGAATGCTAGGTGGTTCTCCTCCAACCGAATACTGATTGGTAAAGCGTTCCATAGTCTGGGACCTTGGATCGCGAATCTTCTATCTCCTTTGGACTTGTAGTTGGCTTTCGGAACCTGGAGCAGGTTTTGATTGGTGGATCGCAAAATGCGATTGGAATTATGAGCTTTTATTTTTTCGCATAAATAATGGGGGGCATTTCCATGGACACATCTATGCGTAAGACAGAGTGCTTTAAAAGCAATCCTGTCTTTAACTGGTAACCAGTGAAGGGCTCTCAGAGAAGGTGAGATGGATTCCCAGGGTTTTTTCTCAGAAGAAATAAGGACATTTAAAAGCAAAATGGAAGGATGAGGTAAGTGAAGGAGGACTGCATTAAGGTAAAGGAAGATATTTAGGGAAAAAAAAAAAAAAACACCCTTACAACCCCTTTACAAAAGGTAAACAAAAACAAACAAACAAACAAACTGCTGCCTCCTGGATTGGACAAACTGGCTCCTGAAGAACCAAGGGAAATAAAATACACTGAACTACAAAAGTACAGGTTCCTCTTCAGGCCTGGTCTACACCGATGCAACTTGGGTCACATAATTTCTTCCAATGGTGAGGTTTACATCAATGCAGCTGCGGTGCAAGTTTTGTTTATAGGTTCTGTGGCAATTTGGTGTGATGCAGTGCAACTTTCTGGTCGCAACAACCCATTTGTTGATGCATTTTTGCCTGCAATTTTTATTGGTTAGGTGGCGGCACCACCTGTCGGTGTCCTAACAGCCAGTGATCCCTACAATCCTGGTCAACTTAAAGTGGTTGTAAACCTAACCACATACACCTACAAGCAGTGGCGGTTCGTCCATAGAGGGCGCTGGAGCGTCGCCCCCTCTGGCTGTCACCGCCACCGAGTCTAATAACATAGATTCATGCATTGCACAAATCTATGTTATTATTCCTGCTGCCGCCGTTCTATTCAGATGGTCGGCGCTCATGTCCGGCCATCTGAAAAATGACAGCTGGTTGGCTGTACGGAAATGTCTATCAGAGCCAGCGGCTCTGATAGGCTTTCCGAGTACAGCCCTCGGGTCCCCGAAGCTTATCCTCGGAACGCACGGTGCACAGTGACGACAATAGGCACAGCGGCAACAATTAAATGGCACAGTGGCTGCGTTTGATGGCATGGCACAGCGAGGCTTTTTTTTTTTTCTGTTTGCACACCCCCCCCCCCCCCCCCCCCCAAAAAATGTTGAGCACCAGCTGCCACTGCCTACAAGCAAGCCTAGATCAAGGCTTATCTGTAGATGCAAGAAATATCTCCTAAACCTACATGGTTAAGGAGATATTTCACAAAAACCGGCACCGATGTCTATGGCACATGCTCGCTGTAGACAACGGCACAGGTGCACTGAGCGTGACATTTTTGTGAATGCTAAATTCGGGGTTAATGCCGAATTTTGCGCATGTGTGGGAGTGATGTCATATCAGGAAGAAGATCGTCGGAGAAACGTGGCGGGCGTCAACTTCTGAGGGCTTCAAACAGAGTGGTCTGCGTTTTAAATTAATGAGGGTTTACTTCCTCTTTAATGCATAGGATGCATTAGACCCCTTTCACACTGAAGTGTTTTTACAGCGTTATAGTGTTAAAAATAGCACTATTAAAATGCTCATAAACACTTCCCATGCGTCTCAATGGGACCCTTTCCCACCGAGTCCTGCAAGCAGCATCTTTGGAGCAGCTTTTCGGGCGCTGAAAAAAAAAACGCTCCAAAAACGCCCCTCTCCATTGAAAGTGCTGTAAAAACGCCTTACCCTTTCACACCGAAGCACTGCAAAAATGCCCTAAAACGTTAGGGTCTTAGCGGTGCTTTACCAGCACATTGGGATTGAAGATGAGGCTTCGCTCAAATAACGCCCCAGTGTGAAAGGGGCCTTAAGGTGAAAAAACAAAACTTTGCAGCCACTTTAATGAAAAAAGTCAAATATACAGTAATGCAGGGGTGCCCAACCAGTGGCCCGGGGGACACATGTGGCCCGCGGAGCCCTCTGATGTGGTCCGCGACCTCCTGCTCTGGGATGGAATAGAATACTGTTATTAAAGGTCAGTTTATTACTAAAATCACATTGTATATATGGGCATATCTGTTCTGCAGTGGTTACTGGGCTGCTTTCAAACTGACCTGAAGATGCAGAGCAGCGCACCTGTGGGTTACCTGCACTGAGCCAGACACATTCTGAAAATGCACCAAACATGCGGAATATAATGGATGTCTTTTGCAAAGTGCAGGAAAGCCAAAGGTACGCTGCGTTGGTAAGACACAGCGCATCAGTGTCAAAGAAGCCGAGGGGCCCCTTTCACACGGTCAGTTCGATCCAATTGGACCCTCCATTCACCTCTGAGTGGCAGATCTGATCCGCTAAAAAAAAAAAAAAAAATAGTATAGTGGGCTGTGTCTGCTCTGCATATGTAGAGCAGACATGGACCTGCCATCTGTCCGCTCCATTTATTGTGGCCCACGACCGGTTACCAAGTCGCTTAAGCGGCCCTCCTGCAATTTCGGTACCAAAATTTCCATTTGGCGTATCTCTAGTAAAATGCGATATATTACACTTTTTTTTTTTGCATAACGTACATTGAAAAAATAAAAACATTCCCGTGAGAGGGACACCTTGCTGGTGGAAGCAAAAGAAGAAGTAGTCCACGACTTTGTAGTCTGCCCCCAAAATCTGTCAGCTACCAGAGTGAAGGGCGGCAAACTGAAGGGAATAATCTGTACCGAGCCAATCAGCTCAGCGCATCAACTATAAAGAAGTCGGGAAAATGCCAACCGTGTCCCACCTCTGTAGAGGACCTCAGGGTGTCTTTGCTACACTTCCTACCATGAGGCCTCACAGCAAACTTATGTTATTCACGTCTCTTTTTCAAACTCGGGAACAATCGGGGGATTTCTCCTTCCCCCTACACACCCATGGCCTGTACATTCCTGAGAACTCCGCTTATCAAAACAAATAGCGACATACCTCCATCTACAGAGCACAGCGCTGTGTGATCTACATTGTCCAGATCTGTGAAAAGCACACAACTCCCCACCACCCCCACCCACTGACTGTATTCCAGAGAGAGACGTGTACTGCAAGGGAGGAGACCGAGATCCCGGACTCTACAAATTCTTCCTTTACAGACGGATACGCAGAATTTCACAGCATTTTCCAGATTCTTTACCAAGTCCTTTCTGCATCTGAAACACACGATGACCTTTGAGCCAGACAGCAGACAAAACACGCTTTACTACGCATTTATTAGGCTCACAAACGGAAGCAAATCTCTAAGGACAAAAGATTATTTAGATCGTCTGATTAGAAGATAATCTGATACTGTAAATATTCCTTCTGTTGTCCGACACTGGAAGTGATACTGGCAGGTAAACAAACCGGCCTACACCCCATATAAGATCACTGGAGGACAAGAAAACTGAGGAAATCGGCCAAAGGCCGGCCAAGCGCCGTCAATCTCTGTTGGTTCAGCAGGAAAACGGCAGAGATTCGATCCATTAACTGCTTGCCGACCAGCCGCCGTTTTACGGCGGCAGGTCCGCTCTGCTGGGCGAGAGCCCGTAGCTCTACGTCACCTCGCCCAGCAGCCACTAGGGGCGCGCGCCCCCCGCTCCCGTGCCCGGCAGGCGCGTTCGCCGCCGGGCACACGTGATCGATCGTTACAGAGCGAGGACCGGGAGCTGTGTGTCCTGTCAGGGGGAGAAAGGACTGATCGTCTGTTCATACAATGTATGAACAGTGATCTGTCATTTCCCTCAGTCAGTCCCCTCCCCCTTTTGTTAGAACACACCCAGGTTACACATTTAACCCCTTTCCCGCCCCCTAGTGTTAATACCTTCGCTGGCAGTGGCATTTTTATAGTAATCAATGCATTTTTATAGCACTGATCGCTATAAAAATTCCAATGGTCCCAAAAATGTGTCAAAAGTGTCCACCATAATGTCGCAGTACGGGAAAAAAAAATAGCCGATCGCCGCTACTACCGTGTTTCCCCGAAAATAAGACGTACTCCGAAAATAAGCCGTAGCGGGATTTCGACACAAGATCGAAATATAAGACACCCCTCCGAAAATAAGACGTAGCGATGTAGTGTCGAATCTCCGAAAATGAGACGTGGCGAATCTCCGATAATAAGACGTAGTGTCGTATGCGTAACGGCGCGGCGCGGGAAACAACACGTGATAGGCGTACAGTACTGTACTGGAACTGAAGTGAGGAGAAGAACGCTGTGTAAAGCTGTAAATCTTCTCCCAGCACTGACCAGCAAACCCCTCTCTCACCCCACACAAACACCAGGGGATAGGGGGAAAAGCTGCTACTGAGCCCAAAGAGATCACCCCAGCTCCACTTTGCTCCACATCAGCTTTGCTGGCCTATCTTTCTGTACAGCCAGACAAGATGAGTGCAAAGAGAAGAAGTTGGATATCCGAATGGTCCAAAAATGGCGTGCAGAATACGATAATCTCAGTCTACAGGTGGACAGAGGAAATGCTAAGAAGCGCAAGTGTGGTTCAGGTAGGCAACCTTTATTTTCTGTAATAAAAATAAGACACCCCCCGAAAATAAGCCATAGTGTGATTTCTTGAGGAAAAAAAAATATAAGACGGTGTCTTATTTTCGGGGAAACACGGTAGTAAAAAAATAAATAAAAATGCCATAAAACTACCCCCTATTTTGTAAGCACTATAACTTTTGCGCAAACCAAACGCTTATTGCGATTTTTACGAAAAATTGTTTTTTATATATATTTTTGGGGGATATTTATTATAGCAAAAAGTAAAAAAATATTGATTTAAAAAAAAAAAAAAAAAAAAAAAAAAAAAAAAAAATCGCTTTTTATTTGTAGCGCAAAAACTAAAAACTGCAGAGGCGATCAAATACCACCATAAGAAAGCTCTATTTGTGGGGGAAAAAAAGGACGCCAATTCTGTTTGGGAGCCACGTCGCACGACTGCGCAATTGTCAGTTAAAAACGACGCAGTGCCGAATCACAAAAAGTGCTCTGGTCTTTGACCAGCAATATGGTCCGGGGGGGGGTAAGTGGTTAAAGGATCAGTGAAGGTTTTTTTTTTTATTAAATAACAAACATGTTATACTTACCTCCACTGTGCAGCTCGTTTTGCACACAGTGGCCCAAATCACTTCTTCTGGGGTCCCTTGGCATGCCACACCTTAATGCAAAAAACGCATAAAGAGGGGGAGAGGGCACGCATAAAGAGGGGGAGAGGGCACGCATAAAGAGGGGGAGAGGGCACGCATAAAGAGGGGGAGAGGGCACGCATAAAGAGGGGGAGAGGGCACGCATAAAGAGGGGGAGAGGGCACGCATAAAGAGGGGGAGAGGGCACGCATAAAGAGGGGGAGAGGGCACGCATAAAGAGGGCACGCATAAAAAGGGGAACACATAAAGAGGGGAAGAGGGCACGCATAAAGGGGGCATGCATAAAGAGGGGGAGAGGGCACGCATAAAGGGGGCATGCATAAAGAGGGGGAGAGGGCACGCATAAAGGGGCCATTATGCGATACTTCCCTGCAAATGAAGCCCACGCGGCCCCCTGTGAACGCTGCATTCATTTTAACCCACGACGGCGTGTGGGAGCCGTCAGTAACAGCATACGCTAGGGAAGACAGCACGGAGGTCCGGTTCTACCCAGCGCATGCGCCGATTACATCACTGACACACTACAAGTGAACCATCTCTTAAACGTTTAAGAGATATTTCCACTACCTATTAGGTAAAGCCAAGAATAAGGCTTTCCTATGTGTAAAAGTCAGCAGGGAGGGTGTACAACCACTTTAAAGCGGAGGTTCACACAAAAAGTGAACCTCCACTTTTTGGATCCCTCCCCCCCTCTGGTGTCACATTTGGCACCTTTCAGGGGGAGGGGGGGTGCAGATACCTGTATGAGACAGGTATTTGCACCACTTCCAGGTTCTGAGTCCAGCCCCTTCCGTCTTCTGGGAAACACTGTTCCCAGGAGAGTGCAGGGACCAGTGACTGCGCGCCGCGATACTAGCGCATGCGCAGTAGGGAATGGGGCACCGAGGATGGCGGCGGAAGCAGGGGAGGGCCAAGCGATTGCTCAGCCTTGTCTGCCGACATTGCGGGCGCGCTGGACAGGTAAGTTTCCATTTTTTTTTTAAGTCAGCAGCTGCAGCATTTGTAGCTGCTGGCTTTTAAAAAAAAAAAAAAATCAGGTGGACCTCCGCTTTAAAGGATACGTTCACCCTGCAGAACACGCAACAAGTTCCACCCATTTTTCAGGTGCAACATGTTCCAGCTCCTGCAGTCTCTCTCCAATCTCCAGTGCAACAGCAGGCGAGGGATCTTATCCCCACACAACTGAAAAACCGCATGGGGCCCTGCGGGACTCCGCCCACGTCATTCAGTTTGCTGTGAATGAAAAGACTACAAGTACCGCCATCCACCACTGCTGACGACTTGTATGTCCCCAAGGAGCAGCACTCTCCTAGATCATTCACAAGCCCCTCAGCTTGTAGACAGTCACCCCATATTGGAGGTACAGACAGAAAGCTGCAGGGCGTGTCTGCAGAAGCCTGACTTTGCACCTCCGATCCATCCATGTACAATGCTTTTCAGGCCCATGGGGATTTATTACTATATTTTTTCTTAAAAGGTGAACTTTGCCTTTAAATTAAACAGATAGTGAAGAACTCTGCCAACATCTCCACCCCCCCCCCTCATTCCTGATCTAAACACTGACCAACATTGAGGAGAGAGGACAAGGACAGTGTCCCCTACAAAGGTCTCCTGCTTTACAACCATCACATAAGAAGCAACAACAAAACTGGGAGGAACTCAATCAGGTCCTGAGGACCCAAGTGTGAGATGGAGGGGGGGGGGGGGGGGGGGGGGGGTCATGCAATGTTAATGAACTGATTGTCTAGATCAGTGGTCTCCAAACTGTGGCCCGGGGGCCGGATGCAGCCCTTTGCTTGCATTTATCTGGCCCTTGGGGAACTATTACATTCACTGACACCAACAATGGTACACAGTTGCTCATGATGAAACCAACGATTGGGCCCAATGACACCAAAGATGGGGCACAATTCCACCCAATTACATCAAAAATGGGGCCCAATGACGGGGCACAATTCTTCCCAATGACATCAACAATGGGGACCAATTCCTACTAAAGACACCAAAGATGGGGCACAATTCTCACCAATGACACCATCAATGGGGCCCAATTCCTCCCAATGACATCAACAATGGGGCGCAATGATGGGGCCCCGATTCCTACCAAAGACACACGTGATCGGGCACAATTCCTCTCACTGATAACGAAGATGGGGCATGGTTTACGCCAACTGATGCTGGGACCTTTTTCTACTCCTGATGGCCACAGTGTGGCCCCCCGAAAGCCTGATGAACAGTAAAGTGGCTAGGGTTGTCCCGATACCACTTTTTTAGGACCGAGTACAAGTACCGATACTTTTTTTCCCATGTACTCGCCGATACCAGATACCGATACTTTTTTTAAATGTGTCCCCAAATGCAGCCATTTCCCCCACAAATGCAGCCATATACCCCCAGCCATGTCCCCCCACATATGCAGCCATGTCCCCCACATATGCAGCCATGTCCCTCCAGCCATGTCCCCCACATACGCAGCCATTTCCCCCCAGCCATGTCTCCAATATACGCAGCCATGTCCCCCCAGCCATGTCCCCCACATACGCAGCCATTTCCCCCCAGCCATGTCCCCAATATACGCAGCCAAGTCCCTCCAGCCATGTCCCCCACATATGCAGCCATTTCCCCCCAGCCATGTCCCCCCACATATGCAGCCATGTCCCCCACATATACAGCCATGTCCCTCCAGCCATGTCCCCCACATACGCAGCCATTTCCCCCCAGCCATGTCTCCAATATACGCAGCCATGTCCCCCACATACGCAGCCATTTCCCCCCCAGCCATGTCCCCAATATACGCAGCCAAGTCCCTCACATATGCAGCCATTTCCCCCCAGCCATGTCCGCCACATATGCAGCCATGTCCCCCCCACATATGCAGCCATTTCCCCCCAGCCATGTCCCCCACATATGCAGCCATGTCCCCCACATACGCAGCCATTTCCCCCCAGCCATGTCCCCAATATACGCAGCCAAGTCCCTCCAGCCATGTCCCCCACATATGCAGCCATTTCCCCCCAGCCATGTCCGCCACATATGCAGCCATGTCCCCCCCACATATGCAGCCATTTCCCCCCAGCCATGTCCCCCACATATGCAGCCATGTCCCCCACATACGCAGCCATGTCCCCGCAGCCATGTCCCCCACATACGCAGCCATGTCCCCCACATACGCAGCCATGTCCCCCACATACGCAGCCATGTCCCCCACATACGCAGCCATGTCCCCCCAGCCATGTCCCCCACATACGCAGCCATGTCCCCCCAGCCATGTCCCCCACATACGCAGCCATGTCCCCCCAGCCATGTCCCCCACATACGCAGCCATGTCCCCCCAGCCATGTCCCCCACATACGCAGCCATTTCCCCCCAGCCATGTCCCCCACATATGCAGCCATGTCCCCCACATACGCAGCCATGTCCCCGCAGCCATGTCCCCCACATACGCAGCCATGTCCCCCAGCCATGTCCCCCACATACGCAGCCATGTCCCCCCAGCCATGTCCCCCACATACGCAGCCATGTCCCCCCAGCCATGTCCCCCACATACGCAGCCATGTCCCCCCAGCCATGTCCCCCCATATGCAGCAGTCCCTTCCCTCCAGCCATGTCCCTTCCCTCCAGCCATGTCCCCCACATATGCAGCCATGTCCCTCCAGCCATGTCCCCCACATATGCAGCCATGTCCCTCCAGCCATGTCCCCCACATACGCAGCAATGTCCCCCCAGCCATGTCCCCCACATACACAGCCATGTCTCCCCAGCCATGTCCCCCACATACGCAGCCATGTCCCCCCAGCTATTTCCCCCCACATATGCAGCCATGTCCCCCCAGCCATGTCCCCCACATATGCAGCCATGTCCCCCACATACACAGCCATGTCCCCCCAGCCATGTCCCCCCACACACGCAGCCATGTCCCCCCACACACGCAGCCATGTCCCCCCACACACGCAGCCATGTCCCCCCACACACGCAGCCATGTCCCCCCACACACGCAGCCATGTCCCCCCCCCCACACACGCAGCCATGTCCCCCCACACACGCAGCCATGTCCCCCCACACACGCAGCCATGTCCCCCCACACACGCAGCCATGTCCCCCCACACACGCAGCCATGTCCCTCCACACACGCAGCCATGTCCCCCCAGACAAGTATTCTATTCAGGCATCGGGGGTATTTGCGGGAGTACAAGTACTCCTGCAAATACTCTATCGGGACAACCCTAAAAGTGTCCCTTTGCTCAGAAAGTTTGGAGACCCCTGGTCTAGATGCATCAGGAAATGTTTTTGGAAAGGGAAAAAAACGATTCTATGCAAAGCAGCATTTAGCTCAATAGGCGTTGGGGGAGGGAGTGGAAGTGGATGACTGGGCATGTATTGGGAAGGTGCGCTCCTCTATACAGATGTATATGAAGGGTAACGGCACGCTTATTTACACACAGCAAACCAACATTAGGTCTGATAATAACCCTTTGTGACCAAATCCAATGCAACCCCTGGGATTATTTGCATTAACATTATGTAAGTGGTGATGACACAACAAGGGAAGAAGATTGTCCCTTTCCTGCTTTGTGTCAGAACCTCACAACTTCCACCTATACCACAAATCTCATCCACTCTTCAGATTGCCACACACTCCACATGTATTGGTGCCTATACCTTTTACCACTTCCCACCTGACCTAAAGCAAGGGGACAGCGGTTCCGTCATCCTGACTGGACGTCATGTGACGTCTTTAAGGATAACATCCGGGGGGCGCAGCAATAAGCAGTGCAGTGTGTCAGTCCGACACAACACCAATCTTGGTAAAGAGTCGGACGGAGACTCCTTACCACGTGATCAGCCGTGTCCAAACACAGCTGATCAAGGTGTAAACAGGAAGAGCCATGTATTGGCATTCCCTCACTCTGACAGACGCGAGTAGAGAGCCGATCGGCTGCTCTCCTGATTAGGGGGGGGTCTCTGCGCCGAGTCATTATCAGTGACCAGGGATGCCAGTCAGTACCCATTCATTATGCCTGCCAGTGTAGAGTGTTTCCCATCAGTGCCACCCATAAGTACCCAGTTTCACCTATTAATGCCCATCAGTGCCACCTCAATGGTGCCACCTCATCAATGCCCATCAGTGAAGAAGAAAACTTTCTCATTTACATTTAAAAAAAAAAACACCAAAAGAAAGATCTATTTATGGGGGGGGGGGGGGTTTGGGTACAGTGTTGCATGACCGCGTAATCGTCCATCAAAGCGCGCCAGTGCTGAAAATTCAACATTGGCCTTGGGGGTGGGGGGGGGGGGGGTGGGGGGGGGGGGGGGGGGGTGCCCTGTATTGAAGTGGTTAATACATTGAGAAATGGCGGGGGTTTAAATGGATCGATCCCATGCTGAGCAAGCGGAGTCCGTGAAAAACCGACATTGAGGGTTGATTTACTAAAAGCAAATCAATTCTGCACTACAAGTGCACTTGGAAGTTCAGTCGCTGTAGACCTGAGGGGAAGCTCTGCTGATTTTATTATCCAATCGTGTACAAGCTAAAATGCTGTTTTTTTATTTTCGTGCAAAGGGGATTTGCCTTTAGTAAATAACCCCCATTGGGTGTGAAAGGGCCCTTACACCCAACCACTGTGCAATCTGCCAGATAGAACTGATCGCCATCCACCTGCTTTACACCCCCGACATTCGATCTGCTAAGAGGACACATCGGGTTACACTAGACAGCACCAGAGGGGGTGTCACAGCATAATGCAAGCAACGGTGAGTGCTCATTGGTCAATCCTGGTCACATGACAGCACCGACTAATGAGAATCCTTCTGGAGGCTCCTTTCTTCTAGGACAGCATCCTGGAACAAAGTGCAGGTTTCTCATTTGTCAGAGCAGTCATGTGACCCGTGCTGACCAATAGGCACCCACCATTGCTAGCAACAGATTGCTATACAACAGGGATCCTTTAACTACAGCCCTCCGGCTGTTGTAGAACTACACACCCCATGAGGCGTTGTAACACACCGACATTCACAGACGTGACTGGGCATGATGGGAATTGTAGTTCCTGAATGGGAGGGCCGTAGTTTGAAGACCCCTGCTTTATAACCTGCAGGCGTTGTTATACTGACTGGAGAGGGCGGCGGCGATATCCAGAGACCACATAAGGGGCGGCGAGACCATAAGGGGCACACACACACGCACCCACCCACCCATCTCTCGGGGTTTACAGAGAATGGTGGGGGAAAAGAAAATATCCAGTGAGCGGCAGCTGTGTGGAGAAAAATGCCTTGCTGATGTCAGAGGAGAATGGGCAGACTGGTTCCAGATGACAGAAAGACGACAAACTCCAATAACCCCTTGTTACACCCAAGGTATGCAGAATACCACCTCTGAACGCACAACACATCCAAACCTGAAGCAGATGGGCTACAGCAGCAGAAGACCACACCGGGTGCCACTCCTGTCAGCTAAGAACAGGAAACTGAGGCTACAATTGGCACAGGATCACCGAAATCGGAAAATAGAAGATTGGAAAAACGTTGCCTGGTCTGATGAGTCTGGATTTCAGGAGAGACATTCAGATGGTGGGGTCACAATTTGGCGCATGGATCCACCCTGCCTTGCATCACTGGTTCAGGCTGGCGGTGGGGGTGTAATGGTGTGGGGGGGGGGGGTGGGGCATCACTGGTTCAGGCTGCTGGTGGGGGTGTAATGGTGGGGGGGATGGGGTATCACCAGTTCAGACTGGGGGTGGGGGGGTGTAATGTGTGTGTGGGGGGGGGGGGTATCACCAGTTCAGGCTTGTGGCGGGGGTGCAACGGTGGGAGGGGGTGGGATATTACTGGTTCGGGCTGGTGGTGTAATGGTGTGGGGGGGGGGGGGGGGGTTTATGACCGGTTTAGGCTGGTGGTGGGGGGTGTAATAGCGTGGCGGGATGGGGCATCACCGGTTCAGGCTGGTGGTGGGGGCATAATGGTGTGGGGGGTGGGGGTATCACCAGTTCAGGCTTGTGGTGGGGGTGCAATGGTGGGATATTACAGGTTCGGGCTGGTGGTGTAATGGTGTGGGGGATGGGGTATCACCAGTTCAGGCTGGTGGTATGGGGATGTAATGGTGTGGGGGATGGGGTATCACTGGTTTAGGCTGGTGGTGGTGGGGGGGTGTAATGGTGTGGGGGATGGGGTATCACTGGTTTAAGCTGGTGGTGGGGGGGGGTGTAATGGTGTGGGGGGGATGGGGTATCACCGGTTCAGGCTGGTGGTGGGGGGGTGTAATGGTGTGGGGGGATGGGGTATCACCGGTTCAGGTTGGTGGTGGGGGGGTGTAATGGTGTGGGGGGGGGGGGATGGGGTATTACCGGTTCAGGTTGGTGGTGGTGTAATGGTGTGGGGGGGGGGGGGGA
Organism: Rana kukunoris; assembly: GCA_029574335.1. Lineage (NCBI taxonomy): Eukaryota > Metazoa > Chordata > Amphibia > Anura > Ranidae > Rana > Rana kukunoris. The sequence continues at coordinate 4,825,846 of CM056051.1, read as the reverse complement.
TGGGGTATCACCGGTTCAGGCTGGTGGTGGGGGGGTGTAATGGTGTGGGGGGATGGGGTATGGTGTGGGGGTGGGGTTCACCGGTTCAGGTTGGTGGTGGGGGGGTGTAATGGTGTGGGGGGATGGGGTATTACCGGTTCAGGTTGGTGGTGGGGGGGGGGTGTAATGGTGTGTGTGTTGGGGGGGGGGGGGGGGGTATCACCGGTTCAGGCTGGTGGTGGGGGTGTAATGGTGTGGGGGATGGGGTATCACCAGTTCAGGCTGGTGGTGGGGGTGTAATGGTGTGGGGAATGGGGTATCACCGGTTCAGGCTGGTGGTGGGGGGTGCAATGGTGTGTGGGAGGGGGGGGTATCACCGGTTCAGGCTGGTGGTGGGGGTGTAATGGTGTGGGGGATGGGGCATCACCGGTTCAGGCTGGTGGTGGGGGGGTGTAATGGTGTGGGGGATGGGATATCACTGGTTCAGGCTGGTGGTGGGGGTGTAATGGTGTAGGGGATGGGGTATCACCAGTTCAGGCTGGTGGTGGGGGTGTAATGGTGTGTGTGTGTGTGGGGGGGTATCACCGGTTCAGGCTGGTGGTGGAGGGTTGTAATGGTGTGGGGGGGGGGGGGGGTATCACTGGTTCAGGCTGGTGGTGGGGGTGTAATGGTGTGGGGGATGGGATATCACTGGTTCAGGCTGGGGGTGTAATGGTGTGTGCATATCTTTTTGGCACACTTTGGGCCCCTTAGTACTAACTGAGCATCGATTACGCCCCCCCCCCACACCCCCCCCCCCCCAGCCCCCCCCCCCCCCCCCCCTTCCCCCCCCCGACACCCCCCCCCCCCCCCCCCCCCCCCCCCCCCGAGTATTGTTGCTGACCATGTCCATCCCTTTATGACTCCAGTGTCCCCATCTTCTGATGGCCCCTCCCAGCAGGATAATGTCACCATGTCAAAAAGCTTTCTATGCAGAGAATTCTCTCAGCCATCAAAAGAAAGGAGAAAAAGTATCGCAACATTCTTCATCAGTGGAACATGAAGTCTAAACATTGTAACAATTTGTCTTTACATCAAAGAAAGTGACTTCTGTATGTTAATGAGGAAAGTTTAACCACCAGACCTATTGACATTTTTTGTTTTCTAGTTTAAAAAAAATATATGTTTTGCTAGAAAATTAGAACCCCCCAAACATATATATTTTTAGTAGAGGCCCTGGAGAATAAAATGGCGATCATTGCAATATTTTAAGTCACACTGTATTTGCCCAGCGCTCTTTAAAATGCTCAGTCATGACATCATCGATTTGATGTCAGTTCCTGTTATTTCTCCAGGACAGGAAGTGGAAGGGAAGTCTCCCCATAGGCCCCGTGTCCATCATTCTGATTCCCAGGTGTGACCTGAAGGATCCCCTCCAACACCCGGACGTGTCCAGCCTCATCCTTTCCCATCACATGGAGCAGCTCTGGAGGACAGCTGTGGAGGTCTCTCCACCAACAGGGCATGTTGGGACTTGTACCCCCCACCAAGCAAGCAATGGGACTTGTAACCCCCCCCCCCCACCAACGGCACATTATGGGACTAGAAGTCCCACCTCCTGCTCAGACAGGGCACATTGGGATTAAACCCCCCCCCCCCGATGGGGCATTCTGGGACTCATAGTGCCACCCTCCTCCAGAAGAGGACTTTTAGTCCCCCCCCTCTTGCTTTAAAAGGGCATGTTGGAATTTTTTTTTAGACCACCTCCTCCTCCAAGATATGCTGGGACTTGCCCCCCCCATCCCTCCTGCTCTGACAGGGCATGCTGGGACTTTTAGTGCCACTCCTCCAGCAGGGTAGGCTAGGACTTGCCTCGAAATGCTGGGATTTTTTAGTCTTGGAAGAAGACATGCTGGGAGCCCACTTTTCTTCCTGCTCTGACAGGGCATGCTGGGACATGTAGTCCACCCCACCCACAGAGCGAACTGGGACTTGTAGTTCCCTTCATCTTCAGCCTCTTAACAGGTCATGCTGGGACTCATACCACCCAATGGGGGCATACTGGGTCTTATGTCAACAGGGCATGCTAGGATTTGTAGTCCTCCCCTCCACCCACAGGAGCATGCTGGGACTTTTACCACCCCATGGGGCATGCTGGGTCTTGTAATGCCACCAATAGGGCATTCTGGGACATGTAGTCCTCCCCTCCACCCACAGAGCATGTTGGGACTTTTAGCCATCGTCCCCCCTTTCTTTAAAAGTGCATGCTGGAAGTCCCAACAATACATTCTGGGACTTATAGTCCCTTCCCTCTCTGATAGTACATGCTGGGACTAGTAGTCCCCCCATCCACCCACAGAGCATGCTGGGACTTGTAGTCCAAGACATTCTAGAACTTGTAGTCCCTCCCTCTGATAGAAGAAAGAATTACATGTCCCAGCATGTACTATCAGAGGGAGGGACTACAAGTTCTAGAATGTCTTGGACTACAAGTCCCAGCATGCTCTGTGGGTGGATGGGGGGGGGGGGACTACTAGTCCCAGCATGTACTATCAGAGGGAGGGACTACAAGTTTTAGAATGTCTTGGACTGCAAGTCCCAGCATGACGTGTTAGTAAGGGAGCAAGGACTACAAGGCCCAGCAGGGCCTGTCAGAGCAGGAGGGGGGACTCCAAGCATGCCCTATTAGAAGAAAGGACTACATGTCCCAGCATGTACTAATAGGGCATGCTTGGAGGCCCCCCTCCTGCTCTGACAGGTCATGCTGGGACTTGTAGTCGTCCCTCCCTTACTAACACGTCATGCTGGGACTTGTAGTCGTCCCTCCCTTACTAACACGTCATGCTGGGACTTGTAGTCCTCCCTCCCTTACTAACACGTCATGCTGGGACTTGTAGTCCTCCCTCCCTTACTAACACGTCATGCTGGGACTTGTAGTCCTCCCTCTCACGCTAGTTCCCTCCCTTACTAACACGTCATGCTGGGACTTGTAGTCCTCCCTCCCTTACTAACACGTCATGCTGGGACTTGTAGTCCTCCCTCCCTTACTAACACGTCATGCTGGGACTTGTAGTCCTCCCTCCCTTACTAACACGTCATGCTGGGACTTGTAGTCCTCCCTCCTTTACTAACACGTCATGCTGGGACTTGTAGTCCTCCCTCCTTTACTAACACGCCATGCTGGGACTTGTAGTCCTCCCTCCCTTACTAACACGTCATGCTGGGACTTGTAGTCCTCCCTCCCTTACTAACACGTCATGCTGGGACTTGTAGTCCTCCCTCCCTTACTAACACGTCATGCTGGGACTTGTAGTCTTCCCTCCCTTACTAACACGTCATGCTGGGACTTGTAGTCCTCCCTCCCTTACTAAACACGTCATGCTGGGACTTGTAGTCCTCCCTCCCTTACTAACACGCCATGCTGGGACTTGTAGTCCTCCTCCCTTACTAACACGTCATGCTGGGACTTGTAGTCCTCCCTCCCTTACTAACACGTCATGCTGGGACTTGTAGTCCTCCCTCCTTACTAACACGTCATGCTGGGACTTGTAGTCCTCCCTCCCTTACTAACACGTCATGCTGGGACTTGTAGTCCTCCCTCCCTTACTAACACGTCATGCTGGGACTTGTAGTCCTCCCTCCTTTACTAACACGTCATGCTGGGACTTGTAGTCCTCCCTCCTTTACTAACACGTCATGCTGGGACTTGTAGTCCTCCCTCCTTTACTAACACGTCATGCTGGGACTTGTAGTCCTCCCTCCCTTACTAACACGCCATGCTGGGACTTGTAGTCCTCCCTCCCTTACTAACACGTCATGCTGGGACTTGTAGTCCTCCCTCCCTTACTAACACGTCATGCTGGGACTTGTAGTCCTCCCTCCCTTACTAACACGTCATGCTGGGACTTGTAGTCTTCCCTCCCTTACTAACACGTCATGCTGGGACTTGTAGTCCTCCCTCCCTTACTAACACGTCATGCTGGGACTTGTAGTCCTCCCTCCCTTACTAACACGTCATGCTGGGACTTGTAGTCCTCCCTCCCTTACTAACACGTCATGCTGGGACTTGTAGTCCTCCCTCCCTTACTAACACGTCATGCTGGGACTTGTAGTCCTCCCTCCCTTACCAACACGTCATGCTGGGACTTGTAGTCCTCCCTCCTTTACTAACACGTCATGCTGGGACTTGTAGTCCTCCCTCCCTTACTAACACGTCATGCTGGGACTTGTAGTCCTCCCTCCCTTACCAACACGTCATGCTGGGACTTGTAGTCCTCCCTCCCTTACCAACACGTCATGCTGGGACTTGTAGTCCTCCCTCCCTTACCAACACGTCATGCTGGGACTTGTAGTCCTCCCTCCCTTACCAACACGTCATGCTGGGACTTGTAGTCCTCCCTCCCTTACCAACACGTCATGCTGGGACTTGTAGTCCTCCCTCCCTTACCAACACGTCATGCTGGGACTTGTAGTCCTCCTGACAACAGCACACAACTCCCCGGTCTATGAGGACCCCTCACACACCGGCCGCCCCGGACTTACGTTTGTTTCATCATCTCGGAGTGTTGAGCCGGCCGCCTCTCTCTCTCTTTCTCTCCGCCCGAAGTTTCGGTCTCTCCGTTTCTCTTCCCCCCGGAGTTTCGGTGTCTCTCTCACTCAGCGACCGGGCTTCCGCTTCCCGCGCGGCGTATTTTTTAAATCCACCCAATCACAGCGCACGCACTGACGTCCCCCGTTGGGCTACCACGAAGTACACAGCAACGGCCGCCGAGCCTCCGTTTAGTGAACAGCGCCACCTGGCGTGCGGGAGAGGCGCGCAGCTCCCTCTCATTGTGAGGAGAATTGATGAGGCTCTGCAGCGGTTGTCCATGGCAACCAATCAGCGCCCAACTTTCATTTTCAAAGCTTTAACTTCACAAGCTGAAGATGGAAGCTGATTGGTTGCTGCTCCAAAAATGGAACTTCCGCTCTAAGTGAACTTTCACACTGAGGTGTTTTACAGGCGCTACAGCGCTAAAAACTGCGCCTGCAAATCGCTTCTCCTGTCACTGCAGTGTGGGCGCCCCAGAGCTTTCACACTGAGGCGCTTTACAGGCACTACAGCGCTAAACACAGCGCCTGCAAATCGCCTCTCATGTCACTGCAGTGTGGGGGCCCCAGAGCTTTCACACTGAGGCGCTTTACAGGTGCTATAGCGCTAAAAACAGCGCCTGCAGAACGCCTGTCCTGTCACTCCAGTGTGGGGGCCCGAAAGCTTTCACACTGAAGTGTTTTACAGGCACTACAGTGCTAAAAACAGCGCCTGCAGAACGCTTCTCCTGTCACTACAGTGTGGGGGCCCGAGAGCTTTAACACTGAGGCGCTTTACAGGTGCTATAGCGCTAAAAACAGCGCCTGCAGAACGCCTGTCCTGTCACTCCAGTGTGGGGGCCCGAAAGCTTTCACACTGAAGTGTTTTACAGGCGCTACAACGCTAAACACAGCGCCTGCAAATGGCCTCTCGTTTCACTCCAGTGTGGGGGCCCAAGAGCTTTCACACTGAGGCGCTTTACAGGCGCAACAGCGCTAAAAACAGCGCCTGCAAATCGCATCTCCTGTCACTGCAGTGTGGGGGCCCGAGAGCTTTCACACTGAGGCGCTTTACAGGCACTACAGCGCTAAAAACAGCGCCTGCAATTCGCATCCCCTGTCACTCCAGTGTGGGGGCCCGAAAGCTTTCACACTGAAGTGTTTTACAGGTGCTATAGTGCTAAAAACAGCGCCTGCAAATCGCCTCTCCTGTCACTGCAGTGTGGGGGCCCCAGAGCTTTCACACTGAGGCTCTTTACAGGCGCTACAGCGCTAAACACAGCGCCTGAAAATCGCCTCTCGTTTCACTCCAGTGTGGGGGCCCGAGAGCTTTCACACTGAGGCGCTTTACAGGCGCTACAGCGCTAAAAACAGCGCCTGCAAATCGCATCTCCTGTCACTGCAGTGTGGGGGCCCCAGAGCTTTCACACTGAGGCTCTTTACAGGCGCTACAACGCTAAACACAGCGCCTGAAAATCGCCTCTCGTTTCACTCCAGTGTGGGGGCCCGAGAGCTTTCACACTGAGTCGCTTCACAGGCGCTACAGCGCTGAAAACAGCGCCTGCAAATCGCATCCCCTGTCACTGCAGTGTGGGGGCCCGAGAGCTTTCACACTGAGGCGCTTTACAGGCACTACAGCGCTAAAAACAGCGCCTGCAAATCGCATCCCCTGTCACTGCAGTGTGGGGGCCTGAATGCTTTCACACTGAGGCGCTTTACAGGCGCTACAGCGAAAAAAACAGTGGCCCAGATTCAGAGAGCCGTAACTCCTGTGTAACTGGTGTTAGACTGGAGTAATTTCGAATTACGCGCGTTTTCTAGCTAGTCGGAAACCTCAAGCCATGAATAGACGGCTGCGGGCTTCAATTCGACTGGATTACGTGTTCGTACGCCTTCGGGTCTACGCTGCAATAAAATTGCGGCCACTGGGTGGACTTCCCGTCGTTTTCCGCGTCGGGGTATGCTAATGAGCTTTTGCCGACGATCCCCGAAATTACGATCTTCATTCGCAATCTCTTACGGCACCTTTAGTCATCTTTTATTTGCGTAACACTATACCAGCTTTTTGCTGCTCTAATATTAGACAGCCCATGTTAAGTATGGCCGTCATTCCCGCGTCGAATTTCTACGTTTTCCGACGTCTTTTATTACTTTTAACGTAAGTCGTCCGGGAATAGGAATGTTCGTAAACGCCGCTACTCAAACAACGAATGACGTAACGAAGTGATTTCGCGCAATGCACGGCGGGAAATTTCAGAACGGAGCATGCGCAGTTCGATCGCCGCGGGGACACGCTTAATTTAAATGCTTCACGCCCCCCAATCGCATATTTCGATTACGCGGCGAGAAATAGACTACGCCGCCGTAGCGTACGGGCAAAAATCTACCAGGATTCGGTAAAATACGGCAGCGTAGAGTATTTCGATTACGCAGCGGAATATTAAGTGTATGTGAATCTACCCCAGCGCCTGCAAATCGCCTCTCCTGTCACTGCAGTGTGGGGGCCCAAAAGCTTTCACACTGGGGCGCTGCGCTTGGGGACGTTAAAAAAAAGTCCTGCAAGCAGCATCTTTGAGGCACGTTGGGAGTGCTGTATACACCGCTCCTAAAGCGCCCCTGCCCATTGAAATCAACAGGCAGCACCCAGCTCAAAGCGATGCAGTAGTGGCGATGTGCGGGCGCTAGTAATCCTTTATTCGGCCGCTAGTGGAGGGTAAAAGCCAGGGCCGGCCTTTGCGGTGTGCGGGTTGTGCGATCGCACAAGGCGCCTTGGACAATACAGGCGCCGTGCGGCTGTCACATCTCGCAGTTCACTAAAAAAATGAGTTGAATGTGGCAGGAGCAGGGGCGGCCGCCGCCCGTGTCACTGCTCAGCAAGAGCTCGGCACCCCAGCACTGCGAAAGGGGGGGGGGGCGCGTCGCGCCCGCTGACACTCATGCACTGGTCCCCTTGACCCCCCCCTCCTCCTCCTCCTCCTCCTCTCCTCTCCGCGCGGCGCTCAGCTTCAAATTCGAATGGCGCCAGGAGCAGCAGAGCACCGAGTCTGACCGACTGAAGCCAGGACCTGCCTGCCTGACAGACAGCCGCCGTAAGTCTGAAGAAAAGTAACGGTAAGGCAGCCCGTCCCCTCCCCCTTATCTAGCAGGCTGACAGCTTCACACATGTGATTCCCTCCTCCCCCCTCACCTGTACACCAGATGTGAGCCTGTAAAAAAAAAATGTATATGTTATAGCAAAAAAAAAAAAGGAATGCCCCAGAGGTGGGCATTCCTAATTGATTGACAGGCATCCTGACCGGCGCATACAGCGCGTCACGAGTAGCAGAAAGAAGCCGAACGTCGGTGCGCAGGCGCCGTATAGAGCCGCACCGCCGGTCAGGATGCCTGTCGATCAATTAGGAATGCCCAACCCCGACGACCATACCCGGAAGCCGCGTTGATCATCTATATAGAAAAAGGTATGTCCCGCTAGCATTTTTAAAAAACAAACGCCGATTTTCGTTCTACTAAATAGCCATAATGCAATAATTTTCTTTTTTTAGGTGAACATGGCCTATCATGAAAGGGGGGGGGGGGGGGGTAAATCTTACTGAGGTCCAATTTTTTGCCCAGAGTTTATTTATACTTCAGGCAGTCTGTAATTGGCCTGTACTGGTACCATGTACCCCCGGCTATGTCTGCACCTCTGTCATATGGAAAACTCCTACAGAGGATCACTTCATGTGTTTGTGGCACCTCAGGTTTATTGCCTGAAGTATAAAAAACTCTGGGCAAAAAAAATTCACGGTTTAACCACGTGACCTCTGGAAGATTTACCCCCCCCCCCCCCTCCATGACAGGCCATTTTTTGCTATGTGCACTGCATAACTTAAAGCTGACAACTGCGTGGTCATGCGACGCTGTACACAAATAAAAAAAAAAAAATTTTCCTCTGTGGTATTTGATCACCTCTGTGTTATTTATTTTTTTCTGTGTTATTTTTTTTGTTTTCACCAAAGACCAAATTTGAAAAAAATAATAAAAAATGTTACTTTCTGCTATATAACATATCCAATTTTTACATTTTTTTTTTTTCATAAACTTAGGCCAGGGGTCTCCAAGCTTTCTAAACAAAGGGCTGGTTTACTGTGCTTCGGGCTTCAGGAGGGCCAGACTGTGGCCATTTGGAGTACAAAAGGTCCTGATGTCAGTGGGGAAAAAAAACAATGCTCCATTTTTGGTGTCAATGGGAGAAATTGTGCCCCATAATTGGTGTCAATGGGAGTAATGGTTGCCCCATAATCGATGTTGTCAGGAGAAATTGTGTCCCATCATTGGTGTCATTGAGAGAAATTGTGTCCCATCATTGGTGTCATTGAGAGAAATTGTGTCCCATCATTGGAGTCATTGGGAGAAATTGTGCCCCATCATTGGTGGCAGCAGGAGGAATTGTACCCAAGGGCCGAAATAAAAGCAAGCAGAGGGCCACATCTGGCCCCCTGGCCGCAGTCTGGAGACCTCTGATTTAGGTCAATGTTGTTGGTACAAAATATCCTAATAAGTGTCTACAAACTATGGAATATATTTATGGAATTTTTTTTTCTAGTAATGGCGGAGATCATATAGACTTATAGCAGGGCTGCGATATTGTGACTGACAATCTGATACTTTGTGGGAACCAGTGACACTAATACAGTGATCACTGTACTAATGACACTGGCTGGCAAGGGGTTAATCATCTAGGGCAAGGGTCTCCAAACTTATTAAGCGAAGGGCCAGTTTACTGTCCTTCAGACTTTAGGGGGCCGGACTGTGGCCACTGGAAATAGCAAAAATGTTCCGGTATCAGCAGGAGTAAACAATGCCACGTTTTTTGGTGTCAGTAAGAGGAGGAATTGTGCCCCCTTTTTGTGTCATTAGGAGGAATTGTGCCCCATTGTTGGTGTCATTAGGAGGTATTGTGCCCCATTGGCCTCATTAGGTGGAATTGTGGCCCATTTTTTTATGTCAGAAGATAAAATATTGCCCCAAGGGCCAGATTAAAGCAAGTAAAGGGCCACATCTGGCCCCTGGGCCGCAGTTTGGAGACCCCCTGATCTAGGGCAATTAAAGGCTTAACTGTTATTTGAGCGTTAGTGAGGCGTTATTCAAGCGAAGCCTCATCTGCAATCCCAATGTGCTGGTAAAGCACCGCTAAGACCCTAATGTTTTAGGGCATTTTTGCAGTGTCTCAGTGTGAAAGGGTAAGGCGTTCTTACAGCGCTTTCAATTCATTTCAATGGAGAGGGGCGTTTTTGGAGCGTTTTTTCAGTGCCCAAAAGCTGCTCCAAAGATGCTGCTTGCAGGACTCAGTGTGAAAGGGTCCCTTGAGACGCACTTAAATTGTCTGTTTATTAAAACAAATTATTAGTTACAAATATTTTTTTCCTCTTTGTGTATGTTTAGGTGACCAGGGGGCAAGGGGGTGAAGATGGGGGGGGGGGCGCCACAAGATTAGCTCGCACAGGGCGCCTGAACACCTAAGGCCGGCCCTGATAAAAGCAACCTGCTAGCAGCCGAAAAGTGCCTCTAAAACTACAGTAAAGCGCCGCTAGATCTAGAAGCGCTTTACTGCCAACACCCCCACCACCTCAGTGTGAAAATGCCCTAATACACCTTTAACACTGAGCCGCAGGCAGCGATACGGCGCCCCTAGGATGACCTGCCTATCTCTCTGCCTTCCCTGGTGGAGTGATCTTCCTCCCCACCCATTAGTAGCCGGGGCCCGGAAAGTAACACTTAACAGGCTGTGCGTTTCGTCCTCAGGGACATCTACAGGGACATGAATGATGCATGACGTCCCTGAGGACGAAACACGTCGGACAAGGCTCTTGGCTTCCCACATTGCTTTCTTACGCGATCACTTTTAATACCTGTATGTTGGTTTTAATAAACCTACGTTTTTGACCTACACTATTAGAGCCCCCCTTCTTCTTTCCATATAGTGTTCTGGATTGAGGCCAGGGTTGCGGCCCCATTCAGTGGTTCACCCTACCTGCTGGAGTACTTTAAGGTCGTCCTTGAAGTTCCGACTGGAGATCCTGGGTTCCTTCCACTACTGGAGACCAAGCATTGTTTTGGCTATTTATGCTCATGCGATGCGTTGTTACCGACATGCGGGTCCATCTGTAGCGGTCAGGGTATTCATTTTGTCTACATCAGGCATGTCCAAAGTCCGGCCCGGGGGCCAAATGCGGCCCCCCTGTTGATCTAATATGGCCCCCCTGGGGATTTGGATATATATATATATTGTTTGTGGCCCCAAGGGCTACAAAAGATATATATTGTATTTATTGGCGCTGCCTTGGAGGGGACAGGGAGGGGGCAGGACGAGCGCCGTCGGATTACATGAAGAGATTCTCTTGTCTCCTGGGATGCCATTGGACGACTGTTCTGTCTACCAAAGGAGGCGGGACTTGTCCTGCCCCCCTCCCTCTGCCCTCCGAGGCTGCAGGTGGGCATCGTTCAGGCTGCACTGATGGTAAGGCTGCATTCAGGGCACATGTGAGGCTGCATTTATGGCACATGTGAGGCTGCATTGGTTGGATTGGTAAGGCTGCATTCAGGGCACATGTGAGGCTGCATTTATGGCACATGTGAGGCTGCATTGGTTGGAACGGTAAGGCTGCATTGATTGCAATGGTAAGGCTGCATTCATGGCACATGTAAGGCTGCATTCAGGCACATGTGAGGCTGCATTTATGGCACATGTGAGGCTGCATTGGTTGCAATGGTGATGTTGCAATGGTGAGGCTGCATTCATGGCAATGGTAAGGCTGCATTCATGGCAATGGTGAGGCTGCATTCATGGCAATGGTGAGGCTGCATTCATGGCAATGGTGAGGCTGCATTCATGGCAATGGTGAGGCTGCATTCATGGCAATGGTGAGGCTGCATTCAGGCAATGGGGAGGCTGCATTCATGACAATGGTAAGGCTGCATTCATGGCAATGGTGAGGCTGCATTCAAGGCAATGGTGAGGCTGCATTCATGGCAATGGTGAGGCTGTGCATGTTATACGCCAATATATACGGTATATCCAAACACGCCTGAGCTCTTCATCACACACAGCCACAAAGGCAAGAGAATTCTTGTTGGGAAGTGTATTGGTGCTCAGACGAACACACTTAAACCGAATTTTAATGGTTCAAAGAATGTCGGGGAAATAGTCGGCCCTCACGCATGTTCACTTCATCAAATCTGGCCCTCTTTGGAAAAAAAAGTTTGGACACCCCTGGTCTACATAGCGATGATTCATGTCTACCAGCCTTTCAGTTGTCTGAATGGTTGTTGTGGACATAGGTGTGCGCAGCCTATTGCATTAGGGTGTGCACCCAAAAGCTCAAACACACACTACCGATAGGCTGACCCTGTTGATGACTTAGAGCCGAAACGCGTCGGGTAACATGCCTAGTACCCCATACTGCTTTTTACTATATTTTTTTCGATAGGTTGACCACGTGTCCCGGATTGCCTGGGACAGTCCCGCATTTTGCAGGTCTTCATTCCAGGACAATACAGTGTCCCAGAATGAAACTGACACGGCCACCCCCCCCCCCCCTTGGGCCAATCTGATGCCCCCAAAAAGGGTCGCCACATCACCGCTTTACTCACCGACAGTACTTGTCCTGGCCGGGAATGCCTGGAGGAGTACAATCCCCGCCCCCTGCTTGTGATTGGAGAAATCATAAATCCCGCCTCTTGTGTCCAATCACTGTGCTGTGATTCGTTACAGCACCAGCTGATTTTTGGGAAGGGGGGGTGTCCTTGAATGGTAGTTTGGAAATGTGGTCACCCTAACTACCGATCACTCACTCATTCAGAAAGGGAAGGGGCCGGAAAATTCGATATTTACTGGCCCCTTCCCCACTCCTAAAACATCCCAGCAGCACCAGCCATTAGGAGAGGAGGGAAGCTGGCAGAGCTGAGGGGGGGAAGATGGGAGCCAGGGCAGTAGGGGGAATCTGTGCTGCACAGAGTGATTAGGGTGTGCCTGGGTACACCCGGCACACCCTGTGCGCACACGCCTATGGTTGTGGACTTACTTGTTTTCTACATTCTCTTCATTGGGATTGCTCTTTAGGCCCCTTTCACACTGAGGAGTTTTTCAGGCGGTACAGCGCTAAAAATAGCGCCTAAATACCGCCTGAAAAACTCCTGCCCTGCCTTCTCAATGTGAAAGCCTGAGGGCTACACACTGAGGCCATGGGCTGGCAGGAGAGAAAAAAATCTCCTGCCAGCAGCATCTTAGAAGCGGTGAGAGGAGCGGCGTGTTTACCGCTACTTCACCGCTCCTTCCCATATAAAACAATGGGAAACCGCAGCAATACCGCCCGCAATGATCCTCTGCAGAGGGGCATTACGGCGGTATTAACCCTTTATCGGCAGCTAGCGGAGGCTAATACCGCACCGCTAACGGCCGAATCCCGTGGCAATTCTGACGGTATAGCGCCGCTATTTTTAGCGGCGCTATACCGCCACCGCACCTCCACTTCCCCGTGTAAAAGGGGCCTAAGATAATTATGTCTGTTGGACTTTTACATTTATGACTTTTGAATGCCCACTGTTTTCATGTTGTCACTTTGTTTTGTGCACCTTTAGGCCCCTTTCACACTGGGGCGTTATTCGACTGAAGCCTCATCTGCAATCCCAATGTGAAAGCCGGAGTGCTTTCAGAGCCCTTTCACACTGTCAGTGCCCGAAACGTTTTAGGCCCCTTTTTACACTGGGTCGTTTTTCGGGCGTTATTCAGGCGTTTTTCAGGCGCTTTGGCGTTAAAAAAAAAGCCTGTAAAACGCCTGAAAGAAGCCTCATCTGCAAATCCAATGTGAAAGACAGAGTGCTTTTAGAGCCCATTCACACTGCCAGCGCCCGAAAAACTGGTAAAGCACCGCTAAGACCCCTTTCAGACTGGGGCGGGAGGCGCGGTGGCGGTATTGCGCCACTAAAAATAGCGGCACTATACCGTCAAATTTGCCGCGGCATTCGGCCGATAGCGGTGTGGTATTAACCCCCGCTAGCGGCCGATAAAGGCTTAATACCGCCCGCAATGCGCCTCTGCAGAGGCACATTGCGGGCGGTATTGCCGCGGATTCCCATTGTTTTCAATGGGAAGGAACGGTGAATGAGCGGTATACACGCCGCTCCTCTCACCGCTCCAAAGATGCTGCTGACAGGAGATTTTTTTCTCTCCCGCCAGCGCATCGTCTCAGTGTGAAAGCCCTCGGGCTTTCACATTGAGTATGCACTGCAGGAGCTTTTCAGGCGGTATAACAGCGCTATTTTTAGCGCTGTACCGCCTGAAAAACTCCTCAGTGTGAACGGGGTCTAAGGCGTTTTTACAGCGCTTTTCAATTCATTTCAATGGAGAGGGGCGTTTTTGGAGCGTTTTTTTCAGCGCCCAAAAGCTGCTCCAAAGATGCTGCTTGCAGCACTCAGTGTGAAAGGGTCCATTAAGATGCATGGAGAGCGTTTATGAGCGTTTTAATGGCGCTATTTTTAACGCTAAAACACAGTAAAAAAAATGAAGATCGCGATTCTCTCACGATTCTCAGGCCGTGTACACACGACCGAGGTTCTCGCTGGAAACCAGCGAGAACCTCGCTGGAAGCTGCATTCCAGCGAGGACCTCGGCCGTGTGTACACTCTCGGCGAGCATCCCGTCGGGAAGCCCGTCGAGCAGAAATAGAAAGCACGCTCTCTATTTCCTCGACGGCCCGCCTGGAAGAATGGCTGGTTGCCATTCCCGACGGGCGGGTCGCCGATTTCGACGGCCGGCAGGGAACCTCGACGGGCGGAACGATGTGTTCTGCCCGTCGAGGTTCTCTGCCGTGTGTACACGGCCTCATGGCGTAAAATCTTTTACATTTATACAAAAAAAAAAGAGCTAACTTTACTGGCTAGTTTAAAAAAATAAATAAATTGCATTTAAAAAGACTGCTGCGCAAATACAGTGCAACATAAAATATTGCAACAACCGCCATTTTATTCTCTAGGGTCTCTACTAAAAAATTATGGGCCAGATTCAGGTACAGTTAGGCTGGCGGATCCATTGATCCGCCAGCCTAACTGTCACTTTAAGCCGGCGTTTTTGTTTTCTGTAACCAGAAAACAAGAAACGCCGGGTTGAAGTTCCGATGCGAGCAGCGTAAATGAGTTTCGCCATCGCATCGTTACTTCAACTTAAAAATGGCGCCGGGGGCGTTCCCGCCGATTTACGCTCAAAAAATATGTTAATGAGCGGAAATCGGCAATTCACGAGCGAATTCGGGCGCGACGCAGTGACGTTACGACGTTTCCGGAAGCGATACGCGGCGCATAGATAAAGCAGCCCCCTAGTGGAGTATCCTATGTTAGGTATAGGCGTCGTCATCGCGTCGGAAAAAAAACAAATCGCGTTGTTTGCGTAAAAAATTCATGAATGGGAATGTGACGTCATTGACGTTCATTCACAGAATTTGGAGCATGCGCACGGGGATGCTTTGACACTCGACGCATGCGCAGTACGTTCGCCGCGGGATCGTGCTTAGTTTAAATACTACACGCCCCATACCCGCCCAATTTGAATTCCGCCGGCTCATTTGCGATGCGCTGCCGCAACTTTAGGAGCAAGTGCTTCATGAATGACATGCTCCTAAAATTTCGGCAGAGTAACGTAAATGAGAAGCGTTACTCCAGAGCAAAGATGCTCCCATCTACCTGAATCTGGCCCGATGTGTTTGGGGGTTCTAAGTAATTTTCTAGCAACTTGAAAAGAGCTGTCAGAAAAAGGTTTGGTGTTTAAGTGGTTAAACGTTCCTAATTTACATACAGAAGTTTATTCCTTTGATGTAAAAGTCAATGTGATACAATGTTTAGACTTTCCACTGATAAAGAATGTTTTCAAAACTTGGCAGGCTGCCCAGACTTTGACTTTTGGCTGAGAGCAGACAGGAATTCTTTGCATACCGAAGTGCAGAGAGAAAATTATTTTCATGTCAAATCCTAAAACCCTGTAACAAGAATCGCAACGGGAAAAGGATCACAATAACGATTCTTGGCGATTAATCGTGCAGCTCTAACACTATGGGCGCCGAGTGTATGACAGGGAGCACACCCGCAAGTTTACCCTCTTCGAGAGAGAGCTTCCCAGAGGGGGTTAGCTATTGTGGCTTCACTTCCTGGTTCCCTACCGCGCATGCGTGAGTCATGCTGCGCGATCCTACTGGTCCCTGCTGTCTTCTGGGACCTTTATGTCTCCCAGAAGAACGGAGGAGGCGCCAGACGTGGCGTAGATATCTGCGGATACTGCGACTATCTATGCCCGGAAGGGAAGTGGGAGCAATATACCTGACAGGTATTTTCTCCCCCCTAAAAGATGCCAAATGTGACAACGGAGGGGGGGGGGGGTGAGGATTCCGAAAAGCGGAAGGTTCCATTTTTGGTTGGATATCTACTTTAAGTTAATTTTCTTGTCAAAAACAGACTTTGCAATTAATTGCAATTCATCTGATAACTCTTCATGACATTCTGAAACAGGGATGGACTGGCCATTGGGACTACAGGGAGTTTCCCGGTGGGCCAATGGGTCAGTGGGCCGGCTTCAGTGACAGCAGACCTCCTCCCCCCTCCTCTCCTTTGTCTCTCCCTCCTCTCCATCCCCGCAGCGCTCACCTGGGGGGGACAGAGAAGCAGGGGGAGGACCAGAGGAGCAGGGGGGACAACAGAGGAGCACGGGGGAGGGGGACACACAGCTGACTCAACACCTATGGCCTGGGAGTTTCTCACTTCTGCCTAATCTTGTCTCATAAGGGGGGGCACTGGACTGATTCTTTTTCCCCCGGGTGAAATAATGTCTAGCTTCTCCACTGCTACTGCCTATAAGAGTACCAGTACCAACCGTTCTACTCTAATAAAGTAGAACGGCTAGTGGCTAGTGAAGGGGGAGAGTGGGCTTGGGTGGCCGGGGGGGGGTGCGGGAGTTGTCCGGCCGATATGTGAGAGACTTGTTAAGCCGCGTACACACGGCAGAAAACCTCGACGGGCAGAACACATCGTTCCGCCCGTCGAGGTTCTCTGCCGGCCGTCAGATTCGGCGACCCGCCCGTCGGGAATGGCAACCAGCCATTCATCCCGACGGGCCGTCGAGCAAATAGAGAGCCTGCTCTCTATTTCTGCTCGACGGCATTCCCGACGGGATGCTCGCCGACTGCGTACACACGGCCGAGGTTCTCGGCAGAATGCGGCTCCCAGCGAGGTTCTCGCTGGTTTCTGCCGAGAACCTCGGCCGTGTGTACGCCGCCTGAAAGTGGGCCAGTCTGGATGAAGTCCAGCGCCAAATTTTTGTCTCAGTCCAATCCTGTTCGGAAATAAATGCAAATTGCCATAATAGAAATGAGGCAGCAGACTTTGTGAAAATGTATATTTGTGTCATTCTCAAAACTTTTGGCCACGGCTGTATAATAAATCAATCAAAATGAACACTGGATACTACTAATGTAAATAAAGAACAATCAAAAGAATAAAAATTGATACTTTGTATATAATAACTTAAAATGAACACTGGATACTACGATGCAAATAAAAAATAAATAAAAAATAAAATTGGACACTGTGGGCCAGATTCACAGAGCACTTAGGCTGCACTCACATCTAGGCGTCGGCGGCAGCGGGCGTATTCGGGCGACATGCAATAGGCGTTTTGTCCCCGCGATTTGCGGCGACAAAACGCCTATTGCTTTTTTGCTGAAGGGCAGAATTTACACTGTCGGCTATGGACAAACGCCCGATACGCCTGAAAAAAAGGGTCCGGGACTTGTTTCAGGCTTCACGCTTCAGGCGTATCGGCGTTCGGCGTAGAGATGTGAACCATCTCCATAGCCGACAATGTAAATTCCCCCCTCCAGCGAATGTCAGGCTGCTTCAGCGTCGGGCTTCAGGCGACAAAACGCCTAGATGTGAATGGAGCCTTACTCCGGGGTATCATGAGTTAGGCACGCGTAAGTCTAAAAATGCACGCGCTTATCTATGCACTGTATCCCCAAAACGATATACGCCTGAAATCCACATTTTTTAGACCGACGTAATTTGGATAGACCGGCGCAGCGTGCGTGCAAAACTGCGCTAGACACACCATTGATTTCCTATGCAAATATGCAAATGAGGGAGATACGCCGATCCACAAAAGTAAGTTTGTGCGGTGCAGTCTACACGATGTGCTTATCAGCTGCACGGCGGGTCTAAAATTAGACCATATAAAAGCTTGCTCAAAATGAGACAATCCGTCTACACGTCAGCAAAAGCAACACCATTAGGGCCGAGCTGAGCAGCCACACTTGCAGGACATTAATCTGTATGCCAACATGCCAGGGGCATCCTTGCTCATAGCTATACTACTGACTTTAGATGAGCAAAGAAGGAGGAGGGCACTGAGGAGGGCACTGAGGAGGGCACGGGAAAGGGTCTTTGTTAGGTATATCCGTGGGGTGAGCCCAATGGTAATAGGCCCCCCTTTTGGCTGGAATTAGGGTGCAATTGGAGATATACCCTGTGGGCCAGATTCACAGAGCCCTTACGCCTGTGTAACTGGTGTTAGACTGGAGTCATTTCAAATTACGCGCGTTTTCTAGCTAGTCGGAAACCTCAAGCCATGAATAGACGGCTGCGGGCTTCAATTCGACTGGATTACGTGTTCGTACGCCTTCGGCTCTACGCTGTAATAAAATTGCGGCCACTGGGTGGACTTCCCGTCGTTTTCCACGTCGGGGTATGCTAATGAGCTTTTGCCGGCGATCCCAGAAATTACGATCTTCATTCGCAATCTCTTACGGCACCTTTAGTCATCTTTTCGCTGCGTAACACTATACCAGCTTTTTGCTGCTCTAATATTAGACAGCCCATGTTAAGTATGGCCGTCGTTCCCGCGTCGAATGTCTACGTTTTCCGACGTCTTTTATTATTTTTTACGTAAGTCGTCCGGGAATAGGAATGTTCGTAAACGACGCTACTCAAACAACGAATGACGTAACGATGATGCACGGCGGGAAATTTCTCAACGGAGCATGCGCAGTTCGATCGTCGCGGTGGAGTGGCGCTTAATTTAAATGCTTCACGCCCCCCAATCGCGTATTTCGATTACGCAGCGAGAAATAGACTACGCCGCCGTAGTGTACGGGCAAAAATCTACCAGGATTCGGTGTAGAGCCTGGTAAAATACGGCAGCGTAGAGTATTTCGATTACGCAGCCCAATATTAAGTGTATCTGAATCTGGCCCATTGTTAATAGGAAGGTAGATGTTGGTTCCTCAGCTTCCACTAATTTCAGTGAAATTGAGTAAAGGTGGATTAATTAGGTCAGGAGCCTGTGCAGGCCAGCAGGCCCAAAGATTGCTAAAGTAAAATGATCCTATGCTGCTATAAGGATGCCAGTTGTGACCGATGCACCCTAAACCATATAAAACAAAACAAAAATGTGTCTCTAGAGTCTAATAGGTAGGAATCCCTACTAGTGTGGTTACTAGTGTAATCAACCACACTAGTAGGGATTCCTACCTATTAGACTCTAGAGACACATTTTTTTGCATCCTTATAGCAGCATAGGATGATTTTACTTTAGCAATCTTTGGGCCTGCTGGCCTGCACAGGCTCCTGACCTAATTAATCCACCTTTACTCAATTTCACTAAAATTAGTGGAAGCTGAGGAACCAACATCTACCCTCTTATTAACACAGGGTATCTCTCCAATTGCACCCTAATTCCAGCCAAAAGGGGGGCCTATTACCATTGGGCTCACCCCACGGATATACCCGACAAAGGTATTAATTTAGCAGCGCCATTTCCCTTTCTACTATCCATATTTATATTAGGTCCCCACATAGGGATCCTACTGGGAGGCAACAGCTACTTTATTCACCATAGCACGGACTCCCCTGTTCTTACACGGGAGAGGATCTGCCGACCGCCACTGGGCAAGGTACTGGCAACACTCCATTTCCTTGCCAGTGGCTCTTTTCACCCTAATGGGTAAATATATAGGGCCAGATTCACAGAGCGATTACGCGGGCGTTACAGGAGATGCGCGGCGTAAGTCTAGTTTTGCGCATGCGTTTCAATGCGCCGCATCCCCAAAACGAGATACGCAAGAAATCTACTTTTCGATAGACCGGCGTAATTTCGATAGACCGGCGTATCCGTCCGCGCAAAACTGTGCTAGACACACCATTGATTTGCTATTCAAATATGCAAATGAGGGGGGATAAAATTAGACAATCCTTCTACATGTCAGCTAAAGCAACACTGTTAGTGAGGAGCTGAACAGTCACACTTGCTGCACAACAAACTTTATGCCAACATGCCAGGGGCATCCTTGCTCATAGCTATACTAATGACTTTAGAGGAGCAAAGAAGGAGGAGGGCACGGAGGAGGGCACGGGAGGGGAGAGGATATACCGCACCCGCATAGACCTGTTTGGCATGAGTGATTCTGAGGTGTATCGCATTTTCAGATTCACCCCTCATGCCATCCTGGAATTAACCACAACTCTGCAGGAGGACATCACCAGCCCAACACACCGCTCACATGCAGTGCAGCCACTGGTGAAGGTCATGGCAACACTCCATTTCCTTGCCAGTGGCTCTTTTCAAAGAACAAGTGGAGTGGTGGCTGGGATGTCACAATCCTCCATGAGCAGATGTGTGCACCAGGTTGTCCCTGCAATCCTCAGACGCATGGCCAACCAAATCATCAAACCAACCACTGAGGACCTGCGGCTGAAGGCAATGACAGATTTCTACAGAATTGCCAGATTCCCACGCACCGTGGGGGCCATTGATTGCACACATGTGGCACTCCAGCCCCCGCATAAGACAGAGCACATATACCGCAATCCGAAGCATTGGCATTCCATCAACGTACAGGTGATAGTCGATGCCCAAGGCCTCATATGGCACGTCCGTGCCAAACACCCCGGATCCAGCCACGACAGCTACATATACAATCATAGCCCCATCCGAATGGAATTCGAACAGAACGTGTATGGGGACACCTGGCTGGTTGGTGAGTGACATGGGTGGCAGGCATGACTGTACCCCCCCATGATGCACACATCACAAGGGGCACATGCACTACTAACATCCTCCTGTCTTTTCCCTTACAGGTGACTCTGCATATGCACTGGGACCCCATCTCATGACTCCTATCCGAAACCCCCAAACCCCAGGAGAGGAAAGATACAATGAAGCACACGCCCAAACACGTGCAGTGGTGGAGCGCACCTTTGGCCTCCTGAAGTCACGTTTCCGATGCCTGGATAAGTCTGGGGGGACCCTGTTGTATTCCCCAAACTTTGTGTGCCATATCATCGGTGCCTGTTGCATGCTGCACAACTTCGCAGTAAGAAAGGGCCTGCAGATTGACCTACGTGATGACCTGACCCCTGAACCAGACAATCCCCCCCTAAGCAAGGATACCCCGTCTTCTGAGGGAAGAGCAGCCAGGAGCCAGCTCACATTAGGCATCTTTGCACGTTAAACACACACATTAATCATGGCACAATGAGAATGCATGCATGCACACCACTGTGGTCCCTAGCACACACACCCCACATCCTCATCAAATTGGATTGGCACAAGCCCACCATGCAGGACTTGTGAGCAGCAACGCCACGCCAAGGCTCCAATTATGTCACTGTACATTCATACACCATTCACACGGACCTGGGGATCACTTCCCCCTGGTCCTGGGGAACCCTTCACCACAAATGAGGGTGACACCCCTTTGCCGGCAGGAATGTCACCCCCATATTCAGAAATCATTCACAACACAAAAAAAAAAAAAACAGGAAAAAAAACCTGGAAAAAAAAAAAATCAGAAAAAAAAATGGCCAGAAAAAAAAGGGGGAAACCAAATTAATGCCGCTGGAGTGACCCACGCCTGGGGCGACCACGGCCACGGCCCAGGCCCCTCAGGGGAGACTCATGGGGGGGGTAATCCGGGGAAGGAGGAGCAGCCCCTGGTCTCTGCCCACTTGGCAGCCTGCCCTCCAAGGCCACGGCAATTCTGTTCAGGCCAGCACTTAGTGATGCCGTATTGGCCTGGATAGCCTGGGTAAGGGCCCTCACATCCTGCCCAACGTCTGCTGTAGTAGTCTGCAGTATGTTTAGGCAGTTTGTAAGAGCCCGGGAGTGGCAGTCCAGGTCCCCAAGCGTATCCTTTATGGAGGACAGGCTCGCCTCCATCCGCCCCAAAGTCTGGCTAACCTGTCCCAGATGGCGGGTCTGAAGGGCCTGGTCCCTTCTCAGATTGGCGGGCAGAACCTCGGCCACACCCCTGGTCTTCTGGGACGACTTCCTGCCTCCAGCTGATGCTTGTGGCTGTGGAGAAGGGGAGGCCCTTGGGAGGGGAGCCCTGTTGGGGGAGGAGTGGGAGGGGCTAGCCCTTATGGAGGGCTGGCTGCTGCCAGCTAGAGAGGAAGACTCCTCCAAAAATAATAATCCACTGGCTGACATGAGATCCTCCTCCAACTCCTCCGAGGACTCCGGCCTTGTCGGGGGGTCCTCATCAGGCTGTTGTCCCTGGGATGGTGCGGTCAGCCCAGATGGCCCAGCACCCTCCTGCACATCTGTGGATGACACAAAACATTCACAGGTTGGAGGATCCACACACTTGCCACATATTCCTCCCCCACACATGCTACACACCAGATAGGAAAACAAAAACCTTACCTGGCATTACGCCTTCATGACTGGAGTCATAGCCAGGCAGGCCCTCCACTTGTTCTCTATGAAAGGTCTGGGCCACTGCACGCTCCTCCACTGTCAGCCTAGCAGGGCATGGTGGGCCCCTTCCTGTGCCCCTGGCATGGGCTGCCATTTTGGCCAGCTTCTTTTTGACCAGACGCCGGAGGTCATTGATTTTCTTGACGATCCCCTCGCGTGTCCAGGTGGACCCCCTCCCCCCCATCTCACCCCCCCCCCCCCCCCCCAATGCATTCACCTGGTCAGTAATATAATTTGTTTCTCCCCCCAAAGAAAAATTGCTCTTCCGCTTCCTCTCAGTCATACTCATACAACAACTCTCTCTCAAACAATCACCAAAAATCACTCACAAAAACAAGCAGGAAAAATCAAGCAACAAAACAAACAAACCAAAATCTATCAACCAAAAAGTCTCACAAGCAGTCACCAAAAAACACTTTCAAATATATTCTACCAAACACTAGATCACACAGTCAACAAATATCACAAAGACAAGTCACAACGCAACAAACAACAGAACAAAAGCACCTTGCTGTTTAGGGAGGGATACAAAGGGATGTACTTTTGCAAAGGAAGTGCTTTTGTGTCTGTCTATTTATGCTGTCTGCGTAGTTCACCAAGTTGCCCGGGTCCACTTCCAATTTCACTGATTGCGCCGTTCCCGAGTTGTGAGCATGCGCACAGAGGTGCTGACCATGGTCTGCTTCATGTGCGCATGCGCGAGCCGGCCGGCCCTTCATTTGCATGGGGTCACGGCTTATTTCAATGTAACACGCCCACGTCCTTCCCAATTTGAATTACTCCGCCTTACGCCTCGGAATTAAAGCGGAGCTCCACCCATGAAAACAACATTTTGCCATGTTGTTTAAAAAAAAAAAAAAAAAAAAACCTGAAAAAAAAAAAAAAAATACTCACCCGAAATAGCTGTTGCTATGCGGAAGTCTGTAATCTGCCTCACCTGCACCGCGGTGTGTTTTCTTCTGCTTGTGAATGGGGCGCGCTGCTTTCTGGGAACTGTGTGTGTTCTCAGAGAGCAGCGCGCCCATTCACAAGCCAGCGTGAGACTCGCGCAGGCACAGTAGGAAACGGGCAGTGAAGCCGTACGGCTTCACTGCCTGTTTCCCATAGTGTGAATGGCGGCGCGGGACTCGGAGCGATCGCGGGACCGGCATCGGGGGGGCCCATCAGCGCGGGCGCCTAGGACAGGTAAGTGTCCTTATTTAAAGTCAGCAGCTACACTGTTAGTAGCTGCTGACTTTAAAAAAATTTTTTTTTGCGGCTGGAGCTCCGCTTTAACGTTACACCGGCGCTAATTTCTGTGCAAATACTACGAGAATACGGTGATTGCGCCTCTACATTGCGCCGGTCTAACGTAAAGGAGGTGCGCTACGCTGGTCAAAATATGCGCCAATGTACCTGAATCTGGCCCATATTTTATATACATTTTTTTCTGTTTAGTATATATTTTATAATAATTAATATAATAAATATATATTTTTATTTTTTTAACTAATATAAATTTACTCATTTTAAATATTATTATAATTATCTTATTTAATATTTATATATATTATATATATATATATATATATATATATATATATATATGTGTATGTATATATATATATATATATATATATATATATATATATATATATATATATATATATATATACACACCCACACGACACAAACCTCCAAACAGCAACAGACAACGGAATAAAAGCACCTTGCTTCAGGAAGGGAACAAAATTGGATGTACTTTTGCAATGGAAGGGCATTTCTCTCGGTCTATTTAAGCACTGTGCATAGCTCACTAAGTGTGACGGGCCTAGTTCCTATCTAACTGATTGCGCCGTGCCGAGTTCTGAGCATGCTCAGAGAGGTGCTGACCATAGTCTGCTTCATGAGCACATGCCCAGTCTGGCCGGCCCTTCATTTGCATGGGGTCACGGCTCATTTCAATGGAACACGCCCACGTCCTTCCCACTTTGAATTACACCGCCTTACGCCTCGGAATTTACGTTGCACCGGTGCAAATTTGGCCGAAAGTACTACGAGGATACGGTACTTGCGCCTCGAAATTAAGCCGGTCTAACTTAAAGGTGTTGCACTACGCCGGTCCAAAAATGCGCCGATGTACGTGAATCTGGCCCTTTGTATAAAATAAAATAAAAAAATGAACACTGGATACTACTATTGATGTAAAAAATAAAAAAGAAGATTGGACACTTTGTATATAATAAAAACAAAACGAACACTGGACTTTTTATATAGAATAAATAAATCATGTTTATATATTAAATTATCTTGTTATAAAACATTACATTTCCTTCATATACAGATAAAACTGTTCAGTGCACCAGCAGAAGAAAGTCTAGTTCCGAGAATAGTGTTAGCAGCCGGACATGGAAGTGCTTCTTTGGAGGTCGTCCTTCAGCATTAGACAAGAATATAAAGCATTAAGTAACTATTTGACTTACACAAAAAAAAAAAAAAATCACATTACAGCGCCTTCAACATGGCCGCCACCTTTGTAATTCACCTATAAAAGGTTGGGGGTGGGGCAACCAATATAATGCAGAACAATTTGATTTTTTCATATACCGTGGGCTATAAACGCCATGGGACTCTTGAAAAAAAAAAAAAAAAAACACCTTTTGTAACAGATTGCATTGATCTGCTTCTTCGTAAAGGTAACATACATACATACAGGACTTTGTCGCTCCTTCCTATCAACAAAGATATTTAACATTTTGGCCGCTTCCACCCGTTCCCGATATATATTGTCCATGGATTGGTTCCATATTACTATTAAATATTTGGCAAAAAAAAAAAAACATTGGCAACGAATCTGGTAAGCCTTTAGGGGCCACAACGCAAGAATTAACACATCTTCATCGTCTTATAAGCAGGAGGAGGAGTGATCGTTGTGTAACCATTCTCTACATTCAGTGGCGTAGAATTATGCAAAGAGTAAAATCTTCAAATGCCAGTTTATCTTGGCTCACAATTTCTTATTTTTCTTCGGATTCCAGTACAGGCCCCAAGAGAAAGCGGCAATAATCAGTAAAGTGATGATCATCGCCAGGGACCAGGCTCCAAGGTGAGGGAGAGGGTGGGGACAGGGCCATTGTCCAGTAGCCACGCCCTCCGTAGATTCATATCCAGGATTAGCACCTCCATCTGGAAGTATGTGCCCAGGATACCACACACGTGGAACAGCTGATGACTGTGACCTAAAGAAAAAAAGAAGACATTTCTGTTAGGGTTGGAGTTCAAAATGTATCAAAATCATCAATAAGATATGTTTGGTGCTCTGATAAATGTAGCAAGCAAAGCTGAAACGGCACCCAAGAAAAATCAGGTTTACCCCTTTAGGCGGTTGCAGCGCACCCCCCTAAAGCAGCGGTTCTCAACCTCAGTCCTCAAGTGTGCCCCCAACAGGCCATGTTTTGGGAACTTCTCTTAGATAATATAGCTGTCCAAAATACCAAGCCATTGATTCTGATTTAAAGAACCCATGCATGATAGTTACATACAGGGGTCAAGTCCTGGGGAAAAAGTGTGGTAACTCCCACCCAAGATCCACTTCCCTACCAAAAAAAAAAAATGATACGCTCATATGTATATATATTTCACAGAAAATACTGGTGCTGGCCTGACTGTTCTCGGTGCTGGCCTGACTGGTCTCAGGGTGCTGGCTGGCTGGTCTCGGGGTGCTGGCCTGGCTGGTCTCGGGGTGCTGGGCTGGCTGGTCTCGGGGTGCTGGGCTGGCTGGTCTCAGGGTGCTGGCCTGGCTGGTCTCAGGGTGCTGGCCTGGCTGGTCTCAGGGTGCTGGCCTGGCTGGCCTCAGGGTGCTGGCCTGGCTGGCCTCAGGGTGCTGGCCTGGCTGGCCTCAGGGTGCTGGCCTGGCTGGCCTCAGGGTGCTGGCCTGGCTAGCCTCAGGGTGCTGGCCTGGCTGGCCTCAGGGTGCTGGCCTGGCTGGCCTCAGGGTGCTGGCCTGACTGGCCTCAGGGTGCTGGCCTGACTGGTCTCAGGGTGCTGGCCTGACTGGTCTCAGGGTGCTGGCCTGACTGGTCTCAGGGTGCTGGCCTGACTGGTCTCAGGGTGCTGGCTGGCTGGCCTCAGGGTGCTGGCTGGCTGGCCTCAGGGTGCTGGCTGGCCTGGCTGGTCTCAGTGCTGGCCTGGCTGGTCTCAGTGTGCTGGCTGACTGGCTGGCTGGCCTCAGGGTGCTGGCCTGGCTGGTCTCAGTGTGCTGGCAGACTGGCTGGCATCAGGGTGCTGGCCTGGCTGGCTGGTCAATCAATATATATATTATAGCAGGGTACAAAAAGTTTTTTTTTTTTACAGCTCACTGCACCCACAGTGTCAGGGTAGAGTGCGCGTGGCGGTGTGAGGAGAGGAGACGCGTCCACGTGATGTCACACGCAAATGGCCGCATACTGAAGGATAGGAGGTCGGAGCCTGGCGGAGGAGCTCCGAGTCTGCTTGGCTCAGTTCACCTGCCTCTGACAGTGACTCGAGTCGAGTCCTTCACTATGCGGCGATGCTGGGCATAGTGAAGGATCGGCTCGGCTGCTCAAGGCTGCTAGTCCTGCAAAAGGAACGGCGTTTCTGCTGTGAAAAAAGTGCAGGGATGCCCTTACCACGTGTTCCCGCAGAACTCGAGCCCTGGTTACATAGTTAGTGAGGTTGAAAATAGACACAAGTCCATCCAGTTCAACCATAAAAAATAAATAATATAAAAGACAAAGGAAAACCTGCAAACATGGCCTGTTGGGGGTACTTGAGGACTGAGGTTGAGAACCCCTTCCCTAGAGAGGCGTTGGCGAACTTGGGCTTATTCCCTAGTTAGGGTACACCCAGCCAGTCACATAGCATTTTATTCAGCCTTCTGCCTCGTACACGCAACCGTTTTTCTCGAAGTTTTCCCCGACAGGATTCCTTGCAAGCCTGCCTTGCATACACACATTCAGGACGAATACCGCCCGACCAAAGCACGGTGACGTACACCACGTACGACGGGACTATAAAGGGGAAGTTCCATTCACCCAAAGCCCCCCCTCGACCTCTCGACCCGGCGGTCGTCCCCAGGGCCCCCGGATAGAATCCCCCTTTTTTTTTAAATGTTTTTATTTTTTAGTCAGCACCCAAAGCCCCCCCCCAACCTTAATTCGCATTGGCAGCCCCCCCCCCCAGCTTCCCAATTCGCGGCTGTCCCACCCCCAATCTAAATTTGCGGCGCTCTCCCCGCTTCTCAACTTGCGACACCCCCCGCGCTTCTCAACTTTTCAAATTGCGGCGGCAGCAACCCCCCTCCCCCGGTTCTCTACTCCAGGGGGCCCATGCCTGAAGCTGTTGTGGGGGGCCCCAAAATTCCTGATGGCGGCCCTGCCTATTTACAATTTACACACCATCGGTCTCCTCTCCTGACAGGACACATCCCTGGCTCTGTGGCTGCTGACCCGGGCAACCTGAAGAACATCGCGGCCGCCAGGCAAGCGCATCGGCACCTGAGTGACGTGGCGTGCGCAGTGGCGTATCTAGGGTATTGGCAGCCATGGCAAGTGCCATGGGCGCCATGGGGAGAGGGGCGGCAAAAAGCTACCCCCCCCATGAAAAAATCCCCACCCATCCTCCTGTGGCCGCCCCCTGCACTAATGTAGCCCCCGGCATCGCGGCATGCCTGCTGAAGTGCAGCGCCGGCACAGCAATTGCTAACATTGCTACTTGGCCTGGGGAGGGGAGTGACAGGTGCCCCCATGACGGCCGATGACTGGCCATTGATGACACAGTGGCTGCTTTTGCTTGGCACAGTGGCTGCTTTTGCTTGGCACAGTGGCTACAATTGATTTTTTTTTTCAGTTTGTTTGTGCCCCCAAAATATTCAGCACCAGCCGCCAGTGGCCCCTAGTGTCCCTCTCTGTCATTGTCGCACTGCATCCCTCCCTGTCCCTGGTTATCTGAAAGGTTTCAAATGTTTTGAAAGGGGCACAGTTTCAGTACTTGCCATAGGCGCCATTTTCACTAGCTACGCCTCTGGGCGTGCGCGCCCCCCAGTGGCTGGGAAAAGCGAGGACGTCAATAGACGGCCTCCCGGCATTGTAGAGCCACCTAGTGGCCATCATTCTACAATGGCCAGGATGGCATGTGGTTAATCTAGGCTTACCTGTAGAGCAGGGTTCTCCAAACTTCGGACCTCCAGCTGTTGCGGGACTACACGTCCCATGAGGCATTGCAAAACTCTGAGAATCAAAGACATGGCTAGGTATGATGGGAATTGTAGTTCCTGAACAACTGTCAGGCAAAAGTTTGGAGACCCCTGCTGTAGAGCCAAGTGGTCTGTGAGGGTTTACAACCACTTTAAGAGAAACTTGAAATGTCCAATGGGTGGCAAATCCCATAACAGGGCCGGTCTGTAGAAACGCCAGACACTCACCTACATAGTCGAAGCACCCCGGGGCAAGTCTTTCTGGAAGGTGTGTGGCAAACAGAAAGCCGGTTAGGAAGGCAAAAGCCGTGTGCCAGAAATGCATGGTCATCGCAGCGTTGTGTGTGCAATCCTCACCGCAGCAAAGAAACAGCTGTGCAAAAAAAATAAGAATATGGAGTTATAAGGCTGCGCTGCGCCATCATATATAAAATACTAACATCTTGTCTGCGGGAGTTTAGAGGACATCAACGTTACACACTAGGAAACCTTTCCTAATGATAATATAAAAAATAATAATATGAAAAATAATGTAGCGCTCACCCCCGTCAGGGCCGCTGAGTTGTCACAGGTTCCTTTCTCACTAGTACGGTCAGGGCCGCCATCAGGGGGGTACAGGCAGTACACCTGTATGGGGCACGGTGGTCCCCAGGGGCCCGCATGGCACCCCCCCTTTCTTTTTATTAGTATCTTCTTTTTTTTTTGTCAGCACCCAAAGGGCCCCCCCCCCACCTCTAAGGGTCCCAGCGCACCCCAGGGACCCGGATTGAATCCCCCTTTTTTTTTATCATTTGGTTGGGTTTTTTTTTTCGGCACCCAAAGCCCCCCTGACCTCTGTTCCCCAGGGGCCCGGATGACATCCCTTTTTATTTTATTTTATATATATTTTTTCGTCAGCACCCAAAGCCCCCCCTGACCTCTAAGGGGCCAAGTGGTCCCCAGGGCCCCGGATGGAATCCCCCTTTTTTATTATTATTATTTTTTTTTTCGTCAGCACCCAAAGCCCCAGTGACCTCTAAGGGGCCCTGTGATCCCCAGGGGCCGGACGACGACATCCTTTTTTATTTTATTTTTTTCGTCAGCACCCAAAGCCCCCCCCCCCCCCAACCTCTAAGGGGCCCAGATGACATCCTTTTTATTTTTTATTTTTATTGAAAAAAAATCGTCACCACCCAAAGTCCCCTCCTCGACCTCTAAGGGCCCCAGGGCCCCAGATGGAATCCCCCTTTTAAAATAAAAAATAAAAATGTTTGATTTTTTTTTGTTCGTCGGCACCCAAAGCCTCTAAGGAGCCCGGTGGTCCCCAGGGGCCCGGATGACATCAATTTTTATTTTATTTTTTTATTATTATTTTTTTTCGTCAGCACCCAAAGCCCCCCCCTCCCAACCTCTAAGGGGCTGGTGGTCCCCAGATGGAATCCCCCCTTTTTTTTTTTTCCCATCAGCACCCAAAGCCCCCCAACCTTTAAGGGGCCCCCGGGTGGCGTCCCCCTTTTTTACTTTTTTTTTTCTTTCTTTTTTTGTCAGCTTCCAAAGCCCGCCCCGACCTCTTAGGGGCCCGGATGGCATCCCCCTTTTTTACTTTTTTCTTTCCTTTTTTTTTTCTTTTCGTCAGCACCCAAAGCCCGCCCCCGACCTTTAAGGGGCCCGGTGGTCATTCCCAGGGCCCTGGATGGAATCCCCCCCCTTTTTTTTATTCCGATCGTGTGTAGCCATTTCCGACGCATAAAAGTGCTGCGCATGCTCGTAAACCAATTCGACGCATGCTCAGAATCATTGTACTTAATTTTCCTCGGCTTGTCGTACGTGTTGTACGTCTCTGCTTTCTTGAAATATCGGAATTTCCGAAAACATTTGTGCGACCGTGTGTATCCAAGACAAGTTTTGAGCCAACATCCGTCGGGGGGAAAAAAAAAAAAAAAACACCACTGTTTTGTTGTCGGAAATTCTGATCGTGTGTGTGCGCGGCATTAGGTTGTATATAGCTAAGGCTAGCTGTAGACATAAAAGGCCAGATTCTCAAAACAGATAAGGCGGCGTATCTCCAGATACGCCGCCGTAATTTCAAATCTGCGCCGGCGTATGTTTACGCCGATTCTCAAAGGCAGATACGTTAAAAAAATAGACGTAACTTGTCTATGCCGGGGAATAATTGTGTGCAATTATACGCTGGCCGCTAGGGACGCTTCCGTCGATTAGCCCGCACCGAATATGCAAATGAGCTAGATACACGATTCCCGAACGTAATTGCGCCCGGTCGTCGTATTTTACGTCTTTTGCGTAAGCGTAAAGTTACCCCTGCTATATGAGGGGTAACTTTGCGTAGGTGAGGCGTACGCAATGTTAACCACTTCAGGTCCGCGCTATCGTCAAAAGACGTCTGCAGCACGGACCTGAAGTGCCGGGATCACGTCTTTGGACGTCAAGTTGTGTGCATTACCCACGCGCGCCACCCAGTGGGTAAACACTGTCCCGGCGCATCGCTGAAGAGCCGATGCGTGTGCCTGGCGGCCGCGATCTCCGTCGGGTACACGCGATCGGCGGGAACACAGCAGGGACGTGGAGCTTTGTGTGTAATGATGGGGTGTAAACACAGAGCTCCACGTCCTGTCAGGGAGAGGAGACTGATGCTGTGTCCCTTGTACATAGGGACACAGCATCAGTCACCTCCCCCAGTCACCCCCCCTCCCCCCACACAGTTAGAACACACCCAGGATACACATTTAACCCCTTCCTCACCCCCTAGTGTTAACCCCTTCCCTGCCAGTCACATTTATACAGTAATTAGTGCATTTTTATAGCACTGATCGCAGTATAAATGTGAATGGTCCCAAATTTGTGTCAAAAGTGTCCGATATATCCGCCGCAATATCGCAGTCCCAATAAAAATCGCAGAACGCCGCCATTACTAGTAAAAAAAAATCATAATTCTGTTCCCCATTTTGTAGGCACTATAACTTTATAACCAGTCGCTTATTGCGATTTTATTTATTTTTTTCGAAAAATACGTATCGGCCTTAACTGAGAAAAAAAAATGTTTTTAAAAAAAAAAAAAATTGGGATATTTATTATAGCAACAAGTAAAAAAATCTATATATATATTTTCTAAATTGTCGCTCTTTTTTTGCTTATAGCACAAAAAATAAACACCGCAGCGGCGATCAAATACCACCAAAATAAAGCTCTATTTGTGGGGAAAAAAGGACGTCAATTTAGTTTGGGAGCCACGTTGTGCGGCCGCGCAAATGTCATTTAAAGCGGCGCAGTGCCGGAAGCTGAAATTTCGCCTGGGCACGAAGGGGGCTTATGTGCCCAGTAAGCAAGTGGTTAAGTATGGACGCCGATTTTTACGTCGTTTGCGTAAGTCGTTCGTGAATAGGGATTTGCGTAAGTAACGTTCACGTCGAAAGCATTGACTATTTTGCGACGTGATTTCGCGCATGCGCACTGGGATACGTCCACGTATGGCGCATACGCAGTTTAAAAAAAAGCGTCAAAAACGTGGGGTCACAACACATTTACATAAAACACGCCCACCTTATCCACATTTGAATTACCCGGGCTTACGCCGGGCCATTTACGCTACACCACCGTAACTTAGGACGCAATTGCTTTGAGAATACGGCACTTGCGTCCAAAGTTGCGGCGGCGTAGCGTAAATACGCTACGCCCCGCTCGAATATACGCCAGGATACGAGAATCTGGCCCAAAATATGAAAAATATATTTCTGTACACGAAATGTATATATAAAAAAAAAAGTTAACAATAAAGAGTGACACACAATGTAGCCAGCAGGTTTATCAGAGGGCAAAGCCTGGTACAAGATAACAATGAGGTCTTTCACATTGTCCCACCGCTGGTGCCACCCAGCTCCATGCCTTACCCGATAGAACAATGGAATGCTGTCAAACAGGTAGGGATATGCAAAGGCCGTCGTCCGCAATACTTTGCTGATCCGCGGGCGAGTCTCTTCTGGGAACCTGCAGACACACAGAAAAGAAGAAGAGCACCAGGTAACCCCCAACTGTATGACCACCATGGCCACCCCAACACACATCAACAATGACAAGGGTCACTATACAAAAAGGTTCTACACCCATAAGAGGTTACGTTACAGAATTAGTCCGATAAGCCAAATTACTGAAGTCACACCAATTACCAAACATGCAAAATATTAGATTTGCAAAGTTTAAAGTGTACCTGTCATGCGAATAATCCACATGCCTATTGAAATGAATTACCTGGATGACTACTCCATGGCAAAACAATGGAGCTCATTTATTTACGTAGCCTTGATGACAGATTAGGGGCAGACTGATTATGGGGCCTGTTACGGAATGGCCCGTGGGACCCAGAGGCTCTTGCAGGGTGTGGGGTACTCCTGTTTCAGCTTAACCGATGACTCTTGTGTCTAAAGTCATCCTATGTCCAATAGGGGCATAGGATGGCTGAGAAACGATATCTTGGACTACATGAGATGGGGCACAGGGTGAATGAGAACCCCACTATGGTCTGGGCTAGTCAGATTTAATGCGGTATATATATTGTATATATATTGTGTGTTGGCTGATGTGTACTATAAAAGCTTGCTGTGGTAATTAAGTCTGCTACTGTGATGTAAATTAACCTTAGGATGGCTCCTAAAGACCTTTAATTGTGTTATTAATTGCTAATTGACACTGTATTGTGTGAATTTCTATTGATGATAGATGTGTGTTGTGAGTTAGCACCCTCTAAAAGGTCAGATGTCTGACTTATGTCTACTAAAGGAATGTGTATTGTATAGCAGGTGAGAGAAGCCGGAGTCATGATGTCTGACTTGTCAGCTGTAGACAATTAGGTCATGTAGATTATGTCAGAGCTGGTGCCAGAAAGTCTGACTAAAAGATGTGTATTGGAGGCTCGTTAGTAACCATTGTATGATGTTGTGGGTGGGAGTGTGTCATTGTCCATTTGGATTACTGCAAGTATTCTTCTTGGTTTATATAAGAGCCAGATTATGGGGCCCCCGGGAAAACAAAAGATTATGGGGCCCCCGGGAAAACAAAAGATTATGGGGCCCCCGGGAAACAAAAGATTATGGGGCCCCCGGGAAACAAAAGATTATGGGGCCCCCGGGAAACAAAAGATTATGGGGCCCCCGGGAAACAAAAGATTATGGGGCCCCCGGGAAACAAAAGATTATGGGGCCTCCGGGAAACAGGAGAATATGGGTAACCAGAGCGGTGGATGGTGTCAGCAGAGCGGTGGATGGTGTCAGCAGAGCGGTGGACGGTGTCAGTAGAGCAGTGGACGGTGTCAGTAGGGCAGTGGACGGTGTCAGTAGGGCAGTGGACGGTGTCAGTAGGGCAGTGGACGGTGTCAGTAGGGCAGTGGACGGTGTCAGTAGGGCAGTGGACGGTGTCAGTAGGGCAGTGGACGGTGTCAGTAGGGCAGTGGACGGTGTCAGTAGGGCAGTGGACGGTGTCAGTAGGG
Source organism: Rana kukunoris (assembly GCA_029574335.1). Classification (NCBI taxonomy): domain Eukaryota; kingdom Metazoa; phylum Chordata; class Amphibia; order Anura; family Ranidae; genus Rana; species Rana kukunoris. The sequence goes on along the minus strand of CM056051.1, from coordinate 4,791,877 downwards.
CAGTGGACGGTGTCAGTAGGGCAGTGGACGGTGTCAGCAGAGCAGTGGACGGTGTCAGCAGAGCGGTGGACGGTGTCAGCAGAGCGGTGGACGGTGTCAGTAGTTTTTATTTTTTTATTTTAGGAGCCCCATTAGGGAGCTTTGGTGAAATATCAGGGGTCTATTTCTGTGCGTTACTGCACATTTAACGCAGTATGTTTCTGTGCGTTACTGCATGTTTAACGTTGTATATTTCAGTGTGTAACGTGCCATTTAATGCTGTATTTTTCTGTGCGTTAGTGCACGTTTGACGCAGTATATTTCGGTGCAATCTGCACCACACAGGGTGATTAGGGTGTGCCTAGGCACACCTGGCACACCCTGTGCACACGCCTATGAATACACAGTATACACACACACAGACACACAATATACACACACAGTATACATAGACACAGAATACACACACACACACACTGAAAAGGTGCTGGAGAGGCGGGGCAGCTATAATCTTGGTATTTTTTTTTTTTAAAACACAGATTTTTTTTTTAAATGTCCCTGGTTTTACTGAGGCTGGCAACCCTGACGGGGGCCCTCTAGTGGCATGGGACCCTCGGGCAGTGCCCGAGTACCTGAATGGTCAGTCCGCCCCTGTGACAGATTTTTCTTCCAAGTTTGTCTACGTTGTGAGAAATCTGCATTTTCCAGTTGCAGCCTCGGGATAAGTTATAAAGGAGCGCAACAAACTCTTGGAAGGCAAAGGAATCGGCTTTGGGGATTGGTCACGTGAAGACAGGTACACTTTAATGCTTCGCCCCTTTAAGACACATTTCAAGTAACAGTTCCAGTCCACAGTCGATTTGGAAGACCACAGTGCAATTAGGATAACAATTATCATTCAATTATTAGTGGCAAGGACTGCCTCACATATACAGATCAGACCCAGACTGGACAGGAGGGGTAGATATTCGCCTCCTGCCTATTTACCTTTCTGCCAGGACCTGGTTATAATGCAGGATGGGGGCACCCAGCCTGTCAGCAACAGTAACAAAGGCAAGCATGAGAGTAAGAAGTCCTGAGGACGTTGCATTGTTGATCGCTGGCAAAAATACAAAACATTTCGGGACATAAAAGGTGTTCCCCTGGCTGATTATCTAGGTCAATGTCTGTCAGCTGGGGTTCCGCCTGGGCTTGTCCGGAGTCCCGGGCTTCCCTCCCAACTCGTATTTTTGCACACATTCTGCCTTTCCATATTGCAGGTGGGCCAGCCACCAGCACCATTGAAACCTGTGAAACTATTTTAGAACTCCACCTGTGTCTACCTGTCAGGGGTTCCCCACTGCCACCCTATCCCACATCTTTGCACACATTGAGCATTTCCATGGTGCAGGTGGGCCTGCCGCCAGCCACATGGAAAGGCGTAACACTAACCCAGGGTGGGCGGTATTCAGGGGCAACATCCAGAAGTCCATCTCTGTCTACACATGATCTGCCTTCCACCCACAGCCTTTCTGCCTTAGCTGTAGAGTTGCCACCTTATCCCTTTAAAACCGAAACACATATTAATTACACAGGTTCTGAGGCTAATTAAGGTGGTAATTAAACTCACTTGGTACTTTACCTGCATTAATTTAGCCTCAGAACCTGTGTAATTCATATGTGTTCGGGTTTAAAAGGATGAGGTGGCAACCCTACTTAGCTGTGCTGTGGTGCAAAATTAAAAGAAAGGACCCCAATGTGAAAAAGGGGGTGGTCCAATGTGAACGTCCCAATGTGAAAAAGAGGATAGGAACGTCCAATGTGAAAAAGATGGGGGTGGCGTCCAATGTGAAAAAGAGGGGGGGATGTCCAATGTGAAAAAGAGGGGGGGGACGTCCAATGTGAAAAAGAGGGGGGGGACGTCCAATGTGAAAAAGAGGGGGGGGGACGTCCAATGTGAAAAAGAGGGGGGGGGACGTCCAATGTGAAAAAAGAGGGGGGGGACGTCCAATGTGAAAAAAGAGGGGGGGGACGTCCAATGTGAAAAAGAGGGGGGGGACGTCCAATGTGAAAAATAGGGGGGGGGACGTCCAATGTGAAAAAGAGAGGGGGGACGTCCAATGTGAAAAAGAGGGGGGGGACGTCCAATGTGAAAAAGAGGGAGGGACGACGTCCAATGTGAAAAAGAGGGAGGGGACGTCCAATGTAAAAAAGAGGGAGGGACGACGTCCAATGTGAAAAAGAGGGGGGGGGGGGACGTCCAATGTGAAAAAGAGGGAGGGGGACGTCCAATGTGAAAAAGAGGGAGGGGGACGTCCAAATGTGAAAAAGAGAGAGGGGGACGTCCAATGTGAAAAAGAGGGGGGGACGTATCCCGGGACGAACATCAACAACACCACAAAACAACACAAAAAAAAAAGGGTCAATTGTCATTTTCACAGTTATCAGTGCATTTTTGTAGCATTTTTTGCTGTGTGAAAATGCGAATGGTCCCAAAAATGGGTAAAAATTCTCTGTGTCCGCCATAATGTCGCAGTCACGAAAAAAAAAAAAATCGCTGATCGCCGCCATTAGTAGTAAAAAAAAAAAAAATTATTAAAAATGCAATAAAGCCATCTCCGATTTTGTAAACGCTATAAATTTTGGCCAAACCAATCGATAAACGCTTGTTGCGATTTTTTTTTTTTTTACCAAAAATATGTAGAAGAATACGTATCGCCCTAAACTGAGAGGGGAAAAAAATATGTTTTTATATATTTTTGGGGGGATATTTATTGTAGCAAAAAGTAAAAAATATGAATTTTTTTCAAAATTGTCGCACTATTTTTGTTTATAGAGCAAAAGATAAAAAACCAAAAGAAAGCAAATAGCACGACCGCGCCAATTGTCAGTCAAAGTGACGCAGCGCCGAATCGCAAAAAGTGTGTACCGATCATTGGGCAGCCAAAGTGGTTAATCCACACCAGTAATCCACACCAGTAAGGCTGCATTCACGTTTTTACGCCCAACGACCGACGCCGCATACGCCGAATAGAGGGGAAATTTAACATTCCCCTCTATGGTTCACATCTCCACGCCGAAACGCCGAATGCCTGAAGCCCAAAACAAGTCCCGGACCCTTTTTTTCAGGCGTCTTCGGCGTTCGGCATAGGAGATGATGGACCTCTCCGAAAAAGGGAGGGTTAAAAACGAGGCGTTTTGTCGCCGCAAAACGCGGCACAAAACGCCTCACATTTGTTGGCGCAATTCGCGGGTCAGGACGCGCGATTAGGTGTGAATGCAGCCTAAAGTGCAGTGAATTTATTTCTTCGGCATATAAAGGTCTATGGCCGGGAATGTTGTGAGGAGGCCTACGGCAAGGAGCCGGGCACAAGATGGTAGAGGGGGGGGGGGGGTCGGACTAAGTGGGAGGGATCATGTTCTAGCAGGACTGGAGCACGGATAGGGACTTGGGCGCCAAAATCGGCCAATCACAAAGCTCCTCTTACAATGTTGGTTGGAAATGAAAGGTCGTCAGGTCAGAGCGGGCGAGGCCAAGAAATAAACGTAGAAATGTTGGGAGTAAAAGGGAATGAAATAATTATAGGTGTTGATCATTCATTACCATACAAATGGGCTCCTGCGTTTCAGCGGATAAGCGAACGCAAGCGCTTTTATTTGATGACTGCATTGTGTGGATTTGAAAAAAGACTTGTGATGGTAACAAGGTTTGTTTTATAATTATTAATTATCATAATCATCTGATCTCCTAAGGTGCCTGGGTTTGATTTTAACCACTTAAGGACCTTGCTGTTTTTCAGACTCGGTGTTTACAAGTTTAAAACATTTTTTTTTGCTAGAAAATTACTTGGAACCCCCAAACATTATAAAAAAAAAATTTCTAACACCCTAGAGAAAAAAATGGCGGTCGTTACAATACTTTATGTCACACCGTATTTGCGCAGCGGTCCTACAAGCGCACTTTTTTTGGGAAATAAAAAAAAAAAAAAACTTTTTTAATTAAAAAATAAGACAGCAGTAAAGTTAGCTCAATTTTGTTTTATATTGTGAAAGGTAATGTTACGCCGAGTAAAATGATACCAACATGTCACGCTTCTAAATTGCGCGCGCCGCTCGTGGAATGGCGTCAAAAATGTTACCCTTAAAAATCTCCATAAGCGGCGTGTAAAAAAAAATTCTATAGGTTGCATCTTTTAAGTTACAGGAGGAGGTCCAGGGCTAGAATTATTGCTCTCGCTCCAACGATCGCGGCGATACCTCACTTGTGTGGTTTGAACACCGTTTTCATAGGCAGGCGCTACTCACGTATGCGATTCGCTTCTGCGCGTGAGCTGGTCGGGATGAGGTGCTTTATAAAACCAATTTTTTTTTGTTTTCTTATTATTTTACTTGATTTTTTATTTATTTTTACACTGTTTAAAAAAAAAAAATGGGTCACTTTTATTCCTATTACAAGGAATGTAAACATCCCTTGTAATACAAAAAAGCATGACAGGTCCTCTTAAAGCGGAGGTTCACCCAAAATCAACTCTCTGACATTAGATCCAGCATACTGCTAACATCTGCAGTAGGCCGTTTTAAAAAAAAAAAAAAAAAAAAAATGTCACTTCGGGTATTTTCGGAAGGCGTGATGCGCCTTAGCAGCCCGTCAATCGACTCCTCTTGGCTTAGGAACGCCCATTCCCCGCAGGATTCCCCACTCGGATAACAACGGCTCATAAAACGATAAGTACCGAAAAAAAATTAAAAACCCCAGCATACTGCAGATGTTAGCAGTATGCTGGATCTAATGTCAGAAAGTTGATTTTTGGGTGAACCTCCGCTTTAAATATGAGATCTGGGGGGTCAGAAAGATGTCACATCTCATATTTACACTAAAATGCAATAAAAAATAAATTATCATTTGGAAAAATGACAACAAAAAAAATGTGCCTTTAAGACGTATGGGTGGAAGTGATGTTTTGACGTCGCTACCGCCCTGCTTTGCTATGGAGATAGGTGGGGGCTATCTTCCCCTCACTTATATTGATAGCAAGCAGGAAGAAGGACCCGATCTCCTCCGCCGCTACCGACGGCTCCGGTAAGCGGCGGAGGGCGCGGGAGAGCAGCGGGAGGCGGTGCTTTTAATTTGGACTGTCCTTTCATCCTGGACCACAAACCTTTCTCACTGTGCTATGTGTTTTATGCTGCGCCATTGCCACGGTTATATCTTATTCATAGGTGTGCGCAGCCTTTGGCATTAGGGTGTGCACCCCAAAGCTCAAACACACTCTACCGATCACTCACAATGTTTATTCAGAAAAGGGAAGGGGGCGGTAAATGGCATTTTTACTGAGCCCTTCCCCCACTCATCCTAAAACATCCACAGCAACAACCGTTGGGAGAGGGGGGAAGACGGGAGTGATGTGGGGGAAGGAGGAGGAGCCAGGTCAGTAGGGGGAATCTGTTCTGCACAGGGTGATTAGGGTGTGCCTGGACACACCTGGCACACCCTGTGCGCACGCCTATGATCTTATTTAGTCTCTCCATAAAATTATCAGAAATTTGTTACCTTCCATTTGTTTAGATGGGGCATTCGTTATTATGGATAATTCGTAACTTCGGATAAATTTGTATTTGTTACATTCACTAACAGACAAATTTGAATTAATAATTAGTAATAGTCAAGTTATTATTAGTTAACTATTACTAACTATCAATTCAAATTTGTCTGTTAGTGACTTGAATACGAATACAAATGTATCCGAAGTTATGAATTATCGATAATAACGAATGGAACGTAACGAGTTAATAATAATAAATAACAATAATAATAATAAAATATTATCATTATTTGTTATCATTTCATTCTGTTCCATTTGTTTAGATGCGACATTTGTTATTTCGGATAATTCGTAACTTCAGATGAATTTGTATTGGTTACGTTCACTAACAGCCAAATTTGAAAGGAAATTCTGATACCTGGAATTTAATAGGTAGTTATTTATTTAAAACATTTTGGATTTTCCTTTCTGATTTCCGAATTTTTCAAAAAAAACAAATGAAAACGAAAACTGAACAAATTTGCATTTTTCGGCACATGTCTATTTTCTACCATCGGCAGGACGGGGACACCAATGCAGATTTGGATTTGAGAAGATATGTGTTATGCCGCGTACACACGGTCGTTTTTTGCGATGAAAAAAAACAACGTTTTTTGTGAAGTAAAAAACAACGTTTTTGAAACGTCACTTTCAAAGACGATGTTGCATACACACCATCGTTTTTTTCAAAAAAACGAGGTTACGTTCACCACACTTTTCCATTGAAGCTCGCTTCATAACTAGCTTCTGGGCATGCGCGGGTTGAAAAATGTCGTTTTAAACGACGTTTTTGCTACGCACGGTGACTTTTTGTGAAACAAAAAACGACGTTTTGAAAAACGACACAAAAAATTCAAGCATGTTGGAATTTTTTTTTGGTCGTTTTTTTAAGACAAAAAACAACGTTTTGCCCACACACAATCAATTTAATGACGTTTTTAAAAAACAACGTTTTTTTTCATCGCAAAAAACGACCGTGTGTACGCGGCATAAGGCTTGCTAGAGTTCCCCCATAATACCAATGCTTGTGGAGATGTATCCTTTAAAGCGGAATTTCACCCTAAATATAAGATCTCCCATGTGATCCAGCATACTGGCATCAGCGCCAGTATGCTGTTTTTTTTTTTTTTTAATCCCACACTTACTGTATTATCCTGTAATTTCATTTTTTTCCCCCGCGGTGGACGGCGCCAGTACAGCGCGTCACATCTTCCGAAAATACCCAATATGGACTCGGGTAATCTCGGCGAAAATGCGGCGCCTGCGCACAGACCTAGGAGCTGACTGCGCAGGCGCCGTATTTCTCCGAGTCCTATTTTGGAGGGCGTGACGCGCCATAGCCGTAGGACTCGGAGAAATACGGCGCCTGCGCAGTCAGCTCCTAGGTCTGTGCGCAGGCGCCGCATTTTCGCCGAGATTACCCGAGTCCATATTGGGTATTTTCGGAAGATGTGACGCGCTGTACTGGCGCCGTCCACCGCGGGGGAAAAAAATGAAATTACAGGATAATACAGTAAGTGTGGGATAAAAAAAAAAAAAAAACAGCATACTGGCGCTGACGCCAGTATGCTGGATCACATGGGAGATCTTATATTTAGGGTGAAATTCCGCTTTAACCACTTAAGGACCGCCTCTTGCAGATATATGTCGGCAGAATGGCACGGCTGGGCACAGGCACGTACAGGTACGTCCTCTAAGTGCCCAGCCGTGGGCAGTGTTGCTCATCTTCCTTTAAAAAAGTAACTAGTTATAATTACAAGTTACTTGTCCGAAAAAGTAATTGCGTTAGTGATTCAGTTACTTTATTGGCAAAGTAACTAGTTACTCGGAAAAGTAACCAAGATTTTTTTTTTTTTTATATTCTACAATGCAATTACG